>NC_069402.1:29085846-29270846 GCF_026875155.1 Cherax quadricarinatus
AGGGGAAATTTAAAAAAAGGGGGAAAAAAAAAAAGGGGAAAAAAGGGGGGAAAAAAAAAAGGGGAGAAAAAAGGGGGGGAAAAAAAATTTTTTGGGGGGAAAAAAAAAGGGGAAAAAAGGGGGGGAAAAAAAATTTTTTTTTAAAAAAGGGAAAATTTGGGGAAAAAAGGAAAGTATCCTTTTAAAAAAACCCCCGGGGGAAAAAAAAAAAATGGGGAAAAGGGGTTTTTTTTTTTAAAAAAAAAGTTTTTTTTAAAAAAAAAAAATTTTTTTTTTCCTTTTGGGAAAAAATTTAAAAAATTTTGGGATTAAGGGGAAAAAAAAAAATTTTGGGGTTTGGGGGGGGGGAAAAAAAAGGGTTAAAATTTTTTGGGGGGGAAAAAAAAAAAAAAAAATTTTTTTTAAAAAAAAAAAATTTAAAAAATTTTTTTTAAAAAAAAAAATTTTTGGGGGGGAAAAAAAAAGGAATTAAATTTGGGGGGAAAAAAAAAAAAAAAATTTTTTTTGGGGGAAAAAGGGGGGTAAAAAAAAAATTTTAATGGGAAAAAAAAAAAAAAAATTTTTTGGGGGGGAAAAAAAAATTTTAAATTTTTTTTTAAAAAAAAAAAAAAAGGGGGTTTTTTTAAAAATTTAAATTTTTTGGGGGGGGAAAAGTTTTTTGGCCCCTTTTTTTTTTAAAAAAAATTGGTTTTTTTTTAAAAAAAAATTTTTTTTTGGAAAAAATTTTTTTAAAAAAAAAAATTTAAAAAAAAAATTTTAAAAAAAAAAAAAAATTAAAAAGGGAAAAATTTTTAAAAAAAATTAAAGGGGAAAATTAAGGGGAAAAAATTTTTTTTAAAGGTGGGGAAAAAAAAAAAAAAAAAAAAAAAAAAAAAAGGGGGGGTTTTAAAAAAAATTAAAAAAAAAAATTTTTCCCCCCCCTTTTTATTTAAAAAAATTAAAAATTTAAATTTTGGGAAAAAAAAAAAAAAAATTTTTTTTTAAAAATTTTTTTTTAAAAAAAAAAAAAAGGGAAACCAAAAATTTTTTTTTGAAGGGTTTAAAAAATTTTTAAAAAAATTTTTTGGAAAAATAAAAAATTAAAAAAAATTTTAAAAAAAAATTTTAAAATTAAAAGAACCTTTCCCCTTTTTTTTAAAAAATTTAAAAAAAGGGGAAAATTTTAAAAAATTTAAGGGGGATTTAAAGGGGGGTTTTTGGGGGGTTTTTTTAAAAAAACCCCAAAAAAGGGGGTTTTGGGGGAAAAAAAAAGGAAGGAAATTTTAAAAAAAGGAAAAAAAACCCCAAATTTTTTAAAAAAATTTTTTGGGGAATTTTTCGGAAGGTTTTCCGGGGGAAAAAAAGGGAAAAAAAAAAGGGGCCCTTTTTTAAAAAAAGGGAAAAAATTTTTGGGAAATTTTTTGGGGGAAATTTGGAATTTTTTTAAAAAAAAAAAAAAAAGGAATTTTGGAAAAAAATTTTGGGGTTTTAAAAAAATAAAAAAAATATTTTAAAAAAAAATTTTTTAAAAAAAAATTTTTAAAAAAAAAATAAAAATATTTTTTTTTTTTAAAATTTAAAAAGGGAAAATTCTAAAATTTTTTAAAAAGGTTTTTAAAAAAAAAAAAATTTTTTAAAAAAAAAAATAAAATTTTAAAAAAAAAAAATTAAAATTTTTGGTTTTTTTTTAAAATTTAAAAAAATTTAAAAATTTTTGGAAAAAAAAATTAAATTTTTTTTAAAAAAAAAAGGGGGGTTTTTTTTTGGGGAAAAAAAAAATTTTTAAAAAAAAAAAAATTTTTTTTAAAAAAAAAAAAAAAAAATTTTTTTAAAAAAAGGGAAAAAAAATTTTTTAAAAAAAAAAAAAAAAATTAAAAATTTTTATTAAAAATTTTTTAAAAATTTTTAAAAATTTTTTAAAGGAAAAATTTTAAAAAATTTTAAAAAAAAGAAGGAATTAAAGGGAAAAAAATTAAAATATTTTAAAAAAAAAAATAAAAAATTTTTTTAAAAAAAAAATAAAATAAATTAAAAAATTTAAAAATTTTAAAAAAAAAGCCAAAAAAAATTTATTTAAAAAAAACCCCCCCCAAAAAAAAAAAAAAAAGGGGAAAGTTTAAGGAAAAAAAAAAAAAGGGGGGGTTTTTTAAAAAATTTTTTTTTTAAAAAAAAGGGGTTTTTTTTTAAAAAAAATTTTTAAAATTTTCCCAAAAAACCCAAAAAGATTAAGGGGGTTTTAAAAAAAAAGGGAAAATTTTGGGGGCCAATTTTGGGGATTTTTGAAAAGGGGTTTTTTTTTTTTAAGGGGAAAATTTTTAATTTAAAAAAAAATTTTTTTTTTGGGGGGGGGGGAAAAAAAAAAATTTTTTCCCCCCCAAAAAAGGGGGGAAGGGGTTAAAAAATTTTTTTTAAAAAAAAAAAATTTTTTTTTTTGGGAAAAAAAAAAATTTTTTTTTTTTAAAAATAAAAAATTTTATTAAAAAATATAAAATTAAAAAATTTTTTTAAAAAAATAAAATTTTAAAAAAAAAAAAAAATAAAAATTTTTAAAAAAAAAATTTTTTTTAAAAAAAAATTTTAAAAAAAAAAATTAAAAAAAAAAAAATTAAAATTTTTAAAAAAAATAAAATTTTTTAAATTTTTTAAAAAAAAAATTAAAAAATTAAAAAAATAAAAAATTTTAAAAATTTAAGGGTTTTTTTTTAAAAAAAAAAATTAAAAAATAATAAATTAAAAATTAAAAAATAAAAATTAAAAAAATTTTAAAAAAACCCCCAAAAAAAAAGGGTTTTTTAAAAAATTTTCCCCAAATTTTATGGAAAGTAAATTTTTGGGTTTTATTAAAATTTTTTTTTTTTTAAAAAAATTTAAGGGGAAAAAAAAAAAATTTTAAATTTTTTAAGGGAAAAAAAATTTTAAGGGGAAAAATTAAGGAAAAAAAAAAGGGAAAAATTTTTTTAAAATTTTTATTTTTATTTTTAAAAAAAAAAAAAAAAAAAAAAAAAAATTTTCCAAAATTTTAAAAAAAAAAAAAATTTTTAAAAAAGGAAAATTTTTTTTTTTTTGGGGTAATTTAAAAAAAAAAGTATTTTGGTTAAAAAAAATTAAAATTTTTTTTAAAAAAAAAAATTTTTTTTTTTTTAAAAAAAGGAAAATTTTAAAAAATTTTTTAAAAAAAATTTTTAAAAAATAAATTTTTTTGTTGGAAAAAGGGAAAAAATTTTAAAAAATAGTTTTAAAAAAAAAAAAAAAAGGGGGGGAAAAAAAAAAAAGTTTAAAAAAAAAAAAAAATTTAAAATTTTTAAAAAAAAAAAAAGGTTTTTAATTTTTTTTGGGGAAAAATTTTAAAAAAAAAAAAAAGGGGAAAAAAAGGGAAAAAAAAATTAAAAAAAAAAAAGAAAAAAAAATTTTTTAAAAAATTTTTTTAATTTTTAAAAATTTTTTTTTTTGGGAAAAAAGGAAAATTTAAAAAAAAAAAATTTAAAAGGGAAAAAAAAAAAAAAAAAAAAAATTAAAAGGGGGGGGTTAAAGGGAAAAAAGGGAAAAATTTTAAAAAAATAAAAAAAAAAAAAAAGGGGGAAAAAAAAATTTTTTTAAAAAAAAAAAAAATTAAAAATTTAAATTGTTTTTAAAAAAAAAAAAATTTTAAAATTTAAAAAATTTTTAAAAAAAAAATTTTTTTAAAAAAAAAAAACCCCCCCTTTTTAAAAAAAAAAAAAAAAAAAAAAATTAAAAATTTTTAAAAAAAAAAATTTTTTTAAAAAAAAAAAAATTTTAAAAAATTTTTTTAAAAAGGGTTTTTTATTAAAAAAAAATTTAAGGAAAAAAGAAAAAATTTTTAAAAAAAAAAAAAAGGGCCCAAAAAAAAAAAAAAAAGGGGAAAAAAAAGGATAAAAAAAAAATAAAAGGTTAAATTTTGGGAAAAAAAAAAAAGGGTTTTAAAAAAAAAATTTGGGTTTTGGGAAAAATTAAAATAAATTAAAAATAAAAAAAGGGGAAAATTTTGGGAAAAAAAAAAGGGGGAAAAAAAAAATAAATTTAAAAATAAAATTAAAAAACCCCTTTTTTCCCCCCCATTTCCCACCAAAAAAAAAAGGGGGTTTAAAAACCCCCAAAAAAAATTCCCGGGATAAATTTTTTCCCCCCCCAAAAATTCCAAATTTTAATCCCCCCCCCCCCCTTTAAAAACCCCCTTAAATTTTGGGAAAAATTCCCCCCCAAAAAAAAAAACCCCCACCCAACCCTAAAAAACCCCCCCAAAACATTTCCCCCCTTTCCCACCCCTTTTTTAAAAAGGGAAAAATTTTTTTAAAACCCCCTTTTTCCCCCCAAAAAAAAAAGGGCCCCCCCCCCCTTTTTCCCCCAAAAAAAACCCCCGGGATCCCAAAAAACCCCCCCCGGAAAAAACCCCAACTTCCCTCACCGCCACCAGTCATACTACAACCTTTCTCTCACCACCACAGTCATCATTTACAAACCTTCCCTCACCACCACCAATCACTACAACCTTCCCCCCACCACCAGTCATCACTACAACCTTCCCTCACCAAACCAAGTCACTACAACCCCTCACCACCACCAACACTAACCTTCCCTCCCCACCACCAGTAAAATCACATTCAACCTTCCCTCACACACCAGTCATCAACTACAACTTCCCTAAACCACCAATAACTACAACCTTCCTCACACCAAACCCCCATCATTTACAAACTTCCTCACCACCACCAGTCATCACTAAACCGTCCCTCACCAACACAATCACTATAACCTTCCCTACCACCCCAGTCATCACTACAACCTTTCCTCACCACCGCCAATCAGTACAAACCTTCCCTCCCCAAACCACCAATCACTACAACCTTCCCTCACCACCACAGTCATACTAAAACCTTCCCTCACCACCACAATCACTACAACCTTCCCTCACCACCACAGTCATCACACAACCTTCCTCACACACAGTCACTACAATTCCCTCACCACCATCAATCACTAAACCTTCCCTCACCACACCAGTCACTACAACCTCCCTACACCACCAATCACTCAACCTTCCTCACCACCACCAACCCACTAAAACTTCCCTCACCACACCAGTCTTTACTACAACCTTCCCTCACCACCACCAATCACTACAACTTCCCTCACCACCCCCAATCACTACAACCTTCCCTCGCCACCACCAGGTCACTACAACCTTCCCCCCCACCACCAATCACTAAAACCCTTTCCCTCACCACCACCAATCACTACAACATCCCTCACCACCGCCATCACTACAACCTTCCCTCATTACAAACCAACCCTTTACAAACTTTCCCTCCCCACCACCAATCACTACAACATCCCCACCACCCCCAAATCACTAGAACCTCCCTCACCACCACAGTCATCACTACAACCTTCCCTCACCACTACAGTCATCACTACAACCTTCCCTCACCACCACCAGTCATCACTACAACCTTCCCTCACCACCACCAATCACTACAACCTTCCCTCACCACCACCAGTCATCACTACAACCTTCCCTCACCACCACCAGTCATCACTACAACCTTCCCTCACCACCACCAGTCATCACTACAACCTTCCCTCACACCGTCAATCACTACACCTTCCCTCACCACCACCAGTCACTACAACCTTCCCTCATCACCACCAATCACTACAACCTTCCCTCACCACCACCAATCACTACAACCTTCCCTCACCACCACCAGTCATCACTACAACCTTCCCTCACCACCACCAATCACTACAACCTTCCCTCACCACCACCAGTCATCACTACAACCTTCCCTCACCACCACCAGTCACTAAAAACCTTCCCTCACCACCACCAATCACAACAACATTCCCTCACCCCCGCCAATCACTACAACTTTCCCTCACTACTACCAATCACTACAACCTTCCTCACCACCCCCAAATCACTACAACTTTCCCCCTCACCACCGCCAATCACTACAACCTTCCCTCACCACCACCACACTACAACCTTCCCTCACCACCACCAATCACTACAACTTTTCCCTCACCACCCCCAATCACTAAAACATTCCCTCACCACCACCAATCACAAACAACCTTCCCTCACCACCACCAATCACTACAACTTTCCCCTCACACCACCAATCACACAACCTTCCCTCACCACCACTGTAAAACAGCCTGTACTGTCTGCACAGACAGCCCATGCTGTCTGCCAGCTTACTTCATATTTCGCGCCACTCAAGTGCTGCCCTCTGTAGCCAGGCCTCTTGGTGGCCACTTCAGCCTGCCGGGGCCCTTTTCCCACGCGCGTACTCAGCAGGGGCCCTAGCAGCAAGACACAAGTACTCCCAGCTCTCCCCTCGTGGGATGGCCCTGCCCGGGCCATGGGCACAAACACACAAGCCTGTGTACCCACCACGACCTTTCAATAAAGTAAGAAGCCTCCGAAGAAGACGTTTATCATTTCACACCCCGCTTTCAGCTTCACCAAACAATCCTTTTTTATAAATGGTGGAAAGCGGTGGTGGTCGCAGCAGTTGTTTGCCCGGAGAGAGGAAGGAAGGAATGAAGTCATCTTCACTTCATCATCCCATACAAGAAGCATCCGTCTCTCAACAAGTTATCCTGATGTCGTGTCTGCACGTTTGAGCATCCAGACACAGGTACAAGCAGGATCCAGGCCGAAATTTGCCGAAATTCTCCGAGAATTGTAAGTGACCCCACGCTACAGCGTCCCACGCTGTTTCTCAAGTCACGTGTTCAGCGTCACTTGTATGTTGCTGCTGTTGTTGTTCAGCTCAGCACAGCTGTTTTCAGCAAGACAGAGGTGAGTTTTGTGGTGATTTCTGCGTCCCGTGTGAGCTTCTCCACGTGTTTTTTGGGTGGGGGAGGAGGAGAGGATGTGGCTGTTCCTCACCTTGCCCATGTCGCCCTACTTACGCCCCACCCGTCTACCATACACTCACCACTGCCCACTCCCTCTGCTGTGTTTTCTGCTGTTTTTTCCCTGTGATTCATTGCCAGAGTGTGTACCGAGTGCCCGACGCCAAATCGAAGCTACGTGGATCAGCATGCCACGTACATCACGACGCCACGTGGATCACGACGCCACGTGGGTGTGGGCGGGTGTCACGTGGATCTACCAGCCACGTGAGTTACCAGATGTCCCAGGCCTCATGCTGTGGTCTGCTGCCTGCATCACATTGACGTCACCCACGATGCTGCCCGACTTCATGACGTCACGATGTCTGCCTGACGTCACCTCGAGAAAGTCTGCTGACGTCACAGTGCTGTGACGTCACTCGCGACATCACATGATGTCACATTGAGTGTTTCTAGTAATTATTTCAGTATTGTCGAGAAGATTGAGAGAAGATATATATATCGTGTGTTAATTCCTCTCAGTCAGAGTTCTCACATGTTAGTGTACCGTATGTACCGCGGTGTGTTTAAAGTTTCCGTGTATCCAGTGAGGTCTGAGCCAGACCTGAGTAGCACCACTGTGTTAAGTCACCCGTGTGACCAGTACCTTTGACAGCTGATGTCAAGACAGCCCTGAGTGACCGAGCCCTCTTGTACAGAAAGCTTTTATGCTCGTCGCTCGTGATTCTGCAGAATCGTACCCGCTACGATTCCCATCGAGATTTGTTTCACTTCACCTCCAGACCTTCAGGTGCAGTTACATGTAAAAGAAACAAGTCTGGGGACGCTTAGACTAACCTCTGCTATAACTCCAACTGCAAAGAGAATGACACACTGTGTCAGCCTCGTGTCAAAAAGCTTTAGGTGAGCAGCCTGCACAAAAAGATGTCACTTTGACTGCTAGCTCGCTCACTGCAGTTGGGTATGATGTTACAACCCCCAGATGTTTCGCCCAGTCGTCTCTGCCACGACTCGCTTTCCCCGCTCGCCGGCAGTGACAGCCCAGCGACAGTACCAGTCGAGAAGTGTCCTCCTGAGTCGCTTGCCAGAACCCTGCCCCGGTTTTTCCGAGTTTTGTCGACGCCTCACTCGAGGGCACCAGCATGTTGTGGGCCCCAGGTTGAGTGAAACCTGCAGCGACTCCTACGATGACTGCTTAACCGTTCCAGGGGAGACTGTAACCTGTTACGTCACAGCTCAGCCGCAGCGATGTCTCCTGTGTTGCAGTATCTGTCCACCAGACGCAGGAAGGCGTGCAGTGATGCCCTTCGACGCTCACTGCCTATGACCACGACGTTTAGCACACCTCACATGTTTTTTTCTTCCCTCCCTGTAGGAAGTTTTTTTTCCATGTCCATATGTATATATATATGTTTTTATTTTGTGTTCTGTGCCCTGTTCCTACGAGAGAGAGACCGAGTTCCTTTTACCACCAGTATCATCGCGTCGGGACGACGGCGCGGTAGGTGGCCAAGCGTATGTAGACAGCCTGTACTGTCTGCACAGACAGCCCATGCTGTCTGCCAGCTTAGTTCTTATTTCGCGGCATTTAGGTGCTGCACTCTGTAGGCTCACCCAGGTCAGTGGGAGCCTGAGCCCATTCGCTCTCACTCACACAGCGGCGTAGCAGGAAGACACAAGGCCTCCCAGCTCTCTCTCGTGGGATGGCCCTCCTGGGCCATGGGCACAAACACACAAGCCTATGTACCCACCATGACTTAACAATAAAGTAAGAAGCCTCCGAAGACGTATCATTCACTCCCCGCTACCAGAACAACAAATAATCCTTTTTATACCACCAATCACTACAACCTTCCCTCACCACCACCAATCACTACAACCTTCCCTCACCACCAACAATCACTACAACCTTCCCTCACCACCACCAATCACTACAACCTTCCCTCACCACCAACAATCACTACAACCTTCCCTCACCACCACCAATCACTACAACCTCTGAATACAACAAAAACGGTTAAAATTACTGCATAAAAACTTCATTAAAAATTTACTTCATCAGCCAATTTTCAAGATTCTCAAAGTCTTAAATTTTCAAAAAATTGTTACCTACGTCTGCAGAAGTTGTGTCTTGTTTTATCACACTTCCCGAGAACAGTGAAGAGAACAGTACATGACACACACACGTTCACCAGGCATAACATTCACCAGGCATAACATTCACCAGGCATAACATTAACCAGGGATAACATTCACCAGGGATAACACGTTCACCAGGCATAACATTCACCAGGGATAACACGTTCACCAGGCATAACATTCACCAGGAATAACACATTCACCAGGCATAACATTCACCAGGGATAACACTTTCACCAGGCATAACATTCACCAGGGATAACACATTCACCAGGCATAACATTCACCAGGGATAACACATTCACCAGGCATAACATTCACCAGGCATAACATATTCACCAGGCATAACATTCACCAGGGATAACACATTCACCAGACATAACATTCACCAGGGATAACACATTCACCAGGCATGACACATTCACCAGGCATAACATTCACCAGGGATAACACATTCACCAGGCATAAAATTCACCAGGGATAACACATTCACCAGGCATAACATTCACCAGGGATAACACATTCACCAGGCATAACATTCACCAGGGATAACACATTCACCAGGCATAACATTCACCAGGGATAACACATTCACCAGGCATAACATTCACCAGGGATAACACATTCATCAGGCATAACATTCACCAGGGATAACACATTCAACAGGCATAACATTCACCAGAGATAACACATTCACCAGGGAAAACATTCACCAGGCATAACACATTCACCAGGCATAACATTCACCAGGGATAACATATTCACCAGGCATAACATTCACCAGGGATAACACATTCACCAGGCATAACATTCACCAGGGATAACACATTCACCAGGCATAACATTCACCAGGGATAACACATTCACCAGGCATAACATTCATCAGGCATAACACATTCACCAGGCATAACATTCACCAGGGATAACACATTCACCAGGCATATCATTCACCAGGGATAACACATTCACCAGGGATAACACATTCACCAGGCATAACTTTCACCAGGGATAACACATTCACCAGGAATAACACATTCACCAGGGATAACACATTCACCAGGAATAACACATTCACCAGGGATAACACATTCACCAGGCATAACATTCACCAGGGATAACACATTCACCAGGCATAACGTTCACCAGGGATAACACATTCACCAGGCATAACATTCACCAGGGATAACACATTCACCAGGCATAACGATCACCAGGGATAACACATTCACCAGGCATAACATTCACCAAGGATAACACATTCACCAGGTATAGCACATTCACCAGGGATAACACATTCACCAGGGATAGCACATTTACCAGGGATAACACATTCACCAGGGATAACACATTCACCAGGGATAACACATTCACCAGGGATAACACATTCACCAGGGATAGCACATTCACCAAGGATAACACATTCACACAAGATAACACATTCACCGAGGTTGAAGAAGTATTTTCCAAGTTGCATGAGAGCTGCAGTTAACTCAGCTAAATCAAGATGGTGTTAAGAAGTTTGGTGGAAAAGCAAGAGAGGAACTTGAGGGCAGAAACATAGCAAGTGCTCAGGGAAATTGTCTGCGGCCAGGAGAGGGTAGTCTGCCATAGTGACTACTGCAACGGCGGCAGTGGCAGCGACGGCAGACACAGAAAACGAGGAGACAAAGTTCCACTAAGAGGCAGCGACGTCTGGGTCCTGGCCTCCAGTACCTGGCTGGAGTGAGACTGAAGGAGGCAGAAGGAATGTAGGAAGCACACGGAGCACCTACAGGAAAGAATGAAAGATATGCTAGCCGAAATCCTGTGAGGATGCGAATCAATGAGAAGACATCACAATATATGAGTTAACATCCCCAGTGTATGTGTGGACGATCTACAAATAAACCTTATTACAAAGGGATAAAAATAAAGGACAATAAGGAGGACATGATTACGACACAAAATCCTAAGACTGCTTGATACGGCTAACAAGAATTTTTTTTAACGGATCAGGATAAAGGGGACACGGGGGTGGAAAAGGAAGACACGGATGAGCCACAGGAATCATTTCTTTACCCTCAGCCAGGCCAGAAGCCGAGTCTCTGTACGTACGTAAGTACACATACACACGTACGTACACACACACACACGTACGTACACATACACACGTACGTACACACACACACGTACGTACACACACACACGTACGTACACACACACACACGTACGTACACACACACACACGTACGTACACACACACACGTACGTACACACACACGTACGTACACACACACACGTACGTACACACACACACACACCCTTATTACTTAGAAAGCCCACAAAAGCGTATGAGCATTATTGTAATAGGTGTAGTCCCGGCAGTGTACGCTCTCCCTTGCCTCCCCGGCTACCTCAACTGGCAGGCATCTTGCCTTAGCTACTGTACCTGGAGGGTATTCCGGGGATCAACGCCCCCGTGGCCCGGTCCATGACCAGGCTTCCTGGTGGATCAGGGCCTGATCAACGAGGCTGTTAGTGTTGGTCGCACGTAGTCCAACGTACGAACCACAGCCCGGCTGATACGGCACCGACTTTAGGTATTTGTCCAGCTCCATCTTGAAGACAACCAGGGGTCTATTGGTAATGCCCCTTATGGCTGGTGGGAGAGAGACTGTTGAACAGTCTTGGGCCCCGGACACTTATTGCGTTTTCTCTTAGTGTATAAATGACGCCCCTACTTTTCACTGGGGGTATGTTGCACCGTCTGTCAAGCTTTTTGCTTTCGTAGGGAATGATGTCTGTGTGCAGATTAGGGACTAGTCCCTCTAGGATCTTCTAGGTGTAGATTATGATGCATCTCTCTCGCCTGCGCTCCAGTGAGTACAAGTTAAGAGCTTCCAAGCATTCCCAGTAGTTAAGGTGTTTGATGGAACTTATACGTGCAGTAAAGGTTCTCTGTACATTCTCTAGATCCGCAATTTCACCTGCCTTGAAAGATGTTAATGTACAGCAGTATTCCAGCCTAGAGAGAACAAGTGATTTAACAAGGATCATCATTGGCTTAGCATCTGTCTTGAATGTTCTTATTATCCATCCTATCAGTTTCCTCGCAGATGTAATAGTGGCACTGTTGTGGTCCTTGAAGGTGAGATCCTCAGACATTACCACTCACATTACTTTTCCGCTCTATTGATTAGAGTTTGTAGTATACTCAGTTCTAGTTATTATTTCCTCCAATTTTCCATAACGGAGAAGTTGGAATTTGTCTTCATTGAACATCATATTGTTCTCCGTTGCCCACTGGAAAACTTGGATTATATCTTATTGGAGATTTGCCGTGTCCTCAATGGATGACACTCTCGTGCAGATCCTAGTATCGTCTGCAAAGGATGATACGGTGCTATGATTTACATCTCTGTCTATGTCTGATACGAGGATGAAGAACAAGATAGGGGCGAGTACTGTGCCTTGTGGAATAGAGCACTTCACTATGACCGCTCTCGATTTAACTCTATTTACCACTACTCTTTGTTTTCGATTGGTTAGAAAGTTGAAGATCCATCTGCCTACTTTGCCAGTTATCCCTTTAGCACACAGTTTGTATGCTATTACACCATGGTCGCACTTGTCAAAGGCTTTTGCAAAGTTTGTGTATACTACATCTGCATTCTGTTTGTTTTCCAGTGCATCCAAGACCATATCATAATGGTCCAGTAGTTGCGAGAGACAGGAGTGACTTGCTCTGAGCCCATGTTGCCCTGGATTGTGCAATTGTTAGAAGTCCAAGTGGTTTGCATTCCTGCTTCTTAGAATCTTTCAAAGATTTTTATGACGTGGGACGTTAAATCTATTGGTCTACAGTTCTTAGCTATTATTTCCTGCCACCTTTATGGAGTGGGGCTATATCCGTTGTTTTTAATGACTCTGGTATCTCCCCTGTGTCTATGCTCCTTCTCCATAGCATACTAAGGGCCCGTGAGAGGGATTTCTTGCAGTTCTTAATGAACACAGAGTTCCACGAGTCTGGGCCTGTGGCTGAGTGCATGGGTATGTTGTCAATGGCTTTCTCAAAGTCTAGTGAATTTAGGGTTATGTCAGAAATCTGGCACACATTGACGGGATTTTGAGGCTCATTCATGGATAAATTATTTGGACTGTCTATCTTTAGACTGATTAGTGGCTCGCTGAACACACTCATGCTGAGATTTCAGTATCTCACTCATTTCTTTGTTGTCATCTGTGTAGGATCCGTCTTGTCTGAGCAGGGGCTCTATACTAGATGTGGTTTTTGCCCTGATTTTGGCATATGAAAAGAAATATTTCGAATGTCTTTCAATTTCACTAATCGCTTTTAGCTCTTTAATCTCCTGGATCCTGTACGAGTCCTTTATCTTCAGCTCAATATTTTCCACTTCCCTTGTTAGCACTTTCGTGTTTCAGATAATCTGGCATTCTTGAGGAGCTCAGTGATTCTTTGCCTTCTCCTGTAGAGGGAGCGTCTCTCTCTCCAGTTTACTTCTCTTATTTTTTCTTAGGGAAATATGCCTTGAACATACTTCAGCTACCAGAAAGTTGATTTTTTCAAGGCAATGGTTAGAGTCCATGTTATTTAAGATATCTTCTTAACATGCTTCATGTAGGACATAGTTTACTTGGTCCCAGTTGATGTTCTTATTGAAGTTGAATTTCGTGAAGGTACCCTCATAACTGTATGCATTTTGCTGATCAGGACTCCTGTGCATGTAAGTCTGGACTTCGATTAGATTGTGATCAGAATTAGTTGTTTTGGTATGTTTCTTACCAGGCCCTCGTTATTTGTGAAAATAAGGTCAAGTGTGTTCTCCAGTCTGGTTGGCTTCACTATTTGCTGACTTAGGGTGTGTTTATTCCAGAAATTCAGCAGCTCATTTGTGTGTGACTTTACATCTGAGCTGATTCCAGGGATTATTTCTGCTACAATATTTGCTACATTCTTCCATTTTATATGTCTTAGACTGAAGTCACCAAGCAGCAAGATGTTTGGGGATGGGGCTGGAAGGTTTTCCAGACCAGAGTCAATTCTCGATAGCTGTTCCTTGAACTCTTGGGAAGTTGCATTTGATGGCTTATATACAAGTACGATGACTAAGTTTTGGTTCTCGATTTTTGCTAGAACTTCAACTACATCATTTGTGGTGTTCAGTACTTGTGTGCAAATGAGCGACTCTGACATACAGGCCAACCCGTTCCCCCCATGTTGCCTGTTTTTTTTATCGCATCTGAAAAGGTTGTGCCCAAGTATCCATATTTCACCGTCAAGGTAATCTTTCGCGTGGGTCTCTGTGAAAGCTGAAAGCATTGCATTCGACTCCCCTAGAAGTCCACTGATGAAAGGTATTTTGCTGGTGGATGGCGTAAGGCCCTATGTATTAGCAAATATAAATGAGGTCGTGTTGCAAGTGGTATGCAGGACAGTTGCTGTCACATTGTTTTTTAAGGACTGAAGAGTGGCACATCTTAGGGTGGAAGAATTTGCAAGAGGTAGAACGACACACTCCTTTCGACAGGAGGTCGCTGCATTTTTTGGGATGCTCCAAGTTGCAAGTCCCATTTATTTTCCCGATATTCCATGCTTACAAATACCCCAAGCATAGCATTTGCACCATTTTGCTTTGGTTGGATACAATTCATACTGGATGCATTCCCAATTTGTGCAGATCCTAGAACTACACTACAGTCATCGATAGCCAAGCCAGGGATACCACCATCTGTTTTCAGAAGGCCAACATTTTCCCCAGAAGAGGACTCTACTACATCTGTAATAGAAGCTATGGTTGTGGAAGTCTTTAGCCGAATCCAGATTTGCACTATGGTTGGGGGCTGAGTCTGGGTCAGCCCTAGGGCTGGGGGCTGAGTCTGGGTCAGCCCTAGGGCTGGGGGCTGAGTCTGGGTCAGCCCTAGGGCTGGGGGCTGAGTCTGGGTCAGTCCTAGGGCTGGGGGCTGAGTCTGGGTCAGCCCTAGGGCTGGGGGCTGAGTCTGGGTCAGCCCTAGGGCTGGGGGCTGAGCTAGTTGATTTTTGTTTCCTGTTTTTTTCCAGTGGGTGTATTTATTTTTGGGTCAACTGTTGTAGACTGGGCATTCTGAATGTTAAACTTTACTCCTCTCCCATCCTCCCATGCTCTATATATTCTGGGTAGACTATCCAATAGTTCCTCTTTGTTTTCATGCTAATTATTTATTAACCTCATGAGTACTTTCCTGATACCTGTCCATAGTTCCACATCCTTACTGCAGATCCAGAAACACCTTCCACCTTAGATGGATGTCGTTTTTGGCTGCAGTGTTTATTCTTGTACAGGAGACATGATGTTTTGTAAAACAAAAGTTGCATGTGATTCTGGATTTTTTCCCAAGAGCCTTTTCACATGTCCCACAGCCATCCTGCCTGTATGCTTGCAAACTGGGTACCACAAGAACCTGATTTCACTTTACCTTTCTGCTCTGCACTCAGGTGGTGGGGTGTTAGAGGGCTATTGCATGGGTATGTGGGATGTATTTAATACAGAGACTTACAATACATTAAAACATTTATGGTGTATAACATCACACAGACTTTTCCAATTCGGGTACATTTCCGGAGCACTCACATACACGAGTCAGCTGCTTGTTTTCTTGCTAAGGTTGGGTTATTGTAATATGGGGTATATGGTGTTATTATGGTGGTATATGGTAGGCCTGTGTGGTTGCCTGGTAACACTGCCAGACGTGTGGCTGTAACACACTACCCCAGGGTACATGGCACTTCTCGCATGCGATGCCACATTTTAGTTTAAAAGCACTTCCATTATGTTGAATCACTATCCATCAGTCGTTCCACTGAATTTAGATTCACTAGGTCTTTCCAATATGTATTAGTGACAGGATGGAGCCTTATATAGCGCCAGGAGGCGCTATATAAGGCTCCATCCTGTCACTTCAACTCCATATTGTTTCAGACAACGGAACAATACTCTTCTCCAGACTGAGGGACTGACCACCTCAAAACTTTAAGGGTGATGGACTGATTACATCGTCTTCAAGTCTCATCTGTTTCTATCAACTTTTCTGTACTCGACTGAAGAAGCCTACTGTGTAGGCGAAACGTTTCGAAATAAAGATACCTAACTGTTGCATATGTGTCTTACCTAACAACCTGTCGGTATTTTATACCATTTTAATGTTCACTTGGGAATCTTTAATGAGGAAACGTTTCGCCACACAATGTGGCGAAATGTTTCCTCAATAAAGATTCCCAAGTGTTGCACATGTGTCTAATTTATCATCCAGGGAGGTACGATCCTGTGCTACACGGGCAAGGAGGGTTTCAGTGAGGATGGTAGACAGCAACCATCCAGGGAGGTACTACTATCCTGCCTGTTAAATATTTTGCACTCTGTCGAGAGTGCTGATATTTTCTTAAGTCTTACACTGAAGTCAAACAATAAGTCAGTACACTCTCTCCTGTGTGTTTCTTAACAGCTTTTATCCCTTTGCGATTTCCTTTCCATCCTATATGAGGGCTGGTCTGTGACCGGGCTGGGGATGGGTTGGGAGAGGGGGCGATAATCCCCGAGACCATTAAGAGATATAACAGGAGTGATGCGCTCCCGCAGGGAGGTCAAAGGTCACGCCCGTTAAAGACTGCCAAAGACAATAGCAAAGGAGCAATAATTACCACGACCGGCTCATTAACTATCCAGTCACGTTCATTAATATCCCCACCACCATTTATCACTTGTTCGGGGAACACAAACAAGAACACACAAGATTAATACACTAAGCCGGCTGATCCTATCTCCTGGGAATTCAATACCTCTTTCTCGCTACATTTTGCAGCTAAGAAAATAGTTTGTAATTAACGGGAAATTAACTGCACTATAAATAATCATCTCTTAGTAAATGCATTTAAAACCGCCTTTAAAAACAATTAACTGATAAATGATACCCGAGGTTCAGTTAGATTTAGTGGATCTAGAAATGTAGGAGAGGATATACACTTATGTCTCCCATGGTGTAAGTAGAAGTGTCTTCCCCAGGGTGTAGGTAGGAGGGTGTGTCCTAGAGTGTAGGTAGGAGAGTCTCCCCCTGATTGCAGGTAAGAGGGTCTCCCCCTGATTGCAGGTAAGAGGGTCTCCCCCTGATTGCAGGTAAGAGGGTCTCCCCCTGATTGCAGGTTAAGAGGGTGTCTCCCTGACTGTAGGTAAGAGGGTGCCTTCACGGGTGTAGGTAGGAATGTGTCTTCCTGAGTGTAGTTAAGAGGGTGTCTTCCAGGGTGTAGGTAGGAGGCAAGGAAAGAAAAGGAAGGTAAGACAATAGCTCCTGGTCTGCAATTCATCTATATTTAAAATTCCAGGCTGGTAGGCGTACATCTACTTGTGGCTATAAATCAGTAATAACCTTCCCACCAGACATTACGGAGACGAAGATCACAGGAATAACAATAAATGTAATATTCCAAGAGAGGCATAAACCATTATGAAAAGAAAGACACAACAGAGGGGAACTGGTGGCCACAATCCACTGAAGGTATTGCGAAAACCAAAACATCGAAGAGACTAGAGTAATACTGTAGTGACAAAACTGTGTTCCAGGACTACAAGACGTCTGGGATGGAACACTATAACATTAAAGATACCTCACGTTTTGCATTTTCCCTTCCCTGTGTTTATGTCACACAATTTGTTCTGGCACTGTTCTGTAAGAGCACACCTCAAGGTGCTGCCATGTATCTCTTTACTTTCATTTTGCAAACTGATATGCTACAAGCACCACGTACTCATAACGTCTGGCACCTGGCACCTGGTACCTGGTACCTGGTACCCAGCATCTTGGCATGGGTTGTGGCTTTACCATTTACTTTACACATTCGGATGAATAAATACCAACATTAAGTTGCTTAATTCTCAAAACACGGTCTAATGACGAACTCCAATGATGACTACTTGATCAACCAAGTTGTTACTCTCTGCGGCTCTACCTGGAGGGTATTCCGGGGATCAACGCTCCCGCGGCTTGGTCCACGACCAGGCCTCCCTATGGATCAGGGCCTGATCAACCAAGCTGTTACTGCTGGCCGCACACAGTCCAACATAGATACCACAGCCCGGCTGATCCAGCAATGACCTCTGCTTTTGTACCAGAAATATATTTGCATCTGTACCAGTACCTAAAACTGTATCTTAGGTTAAGAATCGTCAGTAAATAGGACAAGTGTTTCCTGACGCGGGTCTTAGTCATATGATGACCAGCCACTGGAGCTTTTGGTCATCTGACCGAGGCCTTCCGTTGGCTTACCGGTCCACCCCTTTAAAAATTAAGGTTATAATTATAACCATGTATTATATAGTGTGTTTGTACCTACAGTAAGTGTCCACTCTTGTATGAACGGATCAGTAGGAAGAAAGTTGATGAGCAGCAGTAATTAAACTTGTCTATCTTCATTGTTGTCAGTCGCCGCCTTGCCGAGTCTCACTCTGTCGTCCTCCGTATTAATCTCATTCGTCATCTCTGTTGTTTTTGCTCAATTCTGCTTACGCTCTAACGCCAACCATTAGTTACAAGATGATAAAATAACTATCACAACAATAAGCGATTGATTCATCCAGATGTCACATAATATTTACTGATGAGCTCCGTAGCCTCTCGCAGCAGTTAAACATCAACTCACCCACCTGCTTGGTCAGCTCTTCAAAACACATAGTACTATCTTCAACTACCCATCAACATCACTCATCGGTTTTCTGATACATTCATCTAATATATATATATATATATATATTTTATAAATATATATATATATATATATATATATATATATATATATATATATATATATATATATGCAATAAGATCACAGTAAACAGGTGATTTCAGAATATGCAAAACAAACACTGAAAGAATAGAGAAATTCCAATCGCTTTCGTGACTACTCACATTATCAAGGAACTATGAAAGTAAAGGCATCCAAGGAAGCTATATAAGGGGTCTGGCCAGCACCTCACTATCAGATCCCACAACGGTTAAACACCTGACGCGCGCCGACCCAACTTGGATAGGTCCTTTGCACAACTCACCCCACAAACTATTCTACCCAAGAAAATTTAAAAATTATTTGTCCAGTGTATTATTAAATTCTTCCCAAATTCTATTAATTATAAATGGATCTAATTTATATAAACCAAAGGAAATATTCATATTATTGTCAAAACTGCTTTTTATGAAACAAGATTCAATTATATTCCTGTCGACCATGGACTTGCTTGATACTACTTTCTCAACTTTTTGAAAATCAATTGGATGGTTAAAATCTCTTACATGAATAAATAGAACATTGGAATCTTGTCCAGTTCTAATGCTATATTTATGTTGTTTTAATCTTAGTTCGAGATTTTTACCAGTTTGACCGTAATAAACTTTACCGCAAATTTTACAAGGAATCTTATAGACACATCCGTCAACATTTCGGGGGGAATTCTTTATCAAAAGTTTTTTTTACTGTATCAAGATTTTTGAATACAACTTTAATATTAAAAGTCTTAAGAAGAGAAGGCATATCAACCAAGTTTTCATGGTAAGGGAGAACCAACATATTTTTAGTTGAATAAGGCTGGTTGTCCCTTTTTGGATTGTAAAAAGTATTTCTAGCAACTTTAAAAGATTTATCAATTACATTTCTTGGGTATTTTAAATCATTACCTATTTCATAAATTTTGGAATATTTCCTCATCTATGAACTCAGGACTACAAAATTCGTAAAAGCTCTCAAAAACATTGATGAGAAAACAGACAGTTTGATTCTATCTTGATGCGAGGAATAATAGTGGACATAGGAACAGTTATTTGTAGGTTTTCTGAAAATTTTTTAAATTTGAATTCATTACTACCCTTAATAATTAAAACATCTAGAAAAGGCAATGAGTTATTTTCTTCAAACTCAACGGTAAAGTTTATAGAATGGGCTAAGCTTTTTAATTTTCCTAGGAAATGGTGTATATCTACATTTTTGGGCATAAGACACAAAATATCATCAACATATCTGAACCATTTAGCTCTATTAGGGAGGATTGTGTTAAGTAACCTTGTTTCAAAAAATTCCATGTATAGGTTACTAAGAACAGGTGAAAGAGGATTTCCCATTGCCATACCAAACTTCTGAGTGTAAAACTTATCATTAAATACAAATTTTGCATCAACAATGCAAAGTTTAATAAGTTTAATGATAGTAGGAACTGGCAATGGTAAATCATAGTCAACGAGTTCTTCAGATAAGAAACTTAATAAATCATCAACAGGAACTTTCGTAAACAAGGAAGTAACATCAAAACTAACCATGTTAAAATCATTTAAGTCAGTCAAGGAGCTTAATTTATCAACCAAGTCTATGATGATACTGAAACCTATTCTAAACTTAGGAAAAATCCCCTAGAAACCGTTAACAGCAATTTCAATAAAACAATAAAACTTCTACTGAAAGGCAAAGATGAATTAGTCAAACAATTTACTTCCACTAATCCATCTTTGCCTTACATGTATGGACTAATAAAAACACACAAACCAGGGAATCCAGTCAGACCAATTATTAGCTCCATAGGGTCAGTTTCATATAAATTATCCAAATGGCTTGTTGATATTTTGAGCCCTATTGTTGGCAAAATTTCTAACTTAAATGTTAAAAACAACTTAGACTTGGTTGATAAATTAAGCTCCTTGACTGACTTAAATGATTTTAACATGGTTAGTTTTGATGTTACTTCCTTGTTTACGAAAGTTCCTGTTGATGTTTTATTAAGTTTCTTATCTGAAAAAACTCGTTAACTATGATTTACCATTGCCAGTTCCTACTATCATTAAACTTATTAACTTTGCATTGTTGATGCAAAATTTGTATTTAATGATAAGTTTTACACTCAGAAGTTTGGTATGGCAATGGGAAATCCTCTTTCACCTGTTCTTAGTAACCTATACATGGAATTTTTTGAAACAAGGTTACTTAACACAATCCTCCCTAATAGAGCTAAATGGTTCAGATATTTTTTGATGATATTTTGTGTCTTATGCCAAAAATGTAGATATACACCATTTCCTAGGAAAATTAAATAGCTTAGCCCATTCATAAACTTTACCGTTGAGTTTGAAGAAAATACTCATTGCCTTTCTAGATGTTTTAATTATTAAGGGTAATAATGAATTCAAAATTTAAAATTTACAGAAAACCTACAAATAACTGTTCCTATGTCCACTATTATTCCTCGCATCAAGATAGAGTCAAACTGTCTGTTTTCTCATCAATGTTTTGAGAGCTTTACGAATTTGTAGTCATGAGTTCATAGATGAGGAAATATCCAAAATTTATGAAATAGGTAATGATTTAAAATACCCAAGAAATGTAATTGATAAATCTTTTAAAGTTGCTAGAAATACTTTTTACAATCCAAAAAGGGACAACCAGCCTTATTCAACTAAAAATATGTTGGTTCTTCCCTTACCATGAAAACTTGGTTGATATGCCTTCTCTTCTTAAGACTTTTAATATTAAATTGTATTCAAAAATCTTGATACAGTAAAAAAACTTTTGATAAAGAATTCCCCCCAAAATGCTGATGGATGTGTCTATAAGATTCCTTGTAAAATTTGCGATAAAGTTTATTACGGTCAAACTGGTAAAAATCTCGAACTAAGATTAAAACAACATAAATATAGCATTAGAACTGGACAAGATTCCAATGCTCTATTTATTCATGTAAGAGATTTTAACCATCCAATTGATTTTCAAAAAGTTGAGAAAGTAGTATCAAGCAAGTCCATGGTCGACAGGAATATAATTGAATCTTGTTTCATAAAAAGCAGTTTTGACAATAATATGAATATTTCCTTGGTTTTATATAAATTAGATCCATTTATAATTAATAAATTTGGGAAGAATTTAATAATACACGGGACAAAAAATTTTTTAAAATTTTTCTTGGTAGAATAGTTTGTGGGGTGAGTTGTGCAAAGGACCCTATCCAAGTTGGGTCGGCGCGCGTCAGGTGTTTAACCGTTGTGGGATCTAAATAGTGAGGTGCTGGCCAGACCCCTTTATAGCTTCCTTGGATGCTTTACTTTCATAGTTTCCTTGATAATGTGAGTAGTCACAAAGCGCTTGGAATTTCTCAATTCTTTCAGAGTGGTTGTTTTGCATTTTTATATAAAATATATATAATATATATTATATATATATATATATAATATATATATATATATATAATATATATATATATATAAATAATTATATATATATATTTATATATATAAATATATATATATATAAAATATATATATATATATATATATATATATTATTTTATATATATATATAATATATATTTTATAAATTATATATATATATATATAAATATATATATAATATATATATATATATAATATATATATATATATAAAATATATATATATATAAATAAAATATATATATTATATATATATAAAAAATATTTTATATATTATATATAAATTTTATATATTTTTATATATAAATAAAATATATATATATAATATATATATATATATATATATATATTATTAATATATTTTATATATATATAAATATATATTATTATTATATATATATATAAATATTTTTTTTTTTTTTATTATCACACCGGCCGATTCCCACCAAGGCAGGGGGCCCGAAAAAGAAAAACTTTCACCATCATTCACTCCATCACTGTCTTGCCAGAAGGGTGCTTTACACTACAGTTTTTAAACTGCAACATTAACACCCCTCCTTCAAGTGCAGGCACTGTACTTCCCATCTCCAGAAAATCAAGTCCGCCTGCCGGTTTCCCTGAATCCCTTCATAAATGTTACTTTGCTCACACTCCAACAGCACGTCAAGTATTAAAAACCATTTGTCTCCATTCACTCCTATCAAACACGCTCACGCATGCCTGCTGGAAGTCCAAGCCCCCTCGACACAAAAACCTCCTTTACCCCCTCCCTCCAAACCTTCCCAGGCCGACCCCTACCCCGCCTTCCTTCCACTACAGACTGATACACTCTTGAAGTCATTCTGTTCGCTCCATTCTCTCTACATGTCCGAACCACCTCAACAACCCTTCCTCAGCCCTCTGGACAACAGTTTTGGTAATCCCGCACCTCCTCCTAACTTCCAAACTACTAATTCTCTGCATTAAATTCACACCAAAACATTGCCCTCAGACATGACATTCCACTGCCTCCAGCCTTCTCCTCGCTGCAACATTCATCAACCCACGCATTCACACCCATATAAGAGCGTTGTAAAACTATACTCTCATACATTCCCCTCTTTGCCTCCAAGGAAAAAAGTTCTTTGTCTCCACAGACTCCTAAGTGCACCACTCACTCTTTTTCCCTCATCAAATTCTATGATTCACCTCATCTTTCATAGACCCATCCGCTGACACCAGTCCACTCCCAAATATCTGAATACGTTCACCTCCTCCATACTCTCCCCTCCAATCTGATTTCAATCTTTCATCACCTAATCTTTTTGTTATCCCATAACCTTACTCTTTCCTGTATTCACCTTTAATTTTCTTTTTTTTCACACCCTCCAAATTCATCCACCAATCTCTGCACTTCTCTCTTCGAACTCCAAGAGCACAGTGTCATCAGCAAAGAGCAGCTGTGACAACTCCACTTTGTGTGGATTCTTTATCTTTAACTCCACGCCTCTTGGCCAAGACCCTCGCATTTACTTCCTCTTACAACCCATCTATAAATATATTAAACAACCCGGTTTACATCACACAATCCTTGTCTAAGGCCACTTTTAAATGGGAAAAAATTTCCCTCTTTTCCCACATACTCAACTTGAGCCTCATATCCTCGTAAAAACTTCTTCACTGCTTTCAGTAATATATATATATATATATTATTATATATATTATTTATAAATATATATATTTAAAATATAATATTATAATTATATATATAATATAATATTTATATATATAAATATATATATATATTTAAATATATATATAAATTTTATATATATATATATATATATATATTTTAAATATATATATAAAATATATTATAAAATATATTATATAAATATATATATTATATATATATATAATATATATTTATATATATAAATATAATATGGGTTATATATATATATATATATAATATATATATAATAATATATATATATATTATATATATATATATATATATATTATTAATATATAATTATATATTAATATATATATATATATATAAATATATATATATATATATATATATATATTATAATAATATATATAATATTATATTATATAATATATATATTATATAAATATATATAAAATATTATAAATATAAATATAATATATATATATATATATATATTATAATATATATATATATATATATATATAATATATATATAAAATTATAATAAATATATATATATTATATATATATATATATTAATATATATATAATTATATTATATATATATATATATTATATATATATTAATATTATATATATATATATATTATAATATATATATATATAAATATATATATAATAAAATACATATATTATAATATATATATATATAATATAAATATAATATAAATATAATATATCTATATATAAATATATATATACATAATATAATATATATAGATATAATATATAAAAAAATACAATACATATATATAAATATATACATACATATTTTTAATATATATATATATAAATATAAATATAAATAATATATATATAATGGGGTCCACCTCTGGTGGAAGATGCTGGACTGGTTTCTAATTTGCACACTGAAATTACTCCTCATAAGAGCGGCAGGCTCGTGGGATGGTGTAAAATACCACCAAGAGAAAACATGTAAATAACAGAAACACTAAGAGATAACAAGCTTCAAGAATCTTCAACACCTTCCTGTCAAACATGAAGGGAGACTACCAAACAGATTTTATCTTCAAGGAGAAATTTGATAAGTTACCTAGGCACATTCTTGATCAGCTAGGCTGTGGTGCGAACACCAAGTCTCACTAATCAAGGAGTCAACGGGTTGATCCTGGTCTGGGACCGGATGTGTCTTCTATTACTAATCGCATCAATTACAGACCTAAAATTAATTTATCTAATGATCATCGCTTGCGTATTTGAGCAACAAGTGTAACCTGCCGTCACCTGCCACAGGTGGGTGTAACCTGCCGTCACCTGCCACAGGTGGGTGTAACCTGCCGTCACCTGCCACAGGTGGGTGTAACCTGCCGTCACCTGCCACAGGTGGGTGTAAACCTGCCGTCACCTGCCACAGGGGGTGTAACCTGCCGTCACCTGCCACAGGTGGGTGTAACCTGCCGTCACCTGCCACAGGTGGGTGTAACCTGCCGTCACCTGCCACAGGTGGGTGTAACCTGCCGTCACCTGCCACAGGAGAGTGTAACCTGCCGTCACCTGCCACAGAAGAGTATAACCTGCCATCACTTACCACAGGTGGGTGTAACTTCCCGTCGCCTGCCACAGGTGGGTGTAACCTGCCGTCACCTGCCACAGGTGGGTGTAACCTGCCGTCACCTGCCACAGGTGGGTGTAACCTGCCGTCACCTGCCACAGGTGGATGTAACCTGCCGTCACCTGCCACAGGTGGGTGTAACCTGCCGTCACCTGCCACAGGTGGGTGTAACCTGCCGTCACCTGCCACAGGTGGGTGTAACCTGCCGTCACCTGCCACAGGAGAGTGTAACCTGCCGTCACCTGCCATCACTTACCACAGGTGGGTGTAACTTGCCGTCGCCTGCCACAGGAGAGTGTAACCTGCCGTCACCTGCCACAGGAGAGTATAACCTGCCGTCACCTGCCATCACTTACCACAGGTGTGTGTAACCTGCCGTCACCTGCCACAGGTGTGTGTAACCTGCCGTCACCTGCCACAGGTGTGTGTAACCTGACGTCACCTGCCACAGGTGTGTGTAATCTGCCGTCACCTGCCACAGGTGTGTGTAACCTGCCGTCACCTGCCACAGGTGTGTGTAACCTGCCGTCACCTGCCACAGGTGTGTGTAACCTGCCGTCACCTGCCACAGGTGTGTGTAACCTGCCGTCACCTGCCACAGGTGTGTGTAAAGGAAAGTTCATGATTGATGAACCTCACGTCAGTGTTGATGTGTTTTGTGTAAACACAGTTTATAGCGCAGTCATGTGAGGCAGACCTGAAGATGACGAATGGTGTTTATCAGCTGGTCGTTAAAGTAGACATTCCCGAACAAGCTCACTAAGCTATGGAAGGAAGTAGCAAGTTTTAAAAAACCCGTGACCCGGGAGATCACTCAACACTCCTGATAACACTACAAAACACACTACATAAAACAAATTCGGAAAAAAATTATATGATTATAGCACGAATACCCAACAAATTCCTTTTTTTAACGTCTCTTTATCAACAAAGTTCACAAAAATTTTCACTGGTACGGACAAAAACCCAGGATGAATAAAAGTTAAAATAATCTGCATCAACAATAATAACCCATTAAATTGGTAATATTAAAAAAACTCTTGAATCCTGGTGCCGAGTGGCAAGGTAATAGGTAATAGGATTATCGCTAGTTCTCCCCCTTCCCCATTTCCCTTATCCATTACAAACAAGTTTTGCGCCCACCATCAAACTATCACAGAGTAGTGTACAAGCACACTGTTGATGTATCAAATTTACATAAATAAAAAATAATTACAGCTGTGGTAGAGAAACGATGAGACTGCTTGTTGTTAATGAGTTAGTGACAGTGTTAATCTTGAGGACCGGGGGGGGGGTTAGAGGCTAGGTGTTAACTGTTACTTCTGGAAGATTCCCACAACGCTGCTCCTGCCATCTACTGAGAATTTTTACACCTACTCAGGAAAGTAAGTGTAAGAGCCTTAAGAGCAATTAACATTACATATATAAAACGCTACAGAAAAATCGGCTCACTGGCCCATGCTAGGTAGGTCCCACTTAGTGGCAGAGGAAAGTCACAAAAATAAATCACAATTTTGGCTAAAAAAAAAAAACTCACAGGAAAAAAATTTTTCATTTTACGACAAGTTTTTTTTTTTTATTTTCATGATTTTGTCAAGTTACATCATGAATTAAAGAAAGATCCTGGACTTCACTTTACGAAACAGACACAACAAATGCGGTAGTAATTATGGATAAGGTAGATTATAGTGGAAAAATGAACATGTTATTAGAAGCCGGGAGAACTTACGTGCGTCTTAAGTGTGACACCTGCGAGGCAGCACCACTGTACGTTACCACTACCTGCACCTGTCAAAAATACTTCCCCGTCATGTACGTTACCACTACCTGCACCTGTCAAAAATACTTCCCCGTCATGTACGTTACCACTACCTGCACCTGTCAAAAATACTTCCCCGTCAGTTTGTTCTTAGTGACATTGTTTGAAGTAGGCAACACTCCCCCCCCCCCATCCCACGACCACGAGGGTTGCTCCCATGCTGGTAAAAAGGTTCTTGATACGGGGCATTCGAGCTGCCCAACCACCCTCTGTGTTTCGAAATTTATTAACTCCCTTTCCACCCAGTCGCTGTACAAGTCTTACGGGTTTAGCGCTTCCCCATGTTGTTATGGGCAGGCGACAGCAATGTGACTAAATCAGAACTCAATTTTAAGTTCTCTTACAAATACTTTTACAGTTTTCGTACAAAGATGAAAGTACAGTAAGCTTTCATTTGACCAATGTTTCGCTCTCCGCTAAGCTTTATTCAAAGCTCTGGACAGAGCGAAACGTTGGTACAATGAAAGCCTATCCTGCATACTCGTGTGTTGGTCTAGACATCTGTGGTTGTGACGTCTGTAAACTACCTGTTACACAATGTTAACTAGCTGTATCATGCTTCCAGTTATATAAAAATGAATATTTACCCACCAAGGACCTTTTGCACTGAAATAAACACACATAACTTTAAGAAAACGTTGGTGGTAAATTTTGTACTCTTAACACAGGATGACTTAAAAAAGAGAAGGGAAATAATTCCACCGTGGTGCTCAGTCTTTACCAGTTGTCACCAGTCTTTACCAGTTGTCACCAGTCTTTACCAGTTGTCACCAGTCTTTACCAGTTGTCACCAGTCTTTACCAGTTGTCACCAGTCTTTACCAGTTGTCACCAGTCTTTACCAGTTGTCACCAGTCTTTACCAGTTGTCACCAGTCTTTACCAGTTGTCACCAGTCTTCACCAGTTGTCACCAGTCTTTACCAGTTGTCACCAGTCTTTACCAGTTGTCACCAGTCTTTACCAGTTGTCACCAGTCTTCACCAGTTGTCACCAGTCTTTACCAGTTGTCACCAGTCTTTACCAGTTGTCACCAGTCTTCACCAGTTGTCACCAGTCTTCACCAATTGTCACCAGTCTTCACCAATTGTCGCCAGTCTTCACCAATTGTCACCAGTCTTCACCAGCTGTCACCAGTAGTCACCAGTCTTCACCAGCTGTCATCAGTCTTCACCAGCTGTCATGTCTTCACCAGCTGTCACTAGTCCTCAACAGCTGTCACCACTGCATTCTTCGAATGGTGACAACTACCAGGCTCCGGAAGTGGGAAGACTAAGTCCTTCAAGGCTATATCAAAGACATGGCAGAATTTTTTTTTTTACATTTCGATATTACGGTGGTTAAAAATGTGTGTGTTTAACGTAATTAAAATTTGCTTTCCTCAGACTAACCTGGTTTGAAGCCGTCGCCTCGTCCACCGTCCCATCCTGACCTATCCTCTCATCTTCCATCCTAACCTATCTCTCTCATCTTCCATCCTCATTCATCTTCTCATCTTCCATCCTCACTTATCCTCTCGTCTTCCATTCTCCCACTGTCCCTCCCTTGGTTCCTCCCTCCATTACTCCCTTCTACCACTCCTACTCCTCCTCCTCCAATTTCGAATTCCTCTCCTTCAATTTCACACAGCCTCCGTCCAGCGCACCTCCTTCAAACCCATTACTCCATCCCTTTACTGTACCTTCCCTGTCGCATCCGTCCTCCCTCTATCGCATCCTACCTCCCAACACATTTCCCGCCCGCCCACACAAACACTCTCTCTCTCTCTCACCCAGGACCAACCTGGACCACCTATGATATACCTTTGATGAGTTTCGAGAGTCTTTCTACTCCCGTAGCCCGGCCAAAGGGCAGGCTCGTCTAGTGCTAGCCTATTTAATCAGGCTGTTGCTGCTGGAAGCCCACCTCCCCAGCCTGGAGCCAGTGGTCCAAGCAACACAAGATGGCTAGGAGCATCCTGATCCACACCTATCCCTCCACACTTCCAGATGGCACACTCCAGGGAGGGAGGGGAGAGGGGGAAAGAGAGACGAAAATTAATACGAAGTAACAGTGTTCGTGGCAGTGGCGACAACGACCTGGAGTGTACCTGGAGTCGCTTCTGGAGGTCACCGCCCCCGCGGACCGGTCTCAGACCAGACCTCCTGGTTATTGGTCTGCTCGCCGCCCGTAGTCCAACGTATGCACCACAAGTTGAACACGAACTTTGTGAGGAATCTGTAGAGTTCCCCGTCTAGGTTCTTGTTGATAATCCCCCTTAAGAACGGAGGGAGGGCGTTAAAGAGTCGTGGCCCCTTAACACTTAGGAGTTCTCACACCGTGTACTCATCCCATCACCAATCCGGGATGGCTCTCAAATCCTTACTGCAACTAAGTGTACCTAAGCAACTGGCAGCTCCTCACCCCAGGCACATGTGAACGTATTTTCCTAGTATGCTAGTTCCAATATTTTACGTCACTCCCTAGGATGACACCATGAAGCAAGACTCACCGGAGTCTCACTAGGGTGACACCATGAAGCAAGACTCACCGGAGTCTCACTAGGATGACACCATGAAGCAAGACTCACTGGAGTCTCACTAGGATGACACCATGAAGCAAGACTCACTGGAGTCTCACTAGGGTGACATGTCTCACTAGGGTAACACGAGCCCCACTAGGGTGACATGTCTCACTAGGGTGACACCTGAGCGTCACTAGGGTGACACGTCACACTAGGGTGACACCTGAGCGTCACTAGGGTGACACTGGAGCCTCGCTACAATATAACAGAGACAATAACGAGCGTCAAGGCACGGGCTATAATTACTAAAACATACGGAAGTCTGATTGCTAATTTAATAAAGGCTTTATTCCGTGATTATAGTTTGTTTTAGTAATTATACAGAGAGATGAAAGCCTCTGGGACACACAGCAGCCTTTATGCACTGAGCTTGAATAATTGTATAAATATTGAATTTAATTAGACGCTCCATCATGATTTTTTCTTCAGCAAATGAAGGTTCGTAGTGTAGCCACACGAGGTGGGGTCCACACCTCTACTTCAACCGCACAACCCGTGTTGACAAAGTAGGTCCCGTTGGCAGATATTCCGCTCCTGTAGAAGATTCCTGAAGTCACTGCCGCCGAGGCCCGGTCCCAGACCAGGCCTCATGGCCTGGTTATTATGCCTGTTGCTGCTGGCTGCACATAGTCCAAAGCACCACAGCCTGGCTGATCAGGGACCAAGTTAAGGAACTTGACAAATTCCTCTTGAAGAAAGTTAGTGAGCTCAGAAAAATCTTGGGCTCAGTATTATTTACTAGTGCACCTATAGTGTAGATCATAATGTATGTTTCTCGCCTACAGTCCAAGGAGTACAGCTCAAGGGACTTCAACCATTGCCAATACTTTAGGTGCTTCACTGGATTTGTATGAGTAGGGAAAGTTCTCGGTACAGTCTCCAGTACAGTGAGAATAAATGACGTAGGAGAATCATCACTGGCTTGGCATCTATTACTCTGGATACAAGGGCGAGATGCCGACCTGGACAGTAAAGTGACAGACAAACATCCGGGGAGGTAACACTTTACTCTTAAATCATTGTGAAATGGAGACGTGCTATTTTTTCACACTCTGGGAGGAATAATAACATTGTGTCTTCGTCTTGTGAACACGTCAGATGACAGATAAGTTTTTACAGACTTCTACTTATATTTGGTACTTTATAAACATACTTTTACTATGTGATATTTTAAAAGATCTTAATTTTTATGACAACATTTCACTCTGTGTAAAGCTTCGTCAGGTCTTAATAAGCCGCATTAACACTTGGTAAAACCCAATATAAAGCAGAATGAAGATGTTTTACACATGTGCAACATCTGGGGATCTTTATTGTAGACGTTTCGCCACCCAATGGTTTTATCAATACAAATTCAAGGATGTACTCTGTCAACTATATACAAAATATGAGGTGATCAGTCCCTCAACCTTGGTGTTGGTGAAGAGTACCGCTACCACAGACATTTCAATGTACCGGTACCACCGGTACTCTTCACCAACTACAAGGCTGAGGGACTGATTACCTCATCTTTTATATATACTTCGTCTGTCTTCTCAACATGTCCTTGAATTTGCACTAATAAAACCACTGGTTGGAAAAACGTCTATAATAAAGATGCCCAGATGTTGCACATGCGTATAATCCATCTCGTCAGTATTGTGTACCATACATGTACAACACAGCAGGATGCTGGACGTGTCTTTTACCCTATCTCTTGTTTTGAAGCTCTAGTTGTGCAGCTCACTTTCCTTGCAGTTTTAATAGTCACACTGTTACGACTCTTGAACGTAAGATCTTCCGACATCATCACTCTTAAGTCCCTCACATTAATCTTCACTACTCGTAAAAATTCAGTCTAATCATCTGAATTACTGGAAATGGTTTTACTCCTTCGCGCTGTATTTTACGAGAAGTAGGCGAAAAAAAATGTATCATAATTTACACCTGTAAAATTCAACACCCTTTCTTCACTTATAAGAGGATTTACCAATAAGGAACTGCCAACAGGGAACTACTAACAGGGAATTATGAACAGAACTTTACGAACAGGGAACTGGATAAGTTCCTTGGATTATTTCCTAGTCGGTGGGGTTGTGGTGCGTATGTAAGATTACAGCCTGATCGACTAGGACATCAACAGGCTGCTCTACAACCAGGTCAGGGGATAATGATCCCCAGAATCGAACCGCCTACAGGTAGGCAGTCTCAACACTACAACGAAACCAGGAGGAGAACCAGATGTATGAAGGTAACAGGTGCAGGGTGCCAAGAGGCCTGTGATATGGACATGCACCTGCCCAAGTCTTCACATTACCTGTAATTACATTTTAAGTAGTATTAAAGCTTATAAAAGGCAACTGGATACATACTTTTTAAGAATTTGATAGCGGATTGATATTAAAATCCCAGTTGTTAGTTTAGTTTACCTGAATACTGTTCTGTGAATCACTGCCCAACTGACCGGTTCTTGAACCAACGTCAGTCTATATTTATGCCAGTATTGTAGAAGATAAAGACAACATTTGTAACCACACTTGTAGCACACAACCAGTCATAATACCAGATACCACAACTATCACACAACCAGTCATAATACCAGATACCACAACTATCACACAACCAGTCATAATACCAGATACCACAACTATCACACAACCAGTCATAATGTCCAGATACCACAACATACACAAACCAGTCATAATAACCGATACCACAACTATCACACAACCCGTCAAATACCAGATACCACAACTATCACACAACCAGTCATAATACCAGATACCACAACTATCACACAACCTGTCATAATACCAGATACCACAACTATCACACAACCTGTCATAATACCAGATACCACAAGTATTACACCAGTCATAATACCAGATACCACAACTATCACACAACCCGTCAAAATACCATATACCACAAGTATTACACAACCCATCATAATACCAGATACCACAACTATCACACAACCAGTCATAATACCAAATACCACAACTATCGCACAACCCGTCATAATACCAGATACCACAACTATCACACAACCCGTCATAATACCAGATACCATAAGTATTACACCGGTCATAACACCAGATACCACAACTATCACACCTGTCATAATACCAGATACCACAAGTATTACGCAACCCGTCATAATACCAAATACTACAAGTATTACACAACCCATCATAATACCAGATACCACAAGCATTACACAACCAGTCATAATACCAGATATCACATCACACAACTCATCATAATACCAGATATCACATCACACAACTCATCATAATACCAGATACTACAAGTATTACACAACCAGTCACAATACCAGAGATGGCAGCTGTTGCACACACCAAACTCAGTCACTCTAATACAGGGATGATGCTGCTATCGCACACAACCAGTCATAATACCAGGGATGGCAGCTGTTGCAAATAACCGGTCATAATACCAGGGATGGCAGCTGTTGCACACAACCAGTCATAATACCAGATACCACAACTATCACACAACCAGTCATAATACCAGATACCACAACTATCACACAACCAGTCATAATACCAGATACCACAACTATCAACAACCACTCATAATACCAGATACCACAACTATGACATAACCCGTCATAATACCAGATACCACAACTATCACACAACCAGTCATAATACCAGATACCACAAGTATTATACAACCCGTCATAATACCAGATACCACAGTATTCACAACCCGTCATAATACCAGATACCACAATTATCACACAGCCCGTCATAATACCAGGTACCACAACTATCACAACCCGTCATAATACCAGATACCACAACTATCACACAACCCGTCAAAATACCAGATACCACAAGTATTACACAACCAGTCATAATACCAGATACCACAACTATCACACAACCCGTCATAATACCAGATACCACAAGTATTACACAACCAGTCATAATACCAGATACCATAACTATCACACAACCCGTCATAATACCAGATACCACAAGTATTACACAACCAGTCATAATACCAGATACCACAACTATCACACCTGTCATAATACCAGATAACACAACTATCACACAACCACTCATAATACCAGATACCACAACTATGACATAACCCGTCATAATACCAGATACCACAACTATCACACAACCAGTCATAATACCAGATACCACAAGTATTACACAACCAGTCATAATACCAGGGATCGCAGCTGCTGCACACAACCCGTCATAATACCAGATACCACAAGTATTACACAACCCGTCATAATACCAGATATCACAACTATAACAACCCATCATAATACCAGATACCACAAGTATTACACAACCAGTCATAATACCAGGGATCGCAGCTGTTGCACACAATCCGTCATAATACCACAAGTATTACACAACCCGTCATAATACCAGATATCACAACTATCACACAACCCATCATAATACCGAATACCACAAGTATTACACAACCAGTCATAATACCAGATACCACAACTATCACACAACCCATCACAATACCAGATACCACAAGTATTACGCAACCAGTCATAATACCAGGAATGGCAGCTGTTGCACACAACCAGTCATAATATTTCAGCTCACACCTGTAGCTCCCAACCACACGCACGATATATATATATTATATATATATATATATATATATATATATATATATATATATATATATATATATATATATATAATATATATATATATATATATAGCATAGCCAAGAGGAGTGACGGGTGATCTCTACCCAAATATAAAAAAAAAAGTTGGAATACGAGGTAGTTACCGGTGGCTGGTGGTGATAAGAGGCCCGCGATGGCACTTTACCGCCCACTCCGTGAATGTGCAGCTAAGGGGACACCCACATTTATCAATCATGCAGAGACCACGACAAAAACATGCACCACACACGACGATAAGACGCTGTGAGAGGAGGCCGGCTCGACCCCGCCTCACCTTTAATCTCCACTATCCTTCTTAACCCTTCCCGGCTCCTTCGTCTTCGCATTGCCACTTCTCCGGGGATAAGCATACATTATCGTCATTTTTAAAGCCCGGCTTGAATATGAGTTATTTCTAAAGGCGAGAGGCAGATACGTTTGGTAGAAGAGGGTCCGCTGAAGCTGGGTTCGGTACCCGAGGATTCACTAGTGCTGGGTTCGGTACCCGATAGCTTATTCCAGCTGGGTTCAGTACCCGGGTTAGCATTTTAAGGAATGTGTGCATGATCGAGAGCTTGATCTAAGATTCCCTCAGCGTTGTATATGAGCAATTCCCAGCTCTTGTGTTGAATATGCCAGTCATTCAAGTTTCTGAAAAATAAATATATCTTGTTTGGTGTTCTGGAGAGTCACTAGGGTACCTGGGAGTCCCTGGGGTGCCTGGTGGTACCTGGGAGTCCCTGGGGTGCCTGGTAGCCCCTGGGGGTTCCTGGGAGTCCCTGGGATGCCTGGGAGTCACTGGGATGCCTGGGAGTCACTGGGTTACCTAGAAGAGTCACTAATTGGGAGCAGTGTCAAATAAGAACATAAAAAAGAAGGAACACTGCAACAGGCCTACTGACCCATGCGAAGCAGGTCCATGTCCTCCCATCCCCCGGATTAGCCCAATGACCCACCTAGTCAGGTCACTTCCACTTAAGGAAGGAGCACGGCATCAGACCTAGTAGCACAAGCTAGTCAGGTTCAACTCACACCCACCCACACCCACTCATGTATTTATCTAACCTATTTTTAAAACTACACAACGTTTTAGCCTCAATAACTGTACTCGGGAGTTTGTTCCACTCATCCACAACTCTATTACCAAACCAGTGCTTTCCTATATCCTTCCTGAATCTAAAATTTCCCAACTTAAAACCATTGCTGCGAGTCCTGTCTTGGCCGGAAATTTTCAGCACGCTATTTACATCCCCTTCAGTTATTCCTGTTTTCCATTTGTACACCTCGATCATATCGCCCCTAATTTTACGCCTTTCGAGAGAGTGCAGATTCAGGACCCTCAGTCTATCCTTATAGGGAAGATTTCTGATACACGCTTCCTGATATCCAAGAATATGCAGTCGACACTTACCTGTTGTAAGCCTGTGGTGGGTCTGGTGCCAAGATTTCCTTGCCTGTCTCTGCAACATGTATGTACAGGTACTGTATAGAGCCTCTCTTCCTTTATATATATATATATATATATATATATATATATTATATATATATATATATATATATTATATATATATATATATATATATTATATATAGGTTGGTAAGACAGGACTGGTCTTCAAAAAATAAGTCCGTACTGGTTTTACCTGTAGTTTGGTGCTCCGCCATCCTCTTCCTCATTGTGTTTACTGCAGTGCAATATTTTTGCTTGTGCTTACCTCTGAGGCAAGTCTCATCTACGACTTTCACTACGGTTGCGGCGGCACTGGTGACCCTTCGCTCTCCTCTGTCCCGTTACCTCTCTCTCTCTCTCCTCCCCCCTCTCTCTCTCTCCACTTGCTCTAAAATAACACCAACAAAATATTAAAAAAATTACAATGTACAAGTACAAGGAACTTCAAACTACAATATATTAATGATGTAGAATGGTGCAAATACATCATGAAACACGACTACATTCCCAGTACAACACGACAGAAGTACCACCACTACCACTATCACCAGCATCACCCATCAACATACCTTCACCACCATCACCAGTGCCTCCATCATCACCAGCCTCACCACTATCGCCAGCATCACCACCACCACCTATCAACACTACATCACCACCGCATCACCATCACCAGCATCACGATCATCACTATCACCAGCATCACCATCACCACTATCGCAGCATCACCACCAACCACCATCACACTACCATCACACATCAACAGTGCCACCATCATCACCAGCCTCAACCACTATCGCCAGCATCACCACCACCACCATCAATCACATACCATCACCACCAGCATCACCATCACCAGCATCACGATCATCCTATCACCACATCACCATCCACCAACACTACCATCACACCACATCAACTATCACACTACCACCACTATCACCAGCATCACCATCCAACACAATCACAACAATTCTGCTCGGTCACTGAGGATTTCGTAATTTCTCGTTCACGTTTACTTTCACTAATGTATTTTTACCTTTTAACTTCTGGAATTTTGGATCACAAATTATCCCTTTAATTTACAATCCGTTTTGCGTTTACTGCTGAGCCCGATACCTGTGACGTACCTGTGACAACTTGTGACACCTGTGACGCACCTGACACACACTGTGACACAACCCTCGATGGATGTAGAGGGTTTTACAACCCTTCCATCGCGGCCTGTTCAACCAGACTGCTGGTGACCCACACAGACATGCATCCACAGCCTAGCTGGTCTGCCACTTAGCGGTGGTAGTTTATTTTATGGAAGATAGGGGGGGGGGAAGGGGACGCTAAACTCGAAGTGTTATACAGCACCCGAATGAAGGCAATGGTTTTCAATCCAAGGGAAAGGGAGGGTTTAAGCACAAATTCTTTGGGAAGAAGGCCCTTCCCCCGTTCCCTTCTTTAAGGGAATTTTTCATTTCTTTTTTAAAATTTTTACACTTAAACTGGATAATTTTGATATTTACTGGTTTCAGTTAAATTTATATGAATTGTATGTTCCCCCGGCCCGTGGCCCCCCCTGCTTTTTTTTTTTTTAATTATTGTGAACTTTTTGTAAATGGTAAGTGCCCCAAAGCTCTTAATTTTCCCTTGGGGGTTTTTTTGGATTGTTCCAGGGGGAAAAGTACTTTTGTTCCCAAAATTAAGTTGGTTAGTGTAAATTTGGACCCTAGTTTAATTGATCCTTTATAAAAAAGGTCCAGGAATATTTTAATTTTAACTTTGAATTCCAAGAAATTTAATTTTTCTTGGGGTTTTTTAAACCCATTCTTAAAGCCTGTCTTTTTTTCCCCGGGGGGGGGGGAAAGGGGGGGGGGGGGGAAAGGGGAGGGGGGGGAAAAAGGGGGGGGGGGGGGGGGGGGGGGGAGGCATTTGTTTTAAATTTTTCCTACATAACCATGTCGACTTACATATATGCCCCCCCCAAATTGACATGTTTTTTTTCATTTTTTTAATGGAAACTTCACTGATCCCCCCCAAAAACTCCATAATTTTTTTTTTTCTTTTCTTCTAAACCCCAAACTCTCTTTTTTTTTTTTGATTTCCTTCAAAAGAAATTTTTGGGGAAACTGTGCCCAAAATGTCTTTTTTTACAAAGGAAACAAATTAAAGGTGGCCGGGGTCAAAAATGGCCGGGGGGGGGCTTTTACCCCCGGGAAAAAACCCTCCAGGTAGAACGGTGCCTTGCGTACCCAACACCCCCGGGTAAAACTCCTTTGCGTAACCAACACCCTCCAGGTAGAACCACCTTTTGCAGTCCCCCAACCCCCCAGGCAGGACCGAGCCTTGCGTCCCCAACACCCTCCGGTAGGAGGGGCCTTCATCCCCAACACCCCTCCAGGCAGGACCGTCCCTTGCAGTCCCCCAAACCCCCTCCAGGTAGGCCGGCCTTGCAGTACCCAAACACCCCCAAAAAAGGCCCCTTTTCCTAGCAAAACCAACACCCCCCAGGTAGGCCCGTGCCTTGCAGTCCCAACACCCCCCGGTAGGACCGTCCCTTGCAGTCCCCAACACCCTAGGAGGCCCGGCCTAGCATAACCAACACCCTCTAGGCAGGACCTGCCTTGCAGTACCCCCCACCCTCCGGGCAGGACCGGCTTGCAGTACCCATTTTTTTAATTGCCTGAAACTTTATCACTCAAAAATTTTTTTTTGTTAAAAAATTTTTTTAATATATACATAAAAATCACTGAGGAACAACACTAAGTGGGGTGGAAAACACTTAATGTGCGTCTCCAGTCACCTGACGCACGTCCCTGTGCTGGTTTGGGGTTTTTCCTGTCTCACAGCTGGCTAGGGCCACTTCTATGCTATTCAGATAGCAATTGTTCTTTTGTACAAGTGGCCCCAAATAGGTACAACAACCTGGGTGTGATCCCTGGGTAGATACGTGGGAAATTAATTTTGGGTGTGATATTGGGTATTTATTTTGGGTATAATTTGGGTTTTTTATTTGGGTTTGATATTGGGTATTTTCTTTGTTTTATACAGCGGATGTGCCCCTCATGAGAGTGGAACGTCTCACCTGCACGGGCCCTTCTTCAGTTGAATACAAGCAAATATAATACAAAACAGCATAGTAGATTTTTCAAGGTGTCACCCCCTCAGTTTGGTAGGTGGTGATGGTGGTGGTATGCAGCCAAAAAACAATGAGGACAGTGTAGTCAATCCTATATACGTAACGGTCCAAGGGCCAAGATGACGACGATGGAGTAAAAAGGGAAAGAGGATGGGTCGAGATCAAGTGGGGGGAAGTAAGGGGAGGAAATATTCATGAGGTATCGGTTATGGGGAAAATGATAAGGAGGGGGAGAGGGTGGGAGGGGAAAAGGGATATGGGACGCTGGGGTACAGAAAGGGGGGAGGAAAATTAGGGGTGGAAAAATTATACAAGGGGGGAAAAAATTACGAGAAATTGAGAGTTTATAGCGCTAGGGGAGAGAGAGAGAAATTTTTTTTTTAAAGTTGGGAAAAAGGAAAAGTCGTGGGGAAGGGGAGGTGGTGATGCGTCTGATTCAGGTTTTCTAAGATTTTAAAAAATGTTGCTTTACTTGGCGGATTAAAATAGAAAATTTTAAAGGTTTTACAAAGCATAAAACCCTATGGTAAATAAACTTGCAAATTTTAACATTGAGAGATTTTTCACTTTGTACCATCATTTTGCCCAAAAAGTGTTACTGTGTTTGACATTTTATAAAATAGCCCAGACCGATTGCCTCAGTTATAGCGTGTATAATTAGTGTTTTTTTAGGATGCCATACGTTAGTTCGTGAGCTGTCGGAGCGTTACTGCGGTTGTGTTGTATACTTTAATCCACTACTTTATAGTCTCCTTTTTTGCTTGCGTCACGGGCCCGCACATTTGCCACCATTTTGAGGCCTCCCCAGTTCTGCTGGGGTAGACTCGACAGCAAGGGTTTTGGGCTTCCCCAAGACTCTTAATTTTACACCTCCAAACTTTCCAATTGTGTATTTTTTACTCCAGTATCTCCCACAAACCCCCCACAATTATCCCCTGACGTTACTGCAATAATTTTTCTCTTTGTTTCCCCAAGGCACCTTTAAGGCAAGGGGCAATAAACGCATTCCAAATAAAACCACAAATTTTTTTAATTTACTGGCCGAAAAAAACAGGGGGAATTTTAAAAAAAAAAAAGAACGAAAAAAAAGGGAGGGGAGAAAGGCAAGGGGCCGGAATATAAAAATTTCCATACGTAACTCCCTTTTCCCTTATCTCCCCCCCGAAGGTGGGGAAAATTTGTGTTGATTATTTTGAAAAGTTGTTTTTTAATACTTTTTTTAATTTTTAAGTGTGTGTTTTATATACTGTGTTGGTTTTTTTAAATTTAAGTGTGTTTTTATATAGGTTTAGTTATTTTTGAAGTGTGTGTTTTTATCTGTGTTTTAGTTATTATTGAAGTGTGTTTTTTTATACTGTTTTGTGTTATTATTGAAGTTGTTTTATATACTGGTTGTAGTTTTTATTGAAAGGGGTTTTATATACTTTTTGTTGTATTTATTATTGAAGTGTGTTTTTATCTGGTTGTAGGGGTTTTTTTGAAGTGTGTTTTTATTGTGTTGTTTTTTTTGAAGTGTTTTTAATCGTGTTTAAGTTTTTTGGTGTGTTTTTTAAAATACTGTTTGTGTTTTATTATTGAAGTGTGTTTTTTTTACTGTGTTGTGTTATTTAATTTTTTTGTGTTTTTTATTTTTTTTGGTTTTTGTTTTTTGGTTGTTTTTTAATGTTTTTAGTTATTATTGAAGTGTTTTTTTTTGGTTGTGGTTTTATTAATGGTTTTAATATTGTTGTGTTATTTTGGTTGTTTTTTTTTACTTGTTTATTATTATTGAAAAGTGGTTTTATATATGTGTTGTGTTTAATTAAATTGTTTTTATAATGTGTTTTTTAGTTTTAATTGAAAGGGGGTTTTTTTTAACGTGTTGTATTATTATTGAAGTGTGTTTTTTTAATACTGGTTGTAGTTATTATTTTGAGTGTGTTTTTATACTGTTTTTTTTTTATTATTGGAAGGGTTTTTATCTGTGTTGTAGTTTATTATTTAAGTGTGTTTTTATAACTGTGTTGTAGTTATTATTTAAATGTTTTTTATTACTTGTTTGAGTTTATTTTTGAGTTGTTTTTTTTATATTGTTGAGTTATTTTTGAAGTGTGTTTTTATACTGTGTTGTAGTTATTTTGAATGTGTTTTATTACTTGTTGTAGTTATTATTGAAGTGTTTTTAATACGTTTTAGTTATTATTGAAGTGTGTTTTTTTATACTGTGTTTTTTAGTTATTTTGAAGTGTGGTTTTATTACGTGTTTGTAGTTTTTTATTTAAATGTGGGTTTTTTATACTGGTTTTGTTATTATTGAAGTGGTTTTTTTAACTGTGTTGTAGTTATTATTTAAGTGTGTTTATATACTGTTTTTTTAGTTATTTTTGAAGTGTGTTTTATATACTGTGTTGTATTATTATTGAAGTGTTTTTTTTATATACTGTGTTGTAGTTATTTTTGAAGTGGTGTTTTATATACTGTTTAGTTTTATTTAAGGTGTGTTTTATATACTGTGTTGTAGTTTTTTATTGAAGGGGTGTTTTTATATACTGGTTGTAGTTATTATGAAGTGTGTTTTATATACTGTGTTGTAGTTATTATTGAAGTGTGTGTTTTATATCGTGTTTTAGTTATTATTGAAGTGTGTTTTTATATACGGGGTTTAGTTATTATAAAATGTGTGTTTTATATACTGTGTTGTAGTTTTATTGAAGTGTGTGTTTTATATCTGGGGTAGTTATTTTTGAAATGTGGTTTTTTATACTGTGTTGTATTTTTATTTAAGGGTTTTATAACTTGTTTTAGTTTTTATTGAAGTGTGGTTTTTTTTTACTGTTGTAGTTATTATGAAGTTTTGGGTTTTTTATACTTGTTGTAGTTATTATTGAAATGGTTTTTAATTTTCTGTGTGGGGTTATTATGAAATGTTGTTTTTTTTACGGTTTAGTTATTTTAAGTGGTGTTTTTATACTGTTTGTAGTTATTATTGAAGTGTGTGTTTTATTACGTGTTTGTTTTTTGAAGTGTGTGTTTTATATACTTTTTAGTTTTTTTTGAATTGGTTTAAACTGTTTTTATTATTTTTATTGTTTTTTTAAACTGTTTCTTTTTTTTTAAAATTTTAAGGTTAAATTGTCCTTGTTGAACATCAAGTTATTGTCCTTTTTTGAACATCTATTACTTTTCCTTTGAACAATAGTGTTACTTTCCTTGTTGAAATCTAGTGTTACTTGTCCCTTTTTGAAAATCATAGTGTTTTTCTTTTCCCTTTTTGAAACATAGTGTTACTTGTCCTTGTTGAACATCAAGTGTTTCTTGTCCTTGTTGAACTCAAAGGTTACTTTCCTTGTTAACATAAGGTTTTCTTTTCCCTTTTGAACATCATAGGTTACTTTCCTTGTTGAACATCATAAACTTTTCCGTTGAACTCAATGTTACTGCCCTTTTAACACAAAGTGGAATTTTCCCTTTTTGAACAAAGTGCCCTGGGGTGAATAAAGAGGTATCCAAGAAACTGAACCAAAAACAATTTTTCTCAAACAAAAGCACAAGTCACCGGGGTTTGGCCCAGTGTGTTGACCAGGGGGCCCAAGTGATGCCATGTAGATGTACCCAAATTAGGGATGTTGCCAAAGTATCGGCATGGCCCCAAAACTGGTATCAGTATTGGCAAAAACTTTGAATTTTTTCCAAACCACTACAAAAACACGCAGAAAAAGAAAATTTTCAGACATCTCTCTCAGGCCCTAAAATGTTTTAGACCTTAATGGGCTAAAATTTTCCCCCTTTTAAAACCTGTTTTTGGGGTGCCCCCCCGTTTTCCCCACTCCCCCCCTCACCATCCACCTTTAAGAAATCGCAACATTTCAAAAAAAAAGGTGATGGTTTTCTCTTTCCCGAGCTCAAAATCGCCCCTCAAATATCGCCTCCCAGTGTAAATACGTTGGTGGTGGGGGGGAAAATCCTTAAGAATCCCCGAAATGTATGAGCACAAATTTTGGGGAAACCCAGTGGTACTAAAGGGAGGGAGGGAGGGGGGGTTTGATTGGGGGGTTGGGGGGGGTGGGGGTGGTTGTTTCCGCCGCTGCCAAATACTTTCTCAGCGGGGGAAATCCCCTTATAATATGGGGAATTTTAAGGGGCGTTTAAGCTGCTGGGGGAGGGCAGGGCGGCGAGGTTTTTTTCAAGAGGGGCCCCCCTTCTCAAGGGTGGTAGGGCCCTTCTCAAGGAGGGGAGGCCCCTTTCCCTAAAGGGGTGGGGGGGGCCCTTTTTTAAAGGAGGGAAAGCCCCCCTTCCCATGGGGGTTTGGGGACCTTCTCCAGGAAGAGGGGCCCCCCTTTAAATGGGGGAAAATTGCCCTTTGGTCAAAGGGGGACCCCCTTTCTCAAAGGGGTGGCAGGGCCCTTTCATAAGGAGAGGAACCTCTTTTTAAAGACAACCCTTGTCAGTCCCCCTGACGCAGGGGTTTTGTGGTTGAAACGTGGAAAATGTGCGGCCACAGTGCACCCTTTGGTTGATCTGGTCTTGTTTCTCCCGGGGGGCCGACCCCAAAAACGCCCCCCAAATAGACACGGGGCCAGGTAAGAAGACAGGAGACTTCAGGGGAGACGGAACGGGGCTCCGAAAAAAGGGGGGAAAGAAGCAGAAGGGGAGGAAGGCAAAAAGAAGATTTTGACGAGAAAAGTGATAAAAAAAAAAAATGGGAAAGGGCCCGAGGGTGACCAGTCAAGAGGAGGAAAGAGGGGGGCCCCGGGTTCAAAACCCCCTAAATTCAACTAGTTTAAGTAAAACTTTTTGAATGCACTACGCAGGTAGATAATTTTTACTACAAACCCAACTTGCTTGTGTACAATTTAATGCAGAAAGCCAGGCTTATTTTGGGTTACAATACTTGGGGCATTTGTAGTAGCCGGGTTTAAAGTCTTGGTTCAAGTATTGTGGCAGTTGTAGTAGCCAGGCTTACCCTTGGTTACAAGTATTTGGGGGCGGGTTGGGTAGTAGCCACCAGGCTATTTAAAGCTTGACGGGACAAACAGATGGGGGGATCAAACAAAAGAAAAATTTATTTGGCCACCCTTATGGTAAACCTTAAACCACTATTGCTTAACTTTTCCACTTGTTGAGGAATAAAAGAGATAGTTAAAAAGACTATTTGATTTTGTAAAGGGTTTATTTTAAATCAATGAAAATAAATACCAAACAAAAAAGTAAATATCATAAATTTAATTGAAAAACAATGGGGCCCATGAAATATACAAAAGTCCCCAGTTTACCCCCTTTTAATTTTTTTTTAAAAGGGCTTATTTCCCAAAGGTCTTTTGTGTATCCATATGCTTTTTTTGGGCCTACCCTGCACTGGATGGAAAATGGAGGGGCCTCCTCTCTTTTCTCTCTCTCTCTCTCCTTTTCTCTCTCTTCTCTCTCTCCCCTCCCCCCAACCACACCACAGTCACAACAAAAACAAAAATTTTATGTATTAGAAACATGGCCATTTTTTTTTCTGAAAATTTCGCCCAGGATGACCAATTTTTTCTGGCTCCAAATTTTTGGGGGGAAATTTTGGGTTTGTGCCCCAATGTGACAAATGCACGGTGTGACCCAGTGACACCGCACGAGGTGCCCAAAATGTAAAACCCTGCACGGTAGACCCATTTAAACACCTTCACGGTGTGACCCATTGACCCGGCACGGGGTGACCAGTGGGGAAAAATGGCGGTGTTCCCCCAAATGACACCTCCCAGGTAACCCAGTGACATGAAACGGGGGGCGCCCCCAGTACACCTGTTTAACTTTTTGTGCCCAAAGTGACACCGGGCAGGGTTTGTGACTCAGTGACCCCTGCACGGGGGTCCCATTCCCGACATTGACTGGTGACCAGTGCAATACCATTACAAGTGCCCATTGTAACCCCCCTGGAACGGGGTCCCAAAGGTGACACCTGCACGTGGCGCCCCAAGTTTGCCCCTTTGCACAGGGGGACCAGTATACATCTGTACGGGTTCACCGTATAACACCTGCACGGGTTGACCAGTATGACCCCTGCGGGGGGGGAAACCAAAAGTGTGACAACTGCAAGGGGGTGCCCAGTTTTTGGGCACCTGTACGGGTTGCCCTTTTGACCCCGCACGGGGGGGACCCAGTGGGGACACCTTGCATTGACCAGTGTGCCCTCCGGGAAGGGGTTTGACCAGGGTACGTCACCCTCCCAAGGGGTTTGCCCAGTGGACACCGGCCGTGACCAATATGACACCAAAAACGTGGGGGACTTTTTTAAACCCCTGCACAGGGCAGAAGAAGATTGAGTTAAGCGGGGAAAAACATTGTTCCTTGTTTACCCCCCAAAAAGCTGGAAAACAGGGTTCCTTGTTTACCTCCAAAAAAACGGGGAACAGTGCCCTCCTTCTTTACCTCCAACAAGCTGGAAAACGTGTCTCCTTTTTTACCTCCAAAAAGCTGGCAACAGTTTTCCCCCTTTTTTTTTACCTCCCCCAAGCTGGAACAGGGGGCCCCCTTGTTTCCCCCCAAACAAGGGGCAACATTTTCCCCCTTGTTTACCTCCAAAAAGGGGCGGCAACTTTTGTCCCCTTTTTTTACCCCCAAAAAAGCTGGCAACGTGCCTCCTTGTTTCCTTCCAAAAAGGGCGGCAACAGTGTCCCCCCTTTTTTAACCTCCAACAAGCGGGCCCAAAGTTTTCCCCCTTGTTTCCCCCAACAAGGGGGAAAAACAGCCCCCTTTCCTTGTTTACCTCCAACAAGCGGGGCAACAGTCCCTTCCTTTTTTTTCCCTCCAACAAGCTGGAAAACAGTGTCCCCTTGTTTCCCTTCCAACAAGTGGCAAACGTGTCTCCTTGTTTACCCCAACCCAAGCGGGCAACATTTGGCCCCCTTTTTCCCCCTCCAACAAGCTGGAAAACAGTGTCTCCTTTTTTTACCTCCAACAAGCTGGCAACAGTGTCTCCTTGTTTACCCCCCAACAAGCGGGGGGGGCAACAGGGCCCCTTTTTTTAACCCCCCCAAAAAGCTGGGAAACCCAGGTCCCTTGTTTACCTCCAAAGCTGGCAACAGTGTCCCCTTTGTTTCCTTTCCAAACAAGCGGGGAAACAGTGTCCCTTTGGGTTTACCTCCAACAAGGGGAAACACCCAGGTTTTTTATGTCAATTTTAATCCCTTGTTTCTTTCCCCTTTAAAAAAACCACCCTTTGTCCCCTTTACTCCACATCACCCCTCTCCCCACTCCACATCCCTCTAAACATACTCCTCCCCCAATAAACCACACCCTCCCCCTCACTCCCCCTTTCCCCCCTCTCCCTCACCCCAACATCCCCCTCTCCCTCCTCCACTTCCCCCTCTCCCTCACCCACATTCCTCCCCCCTTACTCGCCCTCACCCTCTCCCTAAACTCCACATCCCCCTCTCCCTCCCCCTCCAAAAAACCCCTCTCCCTCACCCACTTTATCCTCCCCCTTAATCGAATCCCCCCTCTCCCTAAATTCGACTTTACCCCCTCCCTCACTCCCTTAAACGCTCCCTAACTAAGCTAATTTTGGGGGGGTGGGGGGATCAGGGGAAAGAGGCAATATCGGGGGCGTTTTAGGTGAGATTGATCACCATCCCACTAATGTACCTGGCTTCGGTTTACCCGCACTCACCTAGCAAAGGTGCCAAAGGGTGACCCCCCGAAACACACACGCGTATCCGGGGGTTAAAAACGGCGTACACTTGTTAGGAAGGGTTTACAAAATAATGGAAGGAAATGACGCTGGGGGACAACGTGAAAATTTAAAAAAAGTTTCTGGGGGGAAAAGCACCCACAAACCCCATATTAAACCTCCCCCGGGTTATAGCAAAACTAAATGAATTTTGAAAACAGAGCCGAAACTGCTTAAAAAGCCACACAAGTATCCCTAAAGCTGTTTTCCGTTAACGCTCCCCTTGAAGATCGGTTTCCCCGACCAATCGGTGGGTCAAAGGGCTTTTTTAAAACCAAAAGCTCGGCTAGGCGGAAACCCAACCAAAGAAGATGAAATTTTAAAGGGCAAAAAAATTTAAGAAGTACTAAAATGAAAGAGAAGGGAAAGTGAAGAACTGAATAAAAAAATTTAAGGGACTGAGCTCCGGGGGGAAACTTTCAGAACACAGGGTGGAACAGCCAGATTTAACACCCTCCTTTTAGGGGTTTCCAGAGTCTTTCAAAACTCCCCGGGGCCTGGTCATGGGCCAGGCTGTCTGGTTTTTAGCCTGATCAACCAAACCCGTTGGGTGCCCGGGGGCCCGTTGCCCCCCATATTCCCCCCAGCCTGGTTGTTTTGTATTAAAAAACAAATTAGGGGCAAAGATGAAAAAATATCGAAGCATTGAAAAAACTACTTAAAGCTTGGGGTAAAAAAAAACATTTGTGTGTGTCGAGAGGGCGCGTCAGACTGCTGCGAACCTCATCCATTCCAGACATTTGCAAAACTTTCGAACGTAAACTATATAAAACACACAAAAAGGGTTTCCTATATGACATTAAACCATGAATGCCACTTTGAAAATTTAAAAAAACTTTCAATCTGGGGGCCCAGATATTTAAAATAGAACACCAAAAGTAAAACTTTCCATAGTTTTTTAAAAAGGGTAAATTTCCCGCATTAAATCTGCCGAAAATTTTTTGGTACTTTGAAGAGGGACTACCAAGGTAACAGCATCAAACAGCACACCCACAGTTCACTAAACCTGAGAACCACTTTTTGGAATCTGAAAACATCATCCAAGACAAACACCGCCTTTTGTGTACACCTGTATTTCTTTTCCCTTTTGCTTCCTTTTATTTATCTTTCCCACTTTCTACCTTTTCATCTTTCCCTTTTCCCTGTTCAAGCTACCCAAGGAAAAACACACACCTTTTACTTTTTTTAGTAGCGGTCCTTGTAGTGCTAGCGTTGTAAACCAAAATCACTTGTATCTCGGGCCCAAGTGTCCCCTCCTCTTGTAATTTGGGGTTTCGTCCAGGATGACCCCTTTTTTATCCTCCAGGGGTTTAAGGAGTGGTCGCCAAGCCCCTTGGGGGGCGAAACATTTTCGATAAATGCCAAAAGAATGCACATCGTGTCTCATACCTGTCGTATATTTTGCTAATTTATATACTTTCCCGTACCCCCCTTTAAAAGTGCATGTTTTATGCTTCCTCCAAAAATGCATATTTCATTGGGTTCCTTCCCAAAAGTGCATTTTTTCATTTTTCCACCAAGAGTGCATGTTTTAAATGTTTCCTTCAAGAGTGCATGTTTTCCCTTGCTTCCCCCAAGAGTGCATGTTTTACTGCTTCCTCCAAGATTGGGTTTTTTTCTTGCTTCCTCCAAGAGTGCATATTTCATTGCTTCCTTCAAGGTGCATGTTTCATTTCTTCCACCAAAAGTGCAAGTTTCACTGTTTCCCCCTGAGTGCATGTTTTCCCCTGCTTCCCCCAAGAGTGCATGTTTTTACTGTTTCCTTTTAAGAGTGGGAGTTTTATTGCTTCCTCCAAGGGGAAAGCATTGGGTTTTAAAAATGTTTTTCCCTTTAAGATGCTTTTTCATTGCTTCCACCAAAAGTGCATGTTTTACTGTTTCCTTCAAGGTGCATGTTTCATTGCTTTTCCCCCAAAGTGCATGTTTCACTGTTTCCTTCAAGAGTGGGTGTTTCATTTTTTCCAAACCCAAAAGTGGGATGTTTCCTGCTTCCTTCAAGAGTGCATGTTTCTTGCCTTTCCCCCAAGGTGCATTGGTTTTTACTGCTTCCTTAAGAGTGCATGTTTCACGCTTCCCCAAGAGTGCATGTTTCATTGTTTTCCCTTTAAGGTGCATGTTTCATTTCTTCCACCAAGAGGGGATGTTTCCCCTGCTTCCTTTAAGATGCATGTTTCATTGCTTCCTCCAAAATGCATGTTTTCCCTTGTTCCTTCAAAAGTGCAAAGTTTCATTGCCTTTTCCCCCAAGAGTGCATGTTTTTAAGGGTTTCCCTTAAAAAGTGCATGGGTTTTATTGCTTCCCCCAAGAGTGCATGTTTTCACTGTTTTTTTCAAGAGTGCATGTTTTTATTTCTTCCCCCAAGAAGGGAGTTTCAACCGTTTCCTTCAAAAGTGCATGTTTTATTGCTTCCACCAAGGGGTGCTTTTTTCACTGTTTTCCCTTTAAAGAGTGCATTTTTCTTTCCCTTTCCCCCAATGTGCATTTTTCATTGCTTCCTCCAAGAGTGCATGGGTTTTATTTCTTCCCCCAAAGTGCTGTTTCATTGCTTTTCCCCCAAGAGTGCATGTTTTTACTGGGTTTATTTTAAGAGTGAAAGTTTCCTTGTTCCTCCAAGAGTGCTTTTTTCAATTTCTTTTCCTCCAAAGTGTGTTTTTAAATGTTTTCCTTTAAGAGTGCATGTTTTATTGGGTTCCACCAAAAGTGCCAAAAAAATTTACTGTTTCCCTTTAAGGGTTGTTTTTCCCTTGCTTCCTCCCAAAAGTGCATGTTTCATTGCTTCCTCCCAAAAGGGGGCAAAGTTTCTTTCTTCCCCCAAGAGTGCATGTTTTCATTGTTCCCCCCAAGATGCCCCCTGTTTAAATGTTTTTTTCAAAAAGTTTCATTTTTTCATTGCCCTTTCCCCCAAGAAATGCAAAGTTTCATTGCTTCCCCCCCAAGAGTGCATTTTTTCCCTGTTTTTTCCCTTTAAGGGGTGCTGTTTCATTGCTTCCACCAAGAGTGCATGTTTTTACTGTTTCCCTTAAAAAGGGCATGTTTATTTTTCTTCCTCCCAAAAGTGCATGTTTTTTTGCTTCCTCCACGAGGCATGTTTCATTGCTTCCTCCAAAGTGTAAAGTTTTTTTGCTTTTCCCCCAAAAGTGATTTTTTAAAGTTTCCCTTTAAGATCATTTTTTTCTTGCTTCCTCCAAAAGTGTAATGTTTTTTATTTTCTTCCCCCAAGAGTGCATTTTTCTTTTCTTCCCCCCCAAGAGTGCATGGGTTTTTTCTGCTTCCCTTTTTAAAAAGTGGGTTTTTTCGTTGCCCTTCCCAAAAGTGCATTTTTTCGGCCCGCTTTTCCCCCAAGAGTGGGAGTTTCCCCTGCTTCCTTTCCAAAAGGGGCATGTTTTTTGCTGCTTCCTTAAGAGGCTTTTTTCGCTGCTTTCCTTTCCCAAAAGTGCTTTTTTCGCTGTTCCTTTTAAGAGTGCATGGCTCGCCGCTTCCTTCAAGATGGGATGTTTTGCTGCTTCCTTCAAGAGGCCCTGTTTTCGTGCTTCCCCTTAAGAAATGCATGTTTTTGCTGCTTTTTTCAAGGGGTGCATGTTTTTGTTGCTTTCCCCCAAAAAGGGCTGCTTCACTGCTTCCTTTCCCAAAAGTGCATGTTTCCCTGCTTCTCCAAGGGGGTGCAATGTTTCGCTGCTTCCCCCAAGAGTGCATGTTTCGCTGCTTTTCCCTTTAAGAGTGCTTTTTTCGTGCTTCCTTCAAAAGGGGCTGTTTGGGTGCTTCCCTTTAAGAGTGCATTTTTTCGTGCTTCCTTTCAAGAGTGCCTGTTTTCCCTTGCTTCCTTTCCAAAAAGTGCATGCTTCACTGCTTCCTCCAAGAAGTGCAAAGTTTCGCCCGCTTCCTCCAAGAAATGGGATTTTCCTGCTTCCTTCAAGAGGGCATGTTTTGCTGCTTCCCCTTTAAAAAGTGGGATGTTTCGAGCTTCCCTTTTAAATGGGGCATTTTCGCTGCCCTTTCCCTTTAAGAGTGTATGTTTTGCTGTTCCTTCAAGGTGAAAGTTTTGCTGCTTCCTTCAAGGTGCAGCTTCACTCTTCCTCCCAAAATTTCTTTTTTTGCTGATTTCCCTTTAAGAGTGCATGCTTTATGCTTCCTCCAAAAAGGGGCATGTTTTTTTTTTTTGGGGTTTCTTCCCTTTAAAGTGCCCCTTCACTGCTTCCCCCAAATGAGTGTTTTTTTCGTGCGTTTTCAAAAAGACTACAATCCCTTGTTCCTTTTTTTTGCTTTAGCAGGGAAAACGGGGACTCCGCCTGTCTTCAAAGTGGGAAACAAGTCAAATTTAATCATTGGGTTTTTTTATTTTAAAGCAAGCGAAAGGAACCCTCAACACGAGAGGTGTCCACGCCCCCGGTGGAATGAAAATAATACTCAGCTGACTCGTAGAAAATGGCCTGAAAAACGAATTTGGGCAAAAGGTTGGGTTTAAGTTTGAGTGAGCGATTCAAAAGGCGAGTGAAGAAAAAATGATGAACCCCGTCAGACATGTCATACCTTACCCCTTGATGAATTTTGGAATTTTTTCTTTCTTTCCCAAAACCCCGGGCCCCGGGCCAGGTCGTCTGCTCTGGGGGCCCCCATATGCCAGCAAAGTTTTTGATATGTCTGGTAAAAATGTTTTAATAGGCTGGGGCCACGAATTTTTGTTTCGTGTTTCTTGTGCGCCCCACGGGCCCCCCGGGCCCTTCACTGGGGTTTTTTTTTCATGACTGGATAAACCTTTGGGCCCCCCTGGTGGGCTGGGAATGGGGAAGAAGTCATTCAAATTTTAAATTACCAAAAGTGAAAAAACAGGGGAGCCCCCACAGAAAAATGAAGAAAAACATAATTATGAAAAAGGTCATAAAAAAAAAAAAAAAAATAAATTTTTTGAGAAAAATTTATAAAAATTACCCACTGAAAGTGGGAAAAAAACACGAAACTCTTAAAAAAAATTTTTCAGAAATACGTATAAAAATTACGATTTTTTCTCCCACAAGGGAAAATTTCAAAAAAAAAAATCAAATATAAAAATTTCACTGGAGGGGTTTTTTAACCCCAAATGGACAGACTTTAGCCCTTTCTATTTCTAAAACGGCCGTCGAGCGCCCGGGCGGCCCTTTTTCTTGGCACGTCCCCCGGGTAAAACGAATTAAGTTCTCTTCTTTTCCCGGGGGTCAAATAAAAAATTACACAATGTAATTAACCCTTTTTAAAATTTGTTGCCAAAATAATAATTGAGTGGCGGCGTCTGGCCTTTTTTGTTTTTAGAAAGTTGAAGATAAAGTTACGTTAAGTTATGTGTACACACTAAACTGAGAGGTGAGCAAGGTGCACACACTCAGGCGAAAGACGTACACATCAAACTAGAAAGTGTACATTATACTGGATGGTGTACACACTAAAAAGGAAGGTGCACACAATGAACTGAGGGTGCACACACTAAGCTTAGAGATGTACACAATGAACCGGCCATATGTACATTAAAGTGAGACGGATACACACTAAAGTAGACGTATAATACACTTCATTTTAGAAGCACACATTTCGCACACACACACACACAAACACACACACACACACACAACACACACACACACACACACACACACACACACACACACACACACACACACACACACACACACACATCAGTGAAGAGGCGGGGCCAGGAGCTCGGACTCGACCCCCGCAACCTCAACTAGGTGAGTACAACTAGGTGAGTACACACACACTTGTCCAGTAACATGTGTTGTAGTCTGTACTCTCACCTGTACGTTATTTGTCCACAAAATTGTTGTCCACTTGGAACAACACTCAGGATTACGGGGAAGGATTCTAACAGGCTTTTTCAACGAAGAATTGAAAAGAAGATATTTTAAGAATGAAGATTATCGAGACGACACAAGAAAATATATAAAAGTTTATAATCAATGTATCAGATTATAAAGCTTTACGGCCTTACAGGTCGTCAGTGTACGAGGGAGATTCTAAGCTTTACCAGGTATCATCTTAAAAGTGACCAGGAGTTCACAAACTAGTTGTGTAAAACACTGCAACAGAGCGAAACTTTGTTATAAACTATTTAATCTAAGTAAAGCAAAACGTCGTGTAGAAAAAGTTATTTTATTTCTGATACGTGTTTTAAATCCTTATTAAGTTTATGAGACAAAACCATCAGTGACCCTGCCAGGGTGCACTCACCATCAGTGACCCTGCCAGGGCGCACTCACCATCAGTGACCCTGCCAGGGTGCACTCACCATCAGTGACCCTGCCAGGGTGCACTCACCATCAGTGACCCTGCCAGAGTGCACTCACCATCAGTGACCCTGCCAGAGTGCACTCACCATCAGTGACCCTGCCAGGGTGCACTCACCATCAGTGACCCTGCCAGGGTGCACTCACCATCAGTGACCCTGCCAGAGTGCACTCACCATCAGTGACCCTGCCCAAAAGTGCACTCACCATCATGTGACCCTGCCAGGGTGCACTCACCATCAGTGACCCTGCCAGGGTGCACTCACCATCAGTGACCCTGCCAGAGTGCACTCACCATCAGTGACCCTGCCAGGGTGCACTCACCATCAGTGACCCTGCCAGAGTGCACTCACCATCAGTGACCCTGCCAGAGTGCACTCACCATCAGTGACCCTGCCAGAGTGCACTCACCATCCCGTGACCCTGCCAAGGTGCACCCACCATCAGTGACCCTGCCAGAGTGCACTCACCACACTGACCCTGCCAGAGTGCACTCACCATCAGTGACCCTGCCAGGGTGCACTCACCATCAGTGACCCTGCCAGAGTCCTCACCATCAGTGACCCTGCCAGGGTGCACTCACCATACAGTGACCCTGCCAGGGTGCACTCAAGCATTCAGTGACCCTGCCAGGGTGCACTCACCATCATGACCCTGCCAGGGTGCACTCACATCAGTGACCCTGCCAGAGTGCACTCACCATCAGTGACCCTGCCAGGGTGCACTCACCATCAGTGACCCTGCCAGAGGGGCACTCACCATCAGTGACCCTGCCAGAGTGCACTCACCATCAGTGACCCTGCCAGAGTGCACTCACCCATCAGTGACCCTGCCAAGGTGCACTCACCATCAGTGACCCTGCCAGAGTGCACTCAACCATCACTGACCCTGCCAGAGTGCACTCACCATCAGTGACCCTGCCAGGGTGCACTCACCATCAGTGACCCTGCCAGGTGCACTCACCATCAGTGACCCTGCGAGAGTGCACTCACCATCAGTGACCCTGCCAGAGTGCACTCACCATCAGTGACCCTGCCAGGGGGCACTCACCATCAGTGACCCCCGCCAGGGTGCACTCACCATCAGTGACCCTGAGAGGGTGCACTCACCATCAGTGACCCTGAGAGGGCGCACTCACCATCAGTGACCCAGCAAGGGTTCACTAACCATCAGTGACCCTGAGAGGGTGGACTCACCATCAGTGACCCTGAGAGGGTGCACTCACCATCAGTGACCCTGCCAGGGTGCGCTCACCATCAGTGACACCCTGCAGGGGTGCACTCATCATCAGTGACCCTGCCAGGGTGCACACACAATCAGTGACCCTGCCAGGGTGCACTCACCATCAGTGACCCTGAGAGGGTGCACTCACCATCAGTGACCCTGCCAGGGTGCAGTCACCATAAGTGACCCTGAGGGTGCACTCACCATCAGTGACCCTGAGAGGGTGCACTCACCATCAGTGACCCTGAGAGGGTGCACTCACCATCAGTGACCCTGAGAGGGTGCACTCACCATCAGTGACCCTGAGAGAGGGTGGACTCACCATCAGTGACCCTGAGAGAGGGTGGACTCACCATCAGTGACCCTGCCAGGGTGCACTCACCATCAGTGACCCTGCCAGGGTGCACTCACCATCAGTGACCCTGCCAGGGTGCAGTCACCATAAGTGACCCTGAGGGTGCACTCACCATCAGTGACCCTGAGAGGGTGCACTCACCATCAGTGACCCTGAGAGGGTGCACTCACCATCAGTGACCCTGAGAGGGTGCACTCACCATCAGTGACCCTGAGAGAGGGTGGACTCACCATCAGTGACCCTGAGAGAGGGTGGACTCACCATCAGTGACCCTGCCAGGGTGCACTCACCATCAGTGACCCTGCCAGGGTGCACTCACCATCAGTGACCCTGCCAGGGTGCACTCACCATCAGTGACCCTCAGAGGGTGCACTCACCATCAGTGACCATGAGAGGGTGCACTCACCATCAGTGGCCCTGCCAGGGAGCACTCACCATCACTGACCCTGCCAGGGTGCACTCACCATCAGTGACCCTGAGAGGGTGCACTCACCATCAGTGACCCTGAGAGGGTGCACTCACCATCAGTGACCCTGAGAGGGTGCACTCACCAGTGACCCTGAGAGGGTGCACTCACCATCAGTGACCCTGAGAGGGTGCACTCACCATCAGTGACCCTGAGAGGGTGCACTCACCATCCGTGACCCTGAGAGGGTGGACTCACCATCAGTGACCCTGCCAGGGTGCACTCACCATCAGTGACCCTGCCAAGGGTGCACTCACCATCCCGTGACCCTGCCAGGGTGCACTCACCATCAGTGACCCTGCCAGGGTGCACTCACCATCAGTGACCCTGCCAGGGTGCACTCACCATCGGTGACCATGAGAGGGTGCACTCACCATCAGTGACCCTGCCAGGGTGCACTCACCATCAGTGACCCTGCCAGGGTGCAAATCACCATCAGTGACCCCTTTTAGAGGTGCACTCACCATCAGTGACCCTGAGAGGGTGCACTCACCATCAGTGACCCTGCCAGGGTGCACTCACCATCAGTGACCCTGCCAGGGTGCACTCACCATCAGTGACCCTGCCAGGGTGCACTCACCATCAGTGACCCTGCCAGGGTGCACTTACCATCAGGGACCCTGCCATGGTGCACTCACCATCAGTGACCCTGCCAGGGTGCACTCACCATTAGTGACCCTGCCAGGGTGCACTCACCATCAGTGACCCTGCCAGGGTGCACTCACCATCAGTGACCCTGCCAGGGTGCACTCACCATCAGTGACCCCGAGAGGGTGCACTCAGCATCAGTGACCCTGCAAGGGTGCACTCACCATCAGTGTCCCTGCCAGGGTGCACTCACCATCAGTGACCCTGAGAGGGTGAACTCACCATCAGTGACCCTGCCAGGGTGCACTCACCATCAGTGACCCTGAGAGGGTGCACTCAGCATCAGTGACCCTGCCAGGGTGCACTCACCATCAGTGACCCTGCCAGGGTGCACTCACCATCAGTGACCCTGAGAGGGTGCACTCACCATCAGTGACCCTGCCAGGGTGCACTCACCATAAGTGACCCTGGCCTGGGTGCACTCACCAACACCAGTGACCCTGCCCACGGTGCACCCACCAACACCAGTAACCCTGCCCACGGTGCACTCACCAACACCAGTGACCCTGCCCACGGTGCACTCACCAACACCAGCAACCCTGCCCACGGTGCACCCACTAACACCAGTAACCCTGCCAACGGTGCACTCACCAACACCAGTGACCCTGCCCACGGTGCACTCACCAACACCAGTGACCCTGCCCATGGTGCGCCCACCAACACCAGTAACCCTGCCCACGGTGCACTCACCAACACCAGTGACCCTGCCCACGGTGCACCCACCAACACCAGTAACCCTGCCCACGGTGCACCCGCCAATACCAGTAACCCTGCCCACGGTGCACCCACCAACACCAGTGACCCTGCCCACGGTGCACTCACCAACACCAGTAACCCGGGCCCCCGGTGCACCACCAACACCTAGTAACCCTGCCCACGGTGCACTCACCAACACCAGTAACCCTGCCCACGGTGCACCCACCAACACCAGTGACCCTGCCCACGGTGCACTCACCAACATCAGTAACCCTGCCCACGGTGCACTCACCAACACCAGTAACCCTGCCCACGGTGCACTCACGAAAACCAGTACTCCTGCCCACAGGTGCACTCACCAACACAAGTTAAAACCCCGCTCACGGTGCACTCACCAATACCAGTGACCCTGCCCACGGTGCACTCCCCAACAAAAGTGACCCTGCCCACGGTGCACTCACCAACACCAGTAACCTTGCCCACGGTGCACTCACCAACACCAGTAACCCTGCCCACGGTGTACTCACCAACATCAGTGACCCTGCCCACGGTGCACTCACCAACACCAGTGACCCTGCCCATGGTGCGCCCACCAACACCAGTAACCCTGCCCACGGTGCACTCACCAACACCAGTGACCCTGCCCACGGTGCACCCACCAGCACCAGTAACCCTGCCCACGGTGCACCCACCAACACCAGTAACCCTGCCCACGGTGCACCCACCAATACCAGTAACCCTGCCCACGGTGCACCCACCAACACCATGTGACCCTGCCCACGGTGCACCTCACCAACACCAGTAACCCTGCCCATGGTGCATTCACCAATACCAGTAACCCTGCCCACGGTGCACCCACCAACACCAGTGACCCTGCCCACGGTGCACTCACCAACACCAGTAACCCTGCCCACGGTGCACTCACCAACACCAGTAACCCTGCCCACGGTGCACTCACCAACACCAGTAACCCTGCCCACGGTGCACCCACCAACACCAGTGACCCTGCCCACGGTGCACTCACCAACACCCGTACCCTGCCCACGGTGCAATCACCACACCAGTAACCCTGCCCACGGTGCACTCCGAAACCAGTAATCCTCAATGCAACACAATACCAGTACCCTGCCCACGGTGCACTCACCAAAACCCTGACCCTGCCCACGGATACACTCACCAACAAAGTGAAACCCTGCCCACGGTGCACTCACCAACACCAGTAACCCTGCCCACGGTGCACTCACCAACACCAGTAACCCTGCCCACGGTGCACTCATCAACACCAGTAACCCTGCCCACGGTGCACTCACCAACATCAGTGACCCTGCCCACGGTGACACTCACCAACACCAGTGACCCCTGCCCACGGTGTACTCACCAACACCAGTGACCCTGCCCACGGTGCACTCACCAACACCAGTGACCCTGCCCACGGTGCACTCACCAACACTAGTAACCCTGCCCACGGTGCACTCACCAACACCAGTGACCCTGCCCACGGTGCACTCACCAACACCAGTGACCCTGCCTACGGTGCACTCACCAACACCAGTAACCCTGCCTACGGTACCCTCACCAACATCAGTAACCCTGCCCACGGTGCACTCACCAACACCAGTAACCCTGCCTACGGTGCACTCACCAACACCAGTAACCCTGCCTACGGTGCACTCACTAACACTAGTAACCCTGCCCACGGTGCACTCACCAACACCAGTAACCCTGCCTACGGTGCACTCCCCAACACCAGTAACCCTGCTTACGGTGCAGTCACCAACACCAGTAACCCTGCCTACGGTGCATTCACCAACACCAGTGACCCTGCCCACGGTGCAGTCACCAACATCAGTAACCCTGCCCACGGTGCCCTCACCAACACCAGTGACCCTGCCTACATTGCACTCACCAACACCAGTGACCCTGCCTACGGTGCACTCACCAACACCAGTGACCCTGCCTACGGTGCACCCACCAACACCAGTGACCCTGCCCACGGTGCACTCACCAACACCAGTAACCCTGCCCACGGTGCGCTCACCAACACCAGTAACCCTGCCCACGGTGCACTCACCAACACCAGTAACCCTGCCCACGGTGCACTCACCAACACCAGTAACCCTGCCCACGGTGCACCCACCAACACCAGTAACCCTGCCCACGGTGCACCCACCAACACCAGTGACCCTGCCCACGGTGCACTCACCAACATCAGTAACCCTGCCCACGGTGCAATCACCAACACCAGTAACCCTGCCCACGGTGCACTCACGAAAACCAGTAATCCTGCCCACAGTGCACTCACCAATACCAGTAACCCTGCCCACGGTGCACTCACCAATACCAGTGACCCTGCCCACGGTACACTCACCAACAACAGTGACCCTGCCCACGGTGCACTCACCAACACCAGTAACCCTGCCCACGGTGCACTCACCAACACCAGTAACCCTGCCCACGGTGCACTCATCAACACCAGTAACCCTGCCCACGGTGCACTCACCAACATCAGTGACCCTGCCCACGGTGCACTCACCAACACCAGTGACCCTGCCCACGGTGTACTCACCAACACCAGTGACCCTGCCCACGGTGCACTCACCAACACCACTGACCCTGCCCACGGTACACTCACCAACACTAGTAACCCTGCCCACGGTGCACTCACCAACACCAATGACCCTGCCCACGGTGCACTCACCAACACCAGTGACCCTGCCTACGGTGCACTCACCAACACCAGTAACCCTGCCTACGGTGCCCTCACCAACATCAGTAACCCTGCCCACGGTGCACTCACCAACACCAGTAACCCTGCCTACGGTGCACTCACCAACACCAGTAACCCTGCCTACGGTGCACTCACTAACACTAGTAACCCTGCCCACGGTGCACTCACCAACACCAGTAACCCTGCCTACGGTGCACTCCCCAACACCAGTAACCCTGCTTACGGTGCAGTCACCAACACCAGTAACCCTGCCTACGGTGCATTCACCAACACCAGTGACCCTGCCCACGGTGCAGTCACCAACATCAGTAACCCTGCCCACGGTGCCCTCACCAACACCAGTGACCCTGCCTACATTGCACTCACCAACACCAGTGACCCTGCCTACGGTGCACTCACCAACACCAGTGACCCTGCCTACGGTGCACTCACCAACACCAGTGACCCTGCCCACGGTGCACTCACCAACACCAGTGACCCTACCTACGGTGCACTCACCAACACCAGTGACCCTGCCTACGGTGCCCTCACCAACACCAGTGACCCTGCCTACGGTGCACTCACCAACACCAGTGACCCTACCTACGGTGCACTCACCAACACCAGTGACCCTGCCTACGGTGCACTCACCAACACCAGTGACCCTGCCTACGGTGGCCCTCACCAACACCAGTGACCCTGCCTACGGTGCACTCACCAACACCAGTGACCCTACCTACGGTGCCCTCACCAACACCAGTGACCCTGCCTACGGTGCCCTCACCAACACCAGTGACCCTGCCCACAGTGCACTCACCAACACCAGTGACCCTGCCTACGGTGCCCTCACCAACACCAGTGACCCTGCCTACGGTGCACTCACCAACACCAGTGACCCTACCTACGGTGCACTCACCAACACCAGTGACCCTGCCTACGGTGCACTCACCAACACCAGTGACCCTGCCTACGGTGCCCTCACCAACACCAGTGACCCTGCCTACGGTGCACTCACCAACACCAGTGGACCCTACCTACGGTGCACTCACCAACACCAGTGAACCCTGCCTAGCGGTGAAATCACCAACCCAGTGACCCTACCTACGGTGCACTCACCAACACCAGTGACCCTGCCTACGGTGCACTCACCAACACCAGTGACCCTGCCTACGGTGCACTCACCAACACCAGTGACCCTGCCTACGGTGCACTCACCAACACCAGTGACCCTGCCCACGGTGCACTCACCAACACGACTATCGAGTTCTCTCTAAAATAAATTCAACCCAGAAATTAATTTTTGCAACACACCGGCCGTCCCCCACCGAGGCTGGGTGACCCCATTAATAAAGGGAACATGTTCACCATCACTCAGTCAACCTCTCCTGGCAGAAGTGGCCAAACATCACAATGCAGGAAACTCTCTGTACTGCTGTTGGTAATAATATTTCCTGAGTAATAATGACATAAATGTTTTTTCACGTCCTTCAGACTATCTTCCCGACGCAAGAGAACTGGTGAGGGAAGACGACACCAGAGTTATCACGCCAAGCCGGGAACCATACTTCATAAGGCGAGTTAAATAATCTTGAATATGATCATAGCTATGAGTTAGAGTGAAAGAGAGGGAGAGAGACAGACAGACAGAGAGTATGAGTGTGTGTGTGAGTGTGTGTGTGTTGTGTGTGTGTGTGTGTGTGTGTGTGTGTGTGTGTGTGTGTGTGTGTGTGTGTGTACAGAGGAGCCGGGAGGTGCTGCTAGCTCTATTATGCAATGACAACGCTAGAGGCTCTCAGGAAGTGTATTTTAGGCGTTTGGTGATATTTGGTGGTGGTGACGGTGACGTCTGGTGATGGTGGTAACGGTGACGTTTGGTGATGGTGGTGACGATAACGTCTGGTGATGGTGGTGACGGTAACGTCTAGTGATGGTGGTGACAATGACGTCTGGTGATGGTGGTGACGGTAACGTCTAGTGACGGTGGTGACAATGACGTCTGGTGGTGGTGTTGCTGGTGGTGGTAGTGTTGCTGGTACGTGTTGGTGGTGTTGCTGGTGGGGTGGTGTTGCTGGTGGTGGTGGTGGTGTGTTGCTGGTGGTGGTGGTGGTGGTGTTGCTGGTGGTGCTGGTTTTTGCTGGTGGTGGTGTTGCTGGTGGTGGTGGGTTTGCTGGTGGTGGTCGTGGTGTTGCTGGTGGTGGTGCTGGTGTTGTGGTGGTGGGTGGTGTTGGCTGGTGGTGGTGGTGTTGCGGTGGTGGTGGTGGTGTGCTGGTGGTAGTGGTGGTGGTGTTGCTGGTGGTAGTGGTGGTGGTGTTGCTGGTGGTAGTGGTGGTGGTGGTGGTGGTGGTGGTGGTGTGGTGGTGGCGTGCGGTGGTGTGGTGGTGGGGTGTTGCTGGTGGTGGGTGGTGGTGTGTGGTGGTGGTGGTGGTGGTGGTGGGGCGGTGTTGGTGGTGGCGGTGTTGGTGGTGTGTTGCTGGTGGTGGGGTGGTGTGGTGTGGTGGTGTTGCTGGTGGTGGTGGTGTTGCTGGTGGTGGTGTGTTGCTGGTGGTGGTGTTACTGGTGGTGGTGGTAGTGTTGCGGTGTTGTTGGTGATGTGTGTTGCTGTGGTGGTTGGGTGTTTGCTGGTGGGGGGGTGGTGGCGTTTGGTGGTGGTTGTGGTGTGGATGGTGGTGGTGGTGGTGTTGCTGGTGGTGTGGTGTTTGCTGGTGTGATGGGGTGGTGGGTGTTGCTGGTGGTGATGGTGGTGGTTGGTTGTGGGGGTGGTGGTGTTGCTGGTGGTGGTGTTGCTGGTGGTGGTGGTGTTGCTGGTGGTAGTGGTGGTGGTGATGGTGGTGGTGGTGGTGTTGCTGGTGGTGGTGGTGTTGCTGGTGGTGGTGGTAGTATTGCTGGTGGTGGTGGTTTAGTGTTGCTGGTGGTGGTGGTAGTGTTGCTGGTGGTGATGGTAGTGTTGCTGGTGGTGGTGTGTGGTTGTTGTGGTGGTGGTGGTGTTGCTGGGGGTGATGGTAAGTGTTGCTGGTGGTGGTGGTGGTGTTGCTGGTGGTGGTGGTAGTGTTGCTGGTGGTGATGGTAGTGTTGCTGGTGGTGGTGGTAGTGTTGCTGGTGGTGGTGGTGGTGTTGCTGGTGGTGGTGGTGGTGTTGCTGGTGGTGGTGGTGGTGTTGCTTGTGGTGGTGGTAGGTGTTGCTGGTGGTGATGGTAGTGTTGCTGGTGGTGGTGGTGTTGCTGGTGGTGATGGTGGTGGTAGTCTAGCTACAAGAAACAGCAATAGCAGCTGCATCAACAGCGGAAGGAGCACACCAGTAACAGATAAAGTGCAGCAGCAGCAGCTCAGCAACAGCAGCAGGAGCGCAGCAGCAGGAGCGCAGCAGCAGCAGCTCAGCAACAGGAAGGACTCTGCTAGACACGTCTTGTGACAATGTCTGACAATATGCTGTCATTTCCACGAGAATGTTCCATGTCTGAGAGCATACTGACATTCTCTGGAATCTCTGAAAGCAACCTGTCAACTCCATGAACCTGTTCACAGGTCCCGTTGTAGGACTTTCCAGGTCACTACCGGACGTTCCAGGTCACTACCAGACTTTCCAGGTCCCGCTACGGGACTTTCCAGGTCACTAAAGAACTTTCCAGGTCCCACTACATGACTTTCCAGGTCCCGCTACGGGACTTCACTTGGCTTGAGAACTCCTCAATAAGTCCGATGCCGTCACTTACCTTCAACTGAATTAAAATCCCCCAGGGAGGTTTAACCCACGGGAGGTTTAACCTTCAGAGGTTTAAAGATTTTTTCTTTAATAAAACCCAGCCTTTTTTCCTTGGACCTGTGATAGTACCTTTGACGAGTCTCGGGAGTTTTTCTACTTCCGGAGTCCGGACTTGAACACTACCGTGTTACATAAAAGAGACTCAGATAACGTCCCGTGGCTCGAATGGTAGTGCACTCAGCTCACATAATGTGTCCGTGATTCGATCCCCGGCACGGGTGGACACACTGGGCATGTTTCCTTACACCTGCTGCCTTTGTTCACCTAACGGTAAGTAGGTACGTAGCTCTTAACTTTTACGAGTGAACCGTGTAAAGAAAAAAGGTACAACGTACAGCCACAACACGGGCGGTCTAACGTGCTACCACAGCACGAATAAGAACCAACCAACGTACAAACAACCATAGCTCGAATAAGGACTAATCAACGTGTACACACAGCACCGAAAGGCACCAACCCACGTCCAACCCCAGCATGGACACGGACCTTTAAACGTACAATCCCAGCATGAACACGGACCGTTCAACGTACAATCCCAGCATGAACACGAACCGTGCAACGTACAAACCCAACTACCATAAACATGACTGGGAGGAGCAAGTTTGACGGTTAATTTACCAATATTCTGGCGAGGCGATCAACAACGTCCTAAGTCATCTTTAGCTAAGATGGCTGAGGAACCAGGCTCTACAGACACGGCTATCATGTATAAAACATAATGAACACGTACACAGTTAAGAAACACGTACAAAGTTAACACGTACACAGTCATGTACGTATCTTTGACCGGTTTTGAGGGTTCTTCTGTCCTCGCAGACTCGGGCTGAATACATCGACCACCAGGCTGAGGGACTGATTACCTCAGACACCTCCCCCCACCTCCTCTTTCACCTTCCCTTGCACTGGACTGAAGAAGCCACTAGCTGGCGAAACGTTGCCAGAATAAAGATACTCAAATGTATACTACAAGTGTCTCATTCATCAAATACTTTACTTACTGCATGCGCGTAGCAAGCCGCCATCTCGTATTTTCCAGCTCTCATCTTTCTCTTGTATAGCACAGTACTTGTATTGTACCATCATCATCCTGGCCACTGTTGTGTTTGTGTCTGTGTGTCTGTCTTACTGTGCTTTACGAACGACTGATCACCTGACATTATCATCATCATTCCTCAGTCTTTTACCTGTTCCTCTCGCTCTGTTAGAGATGCTCCAACTCTCTTTGTATCAGACATGAACAACGCGTACACGGGGAACACTTGACGTAACACACACACATACACACACACACGCACGCACACGCGCACAACACACACACACACACACACGCACACACACACACCACACACACACACACACACACACACACACACACACACACACCCTTGTTCAGCTGGAGTCTAAATTCTAAGAGAAAAAGAATAGCCTGAGCAGAAGATAAATGAGAGTGAGGGTGTGTGGTGGTATCTGGCAGCTGCCCCCCCCATATCAAACAAACATCAGCTGAGAAGTTAGGATCCATCCCCCTCCCCACCCCTCTCTCTCTCTCACCACACACGCACACACACACCGATGCCTTAACAAGGAATCGTTCAAGACACTGTACACTGTATATGTTAGGCCCATACTGGAGTATGCAGCACCAGTCTGGAACCCACACCGGGTCAAGCACGTCAAGAAGTTAGAGAAAGTACAAAGGTTTGCAACGAGGCTAGTCCCAGAGCTCAGGGGAATGTTGTACGAGGAAAGGTTGAGGGAAATCGGACTGACGACACTGGAGGACAGAAGGGTTAGGGGAGACATGATAACGACATACAAGATACTGCGGGGAATAGACAAGGTGGACAGAGATAGGATGTTCCAGAGAGGGGACACAGAAACAAGGGGTCGCAACTGGAAGCTGAAGACTCAGACGAGTCACAGGGACGTTAGGAAGTATTTCTTCAGTCATAGAGTCGTCAGGAAGTGGAATAGCCTAGCAAGTGAAGTAGTGGAGGCGGGGAACCTTACATATTTTTAAGAAGAGGTAAAAAAAAAAGTCGGGAAAGGGGAAAGAGAGGGGGGACCTAGTAGCAAATTCAGTGAAGAGGGGGGGGCCGGGACGAGACCGACCCCTGAAACCCAAAAATAGTGGTAGGTGAGAAAACCCCACACACACCACACCCCACACAAAACAACACACCACCACACACACACACCACACAAAATAACACACACACACAGAGGGAAAATTCGAAAATTTGGAAGCATAGATGAGACGGTGAAAAAGGAAAAAAATTTACTTTGCAGGAAACCCCTTTTCCCAAGTCTGGGGAACACAAAGGGTCATTTGCGTGAGTAAAACCCCACCGCAGAACTGCAGGAGCCAAGAGGGGTTTTGAAGAAGGGGCAACAGAGAAAATGGTGGACAAACTTGCTGGGGGGCAAAAGAGCTCTTTCCCACAGAGAAAAGGGTTGCGGGTTTTGGGGGATTTAAACCAAAAGGGAGTTTCGACGGGGAAAAAACCTTTGGACCCAACATGGGGGCCCCCGAAACATGGAGACCCGGGATTTTTTTTGGACTTTGTGGGGAAAAAAACCTCATGCCCCAAACATGTTAGGGAACACTACCAGGTGAGAGGGGAGGTTTAAACCAGCAAAACGGGAAACCTTTGTGGGTTAAACCCTGGGGCAGTTTCCAGACATTGAGGACATCAAGTATGAGGTCCCCTAAAAGCAAAGCAAACCACGTGGTTTTTGTGTTTTTAAATTTCATATTTAGAGTGCAAGTGGAGAAAATTTCCCAGGAGTTAAAAGGGGGAAAAGCCGGGACATAAAAGAGGGGACTTCCATGGGGGGGGGTTGAAGAATTTTTCCTGCGGGAGGTCCGTGGGACAGGGAAACGGGAAAAAAAAACCCAGTAAATGAAATGTTGGAATTTTAGTAAACAAAAAAAAAAAAGGAGGCGTGGAAAATTTTATTTCCCAAGGGAAACCAGAAAACAACGGAAGACCAAAACCGAGCCCCTGGTTTACCCGACGGTGAAAAGGGAGGCAAAAAAAAAATGAAATTTAGAAAATTTGGAAAAAGTACAGAAGGCAGAAAACACGCAAAAAATAGGGAGACCCGGGGCCCGGAGACCCGGAATGGGGAGAACCAGGTAAGGAGGGAGGCCCAGCGCAGTATAAAAATGACAAAAGGCATCGGGGAATCAAGACTGACCCAAACGGGTATAGCCACATCAGGGGGAAAAGACAACAGTCAAAGACCAGGTGACCCAAAAAAAAAGGACAGAAGGTGGAAAATTCCCCAAAAAAGATCAGGGGGTATTTGGGGAGCTGAACGGGAAATTTTTGGGAAAAGTTTTTTTACAGTGGGCAGGAAGGGGTGGGAAAAGCCCAGCACAAAAAAGGGAACCCCAAGGGGAATTTCCCAACAAGTTTTTGGATGACATACAAACAACTGGGAGGAGGTGAAAAAGGCTTTTGGTGCCCTTTGCCCACCTCAAAGGCGAGGGGGCCCGGGAAAATCATCCCCCCAAAGGGGCCCTTAGAGAAAAACAGAGATGCTGTGCGTGCCTCAAAACCCCCAAATCTTAAAACATCCCCTTGAAAAAAACGGGGCCCAAACTCCCTGAAAAAGGGAAAGACACTAATGTAGCCCCCCCAAAATTTTAAAAAAGGAAACAGAAACAAACCCAAAAAAACTACGACCTGTTTTTCTGACTGTTTTATTTTTTGAAAAAGTCATGGAGAGTTTAAATCAGGGGGAAGGGGTCTAACCCCTAAAAGGAAACAAGATTATAAATGAAAACCACATGGGTTCAGGGGAAGGAAAAATCCTGTACACAAACCTCCTGGGAGTTTTATGCAAGGAAAACAAAAGGGTAAGACACAAAGAGAGGGGTTGGGGGAAAGATTGGGGTTTTTCCTAGGCTGCGGGAAGCCCTTTGACCACGGGTTCCCCACAAAAATTTTGTGCAGAAGCTGGGGATCGGCGCTTTAAAAAAGGGGAGGGAAACCTGAATGGAAAAAGGGAATTTACCTGACGGGGAAAGGCAGCAACGGTAAAGGTTTTGTGAAGGGGTTTATCACAGTGGGCCCCCTGTTACGTCGGGGTTCCCACAGGGGTAAGTTCTGGGCCCCCGTGCAAATTTTTGTTTAAAAGGTGAACCATGAGGGAAAGGGAAAAGACTCGAAAGTTTTCCCCCTTGTTCGCAGAAACTTTAAAGTTGATGGAAAAAAATTAAATCGGACGGGGATGAGGAAGGACTGAAAAGAGACCTAAGCAGGCGGGACATTTGGCCCAGTAATGGCTTCTCAAATTTCAATCCACCCAAATGAAAAGTCTGAAGATTGGGGAAGGGGGAAAAAGAAAAAGCAAAACAGGGGTTTTGGCCCTAGGTGGCAAAGATAACAGACCTCACTCGGGGGAGAAAGCCTTGGGGTGACCATAACACCGGCAAAAATCACGGGGGCAAATAAAACCAAAAAAACTGCTGCGCATCGGGCGCCTGGCAAACCTGAAAAATTAGCGTTCCCGTTTACCTTAATAAGGAATCGTTAAAGGGACCTGAAACCTGTGTTTGTTAGGGCCCATACTGGAAAAAAAGCAGCACCAGTCCTGGAACCCACACCGGGTCGGGCACGTCAAAAATTTTGGAGAGAAAGTAAAAAGGGTTTGCAACAAGGTTAGCCCCCAGAGCTCAAGGGAATGTCGTACGGGGAAAAAGGGTTTAAAGGGAAATCGGCCCGGGCCCGGACACTGGGGGACAAAAGGGGTCGGGGGAGACATGATAACGACAAAACCAAGATATGCATGGAATAGATAAGGTGGACAAAAGCCGGATGTTCCAAGAGGCGGACCCCCAAAACGAAGGGGGGCCCAATTGAAGCTGAAACTCACACGGTCACAGGGATGTTAGGAAGTATTTCTTCAAACCACAGAGTTTTCAGGAAAATGGGGTTTGTTAGCAAGTGATTTTAGTGGAGGCAAGGGAAACCCTACATACTTTAAGACGAGGTATTTACAAAAACCCCAGGGCAGGGGAAAAAAGAGAGGACCTATAGGGGTCATAAGAGGGGGGTAAGGGGGCCCGATTCCCCCAAACCCCGCAACCCCCAAATTTGGTGAATACAGTTTTGGTGGGGTTAAAACACACCCACAAAACACACAACAACCCCACACACACAAAAACACACACACACCAAAACACACACACACACACCCAAAACCAAAACCCACACACACCCACACGGGACAATACAACACACACAAAACACAAAATACCAAAACACACACACACACAACATCACACACCAAAACACACACCAAAAACCCCACAAAGCGAAAAAACACCACCACACCACAAAAAAATACACACAAAACAAAAGCACACACACACACACACACACAACCACAAAAACCCCCACACACACAACACACAAAACACAAAAACACACACAACCCAACACTTTACACACAACACCACCAAAAACGCCACGCGCACAACCCCACACACCACACACACACACACACACACACAACATACACACACAAACGCAACACCCACACCACCCAACACAAAACACACACAACCCCACACACACACACAAACACACACACACACCCCAAAACTACACCCAAAACACACACACACCCAAAACATACATACACACAAAGTACAACACACACACACACCCCAAAACAACCCCACACAAACAAACATGTAGGAATTTTAACCCCCTTCCAAGTTTACAGAAAATTTAAAGCCCTTTGGAAACTAAACTGAAAGTTGGGGTAATTTAAATTTGGGTTTGATTTTCCATAATTAAAAAAATGTCTCCAGCGGAAAAACGTCTAGTGTGTGTGTGTGTTTGGGGTTTTGTGTGTGTGTAGTGTGTGTGTGGGTGGTGTGGTGTGGGGGTGTGTACCCAAAGGCCCAAACGAGCCAGGGCGGAGACTCGCCCCCCCCAAACCACAAAATACTAGGAACAAAAATTGTGCTGTTGGGGTCCTTAGCATTGCAAAAGTTTTTCCCGCGGGCAAGTGATTTGATTTTAAAAATTTTTAAAATTATTTCCCTTTTTAAAACTTTTTCCCCATTCCTGGTTTAATTTTCCTTCTAAACCTCTCCCTCTCCCTTTCCCCTCTTGGGATCTCCCCCCCTTTCTTGTCCCTTCCCTTTCCCCTCCCTTAAAACTCTTTTTCCCCTGCGGGAAAACCCCCGGCTTCCCCACAGCGGTCTTTACCGTGTCATAGTCTGGGATCACGGAAATTAATTTCAAACCCTTTCTTAAATTTTACCCAGAGCCCTATGCTTTTTCACTGGGTTTATTTGCAAATTTCCCCATATATTTCTCACTCCAAAAATGCTGGGTTTTGGCAATAATGCAGATTTGGGGCCAGGCCCTCAAATATTTCCAAGTAATTTTTATCTGTTTCTCTCTCCCTCCGCCCCCAGTGATATTATTTAGGACTTAAGGCGTTCCCGGGAATTTTAAAAAGCTTTTTTGGCTCAATGTGGGCAGTAAATGATTTCCATAAATTTTTTTGAGGTTTCCAGCGTGTCATGGGGTGGGGGTGCACCGAGAAAAGGGGGGTTGCCAAAACCAACTTAAAACTTTGGGACGGGGGTGCACGCAGGAAGGTTCGGGCGTGCCGCAGGAAGGGGCGTGCGTGCGCACAGTATTTTTTGAAGGGGCGGCAAACCCTTTAAATTTCCCTTCACTGATAATCAACATCCAAATATCTCATAATAAAAAAATTTAACTTTGATATAAAAAGAAACATTTTTGTGAGACTGGGCCACATTTTACTGCCATTAAAATTCCCTTTTGTGGGGCAAAGGGGGCCAAGGGGCCGGCGTGCCCCCCCCAAAAACCCGGGCCCCATACATCACTATAACGTATCGTTTAGTGAAACTTTTAAATTTCCAAGTTTTACAGTTGAAAGGGTATAAATGTAATTTTATACATTAAAATAATAAAATATAAATAAATATATTTTTTATAATATATTTTTTAAAAGTTATAAAAATTTATATTTATATATATTATTTAAATATTTTTTGAATTTATAAAATTGTAAATATGTTCACTTCCCCAGTAAAAACTGAAAGTTTGTACAATAAAGTTATGTTCCAAAAGGGTATATACTTTTAAAGGGTTTTACATTGAAGGTACACTCAGTGGCCACTTTAATAGGTACCACCTGGATTCTTGCCGTTTAATGCAAATATCTAACCCGGGGCCAAACCCGTTGTTGTTTTAGAAACCCAAAATTTAGTCTGGGGAAAAAACTGTGATCTAAGTGGCTTTGACCGCGGGAAAAATTGGGGTTTGGGGGCCAAAAAGTGATTTGGTTTTTTGTATCTCAGGGCAATGATGGGTACCCCCGGAATTTTCCACGGGGCCATACCTTTGAGTTTACAGACAATGGTTTTGAAAAACGCAAAAACCAGTGAGGGGGCAGTTCGTAGGCGAAAAAGACTTGTTTTTAAAGAGAGGTCAAAGAGAAAGGCCCCCGATTGGTACAGGCTGAGGGAAGGGAAAGGGGAAAAGTAAAAATCCCAAAAAACCATTCGTTATAAAAAAGGGCCCCCTTTTTTAGAAGGCATCTTGAATGCAAAAAACACTTTAAATATGAAGGGAAGGGTTTCAACATCAGCAGAAGACCACACCAGGGTTTTTTTCCCCTTTGTTAGCTAAAAACGGGAAAGGGGCTCCTGGTCCCAAAAGAAAAAGCCCATTCTGCTGCTATAATCCGATGGTAGTGGGCAAATTTGGCGTTTTTAAAATTTGGGTGTGGGGAAAGGGGATCCAGCATGAATTTTGCAGTTGGGCAAATTTTGTCAAAAAAACGGGGTGATGCTATCCTTTCCAAAATGGGCACGCCTGTAATTAAAGTTTTCCCGCACCCTTTTTGAATCCATGCCACGGAGAAATTTCAAAGGGAAAAGGGGGAAACCTTGGGCCCGTGTGTGAATATACAGTGAAGGTATGTATACATGTTTATTTACATACTAAAGCGGGGTTTGCTTGGTTTCAACAACAGTACCCGCTTCACGAACTGTCCCCAGGATTACTGGGTTTGGTATCTCTGGAAAAATCTAATGGGGGGCGGGGCCCGGGGTCCCTTTGGGACACCCCCCCGTCCTTTCCCCCTAACGACCAACCAAAAAAAAAAAATAATTTCAAAATAGATAATTGGCGGGTTATTATTGGCCTGCACGTGGGGGCATTAAGGGGTGCAACTCACGACAAAATGAACACTCAAGATTACGTTAATCCTAAAACCGGGAGGGAAAATTACTTTAATGGGATACACACACACACACCACAAACACACAAAACAATACACGCACATACACGCACATACAACCCACCATAAAATTTTACCCAAAAATACCCCAACACACATATACACAAAAAAGGTTTTTTAAATTACTGCTCAAACCCAAATAACATGACTTGCGAATTTTTAACCCCCCAACCAAAGCTACCATTTAAAAATTTGAAAAGGGAAAACCCCCCACGCACCAAAAGGTTTTTTAAACCCCACACCACGCTAAAAACGAAGGTTTTTAACCCAACCACCCCCGCTTCCCTGAAGGTTTGAAAACCCCACCACCAAAGCTCCATGAAGGTTTTGGAAACCCAAAACCCCCCACGGGTACCACGAAGGTTTTTAAAACCCCAAAAAAACCCCCACACCTACAAGGTTTTGAACCCCCCACCACGCACCATGAAGGTTTTTAAACCCCCAAACCCCCACGCAAAAAATGAAGGTTTGAACCCCACCACCAAAGCTACTACGAAGGTTTGAACCCAACCACAAATTAAACCCCAAAGGTTTTTAGCCCCCCCAAACCCCACGTTACCAAAGGGGGTTTGGGGCCCCACCAAACCCCGCTTTCCCTGGGAGGTTTTTAGCCCCAACCCCAAAACCCCATCCAAAAGGTTTGGCCCCCAACCCCGCAACAATGAAGGGGTTTTAAACCCCAAACCCCCACGTAAAAGAAGGTTTTGAACCCCACCAAACCCCCGCTATCATGAAGGGTTTAAAAACCCCAAAAACCCCGCCAATTTCAAAAAGGTTTTGAAACCCCAAACCCCATCGCTACCCGAAGGGGTTTTAAACCCAAACCCCCGCTTTCCATTAAGGTTTTAAACCCCAACCCCCACGCTACTACAAGGTTTTGAAACCAAAACCCCCACACTAAACCCTGAAGGTTTGAGCCCCCCCCACCACGTCTCCTTTTAAAGGTTTTTAAAACCCCCCCACCACGCTACCTTTAAGGGGTTTATGACCCACCCCACGGGTAACCCTTAAGTTTGAACACCACCACCACGCTACCCAAAGAAGGTTTTGAAACCACCAAACCCCACCCACCATGAAAGGGCTTGAAAAACCACCAAACGCGCTAAATGAAGGTTTTAACCGCACCCCCCAACGTACCATGAAAAGGTTTGAATACCACCATCGCGCTTCCAATTTAAGGATTTAAACACCACCACCCCGCTACCATTAAGGTTTTTTTAAAACCCCACCACCAAAACCCAACCCCCGAAGGTTTGAAAAACCACCACCACGCTACCATGAAGGTTCCCGAAACACCCCCAAACCCCGCTACCATGAAGGTTTTTAACCCCACCCCACGTACCATGAAGGTTTGAACCCCACTAACCCCGCTACCCTGGAGGTTTGAGCCCATCCCCCCACGCTACCCTGAAGGTTTTTTAAAACCCCCCACCCCGCTTTCTATGAAAGGTTTTTAGGCCCCCCCACCCCGCTACCATTTAAGGTTTGAAAACCCCCCCACCACGCTACCATGAAAGGTTGAACCCAAACCCCCACCCCTTCCATGGGGTTTTTAACAAATACCAACCACACTTCCATGAAGGTTTTTTAACACCCCCACCACGTACCAAAAAGGGTTTTTTACTCTCCACCTTGCCCATAAGGTTTGAAACGCCACCAACCCCCCCCTTCCCCTGAAGGTTTGAACCCCAACCACCACCTTTCCATGAAGGTTTGACCCCCCAAACCGCCCATATGAAGGTTTGAAACCCCCACCAAAGCTTCCAAGAAGGGTTTGAAACCCCAAAACCACAACGGGACCCCGAAGGGTTTTAAACCCCCGTCCCCACCACGCAACCCTTTAAGGTTTGACCCCCACCACCCCTTTGCTACCATAAGGGGTTTGAAAAACCACCACCAAAGCTACCATGAAGGGGGTTTAACACCCCCCCACGCTAAACCTGAAGGGTTTTAAATGAAAAAAACCACGTACCCGGAAAGGTTTTTAACACTTCCCCCACACTACCTTGGGGGTTTTTTTAAAAACCACCCCCACGCTACCAATTTTTTTGAAAAACCCCACCACGTACCATTGAGGTTTTTTAAAAACCCCCACCAAAGTACCATGGAAAGGTTTTTTAACACCCCCAACCACGCTAAACCCTGAAGGTTTTTAACACCCCTTTCCCCCCGCTACCATGAAAGGGTTTTAACCCCCACAACCCCGCTTCCCTGAAGGTTTGAAAACCAAACCACACCAACCCCCACCATGAAGGTTTGAACACCCCCACCACGCACCGTTCAGGGGTTTTAACACCAAAATCCGCTCGTGCATGGGTTTTTTAAAAACCACCCCCAAGCTAAACCCTGAAAGGTTTGAAACACCACCCCCACCTACCCATGGGAAAGGGTTTTTAAAACCCCAACCCCGACCAAAAGAAGGTTTGAACACCACCACCCCCACCGTGCAGGGTTTTAAACCCCACCAACCCCGGGTACCATGGGAAGGGTTTTTAAAAACCACCAACACACCAAGAAAAATTTGAAACCAAAACCCCCACGCTACCTTTGGGGGGAGCAAACCCCCACGCTACCATGGTTTGAGCACCCCACCCCTTCCGTGCAGGTTTTGAACACCCCAAAAACCCCGCTACCGTTGGGAGTTTGACCACCACCCCCACGCTAAACCCTGAAGATTGAAAAACCAAACCCCCACGCTAAACGTGGCCCGGTTTTAACACCAAAAACCACCCCTACCGTGACGGTTTGAAACCACCCCCAAAAACGGTACCCTTTAAGGTTTGAACACACCCACCCCGCTACCCTTGAAGGTTTTAAACACCCCCAAACCCCGCTTCCATGAAGGTTTTAAACCTTTCCAACCAAAGTTCCTTTCATGAAGGTTTGGGAAAAACCAAACCCCACGGGTACCAAAGAAAAGGTTTTTAAAAACCCCACAAAGTTTCCAAAGAAGGTTTGAAAAAACCACCACCAACGCTTCCCTGAAGGTTTTTAACACCAACCCCCCAAAGCTCCCATGAAGGTCCTTTAACACCCCCCACCCGCTACCATGAAGGTTTGAACCCACCCCCGCACCCTGAAGGTTTGAACACCACCACCACCCCTTCCAAAGAAGGGGTTTTTGAAAACCCCACCAAAGGGTACCATTTAAGGTTGGGAAATTTAAAACCCCACCACGCTACCCCTGGGAGGGTTTTAACACCCAAAAAAACGCTAACCCGGTGCAGGTTTGAACCCACCCCCCCCGCACCTGAAAATTTTTTTCCCACCCCTCGAAACCTTGGGAAAGGGTTTAACAACACAACCACGCTACCAAAGGGTTTGGGGCACCCAAACCCCCCCATGGTTTGGGCAAACCCCCGCTATCCATGAAAGGGTTGAACACCACCAAACCCTGCTACCCCCTGAAAAGGGGTTTTTAACACCCCACCACGCTTTCCAAAGGTTTTTAACACCACCACCAAAGCTTCGTGGGAGGTTTGACACCCCCCCACGCTTCCCCTGAAGGGTTTAAAAACCCCCACCCCGCTTTCCATGGGAAAGGGTTTTAAAAACCCCCTCCCGCTAAAATGCAGGTTTTAACACCCCCACCACGCTCCGTGCAGGTTTTTAACACCCCATCACCCTACCGTTTCAGGTTTTTAACACCACCCCCCGCAAACCGGGTTTAGGTTTGAACACCACCAAACCACGCTAAAATTTGCAGGTTTTTAAACCCACCACCCGCACCTTGCAGGTTTGAACCCACCACCCCCCGCTACCCTTTCAGGTTTGAACACCACCCCCCACGCTACCGGCAGGTTTGGGAAAACCAAACCCCCACGCTTTTTCCCTGGGAGGGGTTTGGGAAAACCCCACCACAAAGCTACCGGGGGGGGGGGGGCAGGGGGAAAAACCCCCCACCCCAAACCCAACCCTTCTGGGTTTGGGAAAACCAAACCCCCACGGAACCCTTTCAGGGTTTTAAAACACCACCCCCACGCTAACCGGGGCAGGTTTTTAACACCCCCCAACCCCCAACGCTAAACCCTTTCAGGGTTTTAACACCACCACCAGTACCCCTTTCGGTTTGAACACTACCCCCCACGTACCGGGGCAGGGGTTTTGGGAAAACCCCACCCCGCTAAAACCCTTAAAGGGGGGAAAAAACCACCCCCAAAGCTACCCTGCAGGTTTGAACACCCCCACCACCCCTTAAACCCTTTCAGGGTTTTTTAACCCACACGACCCCGCTACCTTTCAGGTTTTAACCCACCACCCACGCTACCTTGCAGGTTTGAACCCACCACCCCGCTACCTTGCGGTTTTGGGAAAAACCACCCCCGCTACCTTGAGGGGTTTTAACACACCACCACGCTACCTTGCAGGTTTTTAACACCACCACCAAAGCTTAAACCCTTTCAAAGGGTTTTTAACCCCACCCCCCACCCCTAAACCCTGGGAGGTTTTTTAACCCCCCAAACCCCACGCTTCCTTGAGGTTTGAACACCACCACCACGCTACCGTGCAGGTTTTTTTAAAACCCACCCCCCGCTTAAACCCTTTAGGGTTTGGGGAAAACCCCATCCACGCTACCCCCCGCAGGGTTTTTAACACCACCACCACCTTAAAGTGCCCGGTTTTTTTAAAACCCCCCCAAAAACGTACCGGGGCGGGTTTTTAAACACCCACCACGCTACCCTCAAGGGGGTTTTTAACACCCCACCACGTTCCGGGGGGGGGGGGCAGGTTTTTAAAAACCACCCCCCACGCAAAACCCTGCAGGTTTGAAACACCCCAAACCCCGCAAAACCCTGGGAGGGTTTTAACCCACCCCCCCAAGGGTAAACCCTGCCCGGTTTTTTAAAAATCACCCCCAGCTAAACCCTGCAGGGTTTTAAACCCCCACCACCCCACGCTACCGGCAGGTTTTACCACCACCCCCACGCTAAAAAGTCAAGGGTTTTAAAAACCACCCCCACGTACCGTGCAGGGTTTGAACCAACCAAACCCCCCGCTACCTTTCGGTTTGAACACCCCCCCAACCCCTACCGGGGGCAGGGTTTTTAACACCCCACCTCCCGCTTCCGTGCAGGTTTGAACAAACACCACCACGCTAACCCTGCAGGTTTTTTAACCCCCAAAAACCCCGCTACCGTGCAAAGGGTTTTAACAACCCCCACCCACGGCCCACCCTTTTTCCCGGTTTTTTTTAAAACCACCACCCCGCTACCGTGCAGGTTTTAAAAAAACATAAAAACGTCCTACACGGCTGTGTTCGTCATTGTGAGAACATTCGCATTTCTTACCCTGTCCCTTCTCCCTAATTCCTCCCCAACACCCCAACTTGCTTCACCTCTCTCTTTCTCCAATTCCTCCCCAAAGTCCCACTTTCCTCGTATCCTCCCCCAAAGAAAAGATTCCCAAGCACGCACATTTGCCTAGAAATGTGTACATGGCAGGCTCTCGTGAAGCGACGTCCGCCAGATGATGCGGTGTCTAACTGCTCTAGACTCTAGAGAGTCACTCACCCTAACTTTTTTTAGGAAAACAGAGAACATGAGAGCACAAACTGACTGAATTATAGAGTCCAAGAGAAAGAGTGGGAGGGAAGAGCTATTAACGAAATTTAAAAATATCCTAAGTACTTTTTCTCGTACGTAAAATTTATGTACGAGCCTGGACCATGGCCGGGTTCTGGGAGTAGAAAGACTCTCGAAACTCATCAAAGGTATATCAAACGTATGTATCAGTATAGAGCCTTTACTTAATGGAGATGCAACATACACTGATGATAATAAGGAAAACCAGTTAAATACTGAAGTTACAATAGTACTGAAGTATTCAGTGAACCGCTCATCAGTCTACATGACAGACTCAATACACATCCGTCATTTCCTAAATATCTGATGTAGTTTTATCTTCAAGATGCCACTGACAGCACTGTCATCAGTACATTCAATCCCAGATCCAGATTCGGGAATCTTCTCATCCATCAAAAATTGCAAGAAACCATTATCACACGCCTTTACTATTGAATGGAGGACCTAAATACAGGTTCCACATTATAAAAATATTTGAAAGCGTTTACGAGATATGATCGCCGACCACCTGGATTCCCAACAATTGCACAACGAATAACTGGCAAAGTGGGCAGATGGATCTTTAACTTTCTAACCAATCGAACACAAAGAGTAATGGTCAACAGAGTTAAATGGGAAGCTGTAATAGTGTAAAGCTCTGTTCCACAAGGCACAGTACTCGCCCTTATCCTGTTCCTCATCCTCATTTAAGACAGAGATGTAATCCGCAGCACCGTATCATCCTTTGCAGACGATACTAGGATCTGCACGAGACTGTCATCTATTGAGGACACTGTTAACCTCCAAGAAGATATAAACCAAACTTTCCAGTGGGCAACGGTAAACAATATGATGTTCAATGAAGACAACTTCCAACTACTGCGTTATGGAAAACTGGAGATGATAACTAGAACTGAGTATACTACAAACTCTGATCATACAATAGAGCGGAAAAATAATGCGAGGGACCTGGGAGTGGTAATGTCTGAGGATCTCACTTTCAAGGATCACAACAGTGCCACGATCACAACCGCAAAGAAAATGATAGGATGGATAATGAGAACGTTCAAAACAAAATATGCCAAGCCAATGACGATCCTTTTTAAATCACTTCTCTCAAGGCTGGAATACTGCTGTACATTAACATCTCCGTTCAAAGCAGGTGAAATTGTGGATATGGAGAGTGTACAGAGAACCTTTACTGCACATATAAGTTCTATCAAGCACCTTAACTACTGGGAACGCTTGGAAGCACTTGACTTGAACTCGTTGGAACGCGGATGAGAGAGATATCATAATCTACACTTGGAAAATCCTAGAAGGAATGGTTCCCAATCTCCACACAGAAATCACTCCCTACGAAAGCAAAAGACTGGGCAGGCGGTGCAAAATACTCCTAATGAAAAGTAGGAGCGCCATTGGTACACTAAGAAAAAACACCGTAAGTGTCCGGGGCCCAAGACTGTTCAACAGCCTCCCTCCAAGCATAAGGGGAATTACCAATAGGTCCCTGGCTGCCTTCAAGAGGAAGCTGGACAGATACTTCAAGTCGGTGCCGGATCAGCCGGGCTGTGGTTCATACGTTGGACTACGTGCGGCCAGCAGTAACAGCCTGGTTGATCAGGCCCTGATCCACAGGGAGGCCTGGTCATGGACCGGGCCGCGGGAGCATTGATCCCCAGAATACCCTCCAGGTAGGTAGATAAACAAGAGCAACTTGGGTTTAGAGCCGCTGACCTACAGAACATTATGATTGGTATTACATTTCCTTATTTTAAAAGTTTTCATTATCCATCCTATTATTTTCCTCGTAGATGTGATGGTGAAACTGTTTTAATCCTTAAGGTGAGATCCTTTCATCTCACCTTCACATTAGTTTTTCGCTCTATTGTGTGGTTAGAATTTGTAGTATACTCCCTTCTAGCTATTATTTCCTCAAGTTTTTCATAACGGACTGATTGAAATTTTTCCTCATTGAAAGTCGTATTCTTTTCCGTTGCCCATTGGAAAACTTTGTTTATATCCGCTTGGAGATTTACCGTGTCCTCGATAACACTCCTGCACATCCTAGTATCGTCTGCAAAGGAAGACACCGTGCTATGGTTTACATCTCTGTTTTATATGAGGATGTGGAACAGGATGAGGACGAATACTGTGCCTTATGGAACAGAGATTTTCACTGTGGCTGCCTCACACTTAACCCTGTTTACCATTACTCTTTGTGTTCTATTGGTTATAAAGTTGAGATACATTTGCCCACTTTTCCAGTTATTCCTATAGCACGCATTTGTCCGCTATTACACCATGATCGCACTTATCGAAGGCTTCTGCAAAGTCTGTGTATACTAGATCTGCATTCTGTTCTCCAGTGCATCCAAGACCATGTCATGTTTCTCAGAGTCATTTAAAAGATTTTTATGATGTGGGATGTTAGAGCTATTGGTCTACAATTCATTGATATTGCTTTGATGCCACCTTTATGGAGTGAGGCTAGAAGATCCATCACCATCTAGTATCTACTCTCAACTGGGAGATCCACCACCACCATCACTATCATCCGGCAACAAGGAAAAGCCGTCTATAAGCTTAAAAAATCATGTGCTCAGGCAATGAGGAAAGTTTGGGGTCAGCGAAGACCAACTGTGTTGTTTCCCTGTGTTGGAACCACCACCACCTGGTGCTGGGACCACCACCACCTGGTGCTGGGGCCAACACCACCTGGTGCTGGGACCACCACCACCAGATGCTGAGACCATCCCCACCACCACCTGGTGCTGGGACCACCGCCACTTGGTGTTGGGACCACCACCACCTGAAGTTGGGACCACCACCACCTGGTGTTGGGACCACCACCACCTGATGTTGGGACCACCACCACCTGGTGCTGGGACCACCACCACCTGGTGCTGGGACCACCACCTGGTGTTGGGACCACCACCACCTGGTGCTGGGACCACCACCACCTGGTGCTGGGACCACCACCTGGTGTTGGGACCACCACCACCTGGTGCTGGGACCACCACCACCAGATGCTGGGGTCTCCTCTCTCTCCTGTCCTTGCTAATCTTTACATGGAATACTTCGAGACTGTTCTTCCTACCATCGATGTGCAACCTTCACTCTGGCTTCGCTATGTGGATGACTTCTTTGCTCTGTGGCCTCATGACTCCAGTCTCTTCCAACCTTTTCTTGAAGCTCTTAATAATCTTGCCCCTTCCATTAAGTTTAAAGCTGAATGGGAATCTATTCCTTGCTTCCTTTCCTTGATGTCCATGTCCACCGCTCAGATACAGGTTTTTCCTTTTCCGTTTACCGAAAACCTATGCACAGTGGCATGTACATTCACTACTTTTCCTATCATGCTTCCCCTGTCAAGAAAAGTGTTCTTATCTCCCTCTTTCTCCGTGCCCTCCGCATCTGTGATCCTCATTTCCTTCCAGCAGAAATTTCCACTCTTCATAATTCGTTTTCCCGTCTTGGCTACCCTTCCTATTTCATAGACTCTGCCCTCTCACGTGCCAAACGCAATTTCTTCTCTCCCAAACTCTCTACTCCTGGGAACTCTTCTATCCTCTGCCTTCCCTACATTTTCGGTCTTTCTAATCTCAACAATTCTCTCCGTGTAATAAAGTTGGTATAATTACCGACAATATGTAAAGTAAAAGGACACAAGTGCAACTAATGTGGCATTTATTGTGGCAACGTTTCGCTCTCCAGGAGCTTTATCAAGCTTTATCAAGCCATGGCTTGATAAAACTCCTGGAGAGCGAAACGTTGCCACAATAAATGCCACATTAGTTGCACTTGTGTCCTTTTACTTTACAAATTCTCTCCGTCCCTTAGATATCAAGCTTACCTTCCGCCAGACTAACACTTCGCACTAATCTCGTTCATACCTCTCCTCCCTCTACAGATGTTCCTGGTGTCTACTCTATTTCTTGCTCCTGTCCTCTTCAATACTTCGGAGAAACTGGTCGGTCTCTTTCTGACAGACTTAGGGAGCACAAAAATAGTGTTAGGCTTGCCGACACTAACAATGTTTTTTCTGTCACGTCAGAGATCATAGCCATCCTATTGACTGGTCTTCTGCTAAAACTGTCTTCCCTACTTCCAGCTCGAACAGTCGCCGTCTAGTTGAATCCTCTCTAATACACAACTTTCCTTATATGAACCTTAGCCCTGGCTTCGTCTCTGTAGATGCCTTCCTCTCCCACTACATTGTAAAATGCTCCAAACTTCAGAACACCAGTGACTTAACCTGACTCCTCATTTTTTCTTTTTCTTTTTCTTCTCCCTCTTCCCCTTTCCTCTTTCCTTTTCTCCTCTGGGTTGTCTTTCTCTCTTCTGTCTCGTGTTTCTGTTCCTTCTTCATTTATTTCACCGCTTCCCCTTTCACGCACCTCGGTGCGCTTGCTCTCACTCAGTGGGCACCTAGCTCTCTTGCAGTGCTCCCCTTCCTTTGTATTTGACTGGCTCGTCCTCCTTATTTCCCACTTCTACCACTACCACTACTACTACCTCTTCTACTACTACCACTACTACAACTACTGATGAAATTAAGACACATGTGCGGAGTCTAGTTGTCTTTGTGGACGTTTCTCCATCCAGTGGCTGGCTGGCTGGCGAAACGTCTACGATAGGGATGCCCGGGTGTTGCGCATGTCTTAATTTCATCTTGTCGGTATTATATACCATTCTTGTACTACTACTATTACTACTACTACCACCACCTCTTTCTGCCTATATATAGCCGTCCTGCTCCACTTCTGGTTAGTGTGACTTTGTCAATGGTCCAAGTCGGACCGAAACGTCGTCGTAAGCTTCTCTCTTTTATGTGCGGGTTATTTGTGTATCGTTCCAGTCACGGCATTGTGCCTTTTTTGTTATTTATAGAAATAATATCACCAGCGGGTCTGATGCAGAGACTTGTATCCACAAATTTGTTGGAAGGTCTCCGAAGCACGTTGTTAACTGCCAGATAACGTTGTTAACTGCCAGATAACGTTGTTAACTGCCAGATAACGTTGTTAACTGCCAGATAACGTTGTTAACCCGTGTGGGACTCAAGAGAGAGAGATTCCTAAGAAGGTGTTCTCACCACGGCCATTGTTCAAAGATGGCTACCAGCGTCCTTTTTCCCTAGTTCATCAGAGGACCGCTAGATATCTCTATATATCTAATTTACCCTACTCATTTTTATCTAATGCAAAAATATTAAGGCCTAAAACTCCATATTTTAATTCTGTTATCAGTTCTAACCCTTTAATTCTAACTCAAACCTGTAATCTATCAAATTAGTATAAATATATCAATAATAATGTGCTGACTCTTGATTTTGCTACTTGCTTTATTAGCTTGAGTAGTAAAACATCTATGGTTTCATTGGCAATGATCCCAGTAGGATTTATTTGAGCTTAATAAATTCCCACAAGAGGGCAGTAAGGCAAAATTACTTACACAGTTTCAAGCTTAAGTATGATGGGGCTCACAAGGAATTAAGAACGTCGAGTGGTAACATTCACTCACACAGACCAAACAGGTGACTAAGTCTCCACAACTACTACTGACAGACACCCACGCTTTTAACGCTTCATATATATATATATATTTTTTTTTTTTTTTTTTTTTTTTTTTTTATTATCACACCGGCCGATTCCCACCAAGGCAGGGTGGCCCGAAAAAGAAAAACTTCCACCATCATTCACTCCATCACTGTCTTGCCAGAAGGGTGCTTTACACTACAGTTTTTAAACTGCAACATGTATGTATGTCGTGCCGAATAGGTAAACTTCAGATTTTGGCTTAGACAGCAACGATCTTCTTGCCGAATGAGGCAAGCGAAAAAAAAATACATTTCATTGTGTTTGTTTATTACTAAATTATCGTAAACTTATCTAAAATATATTTAGTGGGATTAGGCTTAATTAAATTGCGCTTGTTATAATAAGGTTAGGCAAGTTTTCTCAAGTTCTTTTGGTACAAAATTATTAATTTTTACATTAACATATGAAAAAAAATATTTCTTTATAGGTACAAGCAAAATTTTAGAAAGGACTTGATTTTAAATGAGTTCTTGCTAACTGACCAGTTTACCTATTCGGCACGACATTATATATATATATATATATATATATATATATATATATATTATATATATATATATATATATATATATATATATATATATATATATGTCGTGCCGAATAGGCAGAACTTGCGATCTTGGCTTAAATAGCAACGCTCATCTTGCCATATAGGACAAGCAAAAATCTGTGTATGCAATAATTTCGCCAAAATCATTCTGAACCTAACGAAAAAAATATATTTCACTGTGTTTGTTTAGTATTAAATTATTGTAAACAAATCTAAAATATATTTAGCTGGGTTAGGCTAAAATAAATTGTTCTTGTTATAATAAGGTTAGGTAAGTTTTCTAAGATTCTTTTGGTGCAAAATTAAAAGAAATTACATTAACATTAATGAAAAAAATATATCTTTAAACGTATAAGAGAACATTTTAGAAAGGACTTAATTTTAAATGAGTTCTTGCTAATTGACCAGTTTTACATATTCGGCACGACATATATATATATATATACGTATAGGACAAGCCACGGGGGGAGGGAAATCTTTAGATTTCCCTCCCCCCATTGGTGTTTGTCCTGCATAGTTAAGATCGCCCGTCTGCGATTGTTTGTATCACACACACACACACACACACACACACACACACACACACACACACACACATATATATATATATATATATATATATATATATATATATATATATGTGTGTGTTGTGGTGTGTGTGTGTGTGTGTGTGTGTGTGTGTGTGTACGCAAATTCTGCAGTCTCTTGTGTATATTTAATCTTTCCTAAATACAATGTATTAAGGTGCTAGTAATTCTATTAAATGGAAGGAGAGAGAGAGAGAGAAGAGAAGAGAGAGAGAGAGAGAGAGAGAGAGAGAGAGAGAGAGAGAGAGAGAGAGAGAGAGAGAGACAGAGAGAGAGAGAGAGAGAGAGAGAGAGAGAGAGAGAGAGAGAGAGAGAGAGAGAGAGAGAGAGACAGAGAGAGAGAGACATAATGAGCAGATATCTCCCTACATCAGGGGAGTTGCGGTCGCAGTTAGCCAAGAGTTTCAGTGTAACATTAATTTTCACCGTGGGAGACTAACGCCATTAGGGAGGCAGGGATGAGAGGCAGGGAAAAGAGGCAGAGACGAAAGGCAGAGACGAGAGGCAGGGATGAGAGGCAGGGAAAAGAGGCAGAGACGAAAGGCAGAGACGAGAGGCAGGGACAAGATCAGAGACGAGAGGTAGAGACACCAGAGGCAGAGATGGAAGGAGAAAACAAGACACGTGGAAAGGGCTGTGGAAGAGAGTAAAGAGCAGAGAAAGAGAAAAGTAAAATAAAAATGAGAAGAAGAAAGAGTTGAGAGGTAAAGCACTTTGCTCCTCTCTTCCCCTCGCCCCCTCCATTTACACCCCCTCCCCCCATTCCCCTCCTTTAAAACTAGGGAGACCGTTCCCTTCCCATGCATTAAGGTCTTAAGAACTCTGAGGGGGCAGGAAAAAAGACGATAATCACGACAAATGGGTCATAATCCCCACTTAATGATCTAACTCTCGCCCTAATGACGCTACACACAAAAGATCTTCTTACAGCTCAACCAAAAATCGTCAACTTCAACCTCATTCCTGATGGTCACTACATAGTCCCACATGTGTTTTCTACCTGGTGTACTACATAGTTCCAATAAAACATTTAAATTACTAGGAACTGCTTAAAGTCTTCAATACTCACTGGAGCGGAGGAGAGATACATGATAATATATACGTGGAAAGTACCTGAGGGCCTGGTCCCATATCTGCACACTGCCAAAATAACTATTACAACCCAGGAGTCCCAAAGGCCTGTTATCCTGGGTGTAAAGGGAGCAAAATAAACACAGCAGAAAAACTTTTGACTTGTATTATCCTTCACCAATTTAGAACAGAAGTATGTAGACTATATACACTATGTACAACAATAGGTATTAGTGCACTCCACGGTAAGCAAGGCAGAATAGAAGCCACTAGAGAGCAGACCGTGCTTCAACCAGCTCTAGAATGGGAATGACAAGGGCAGACAGGTGTGTGGTACCCACATTACCTCTGCAATTGCCAAAATCATCTTCTCATTGGCTGGAACCTGGGTACTGATTGAACGACGGGGCCCCATCGTCAACCCTTAGTAACTGGTTCGCTGTTTGGGGGAGATAGCCTGTCAATGAGGGTGTGTACATGCGCCGAATAAAGGTTACGTACTCTTTGCATGCCACAATAACATACCAAAGTGAAAGATAAGGGAGGAAGTGCAAAATAAACCCAGTGAAAAGCAGGGGCACCGTGGGCACAATAAGAGAGCATTATATGAACATCCGTGGTTCCAGGCTATTCAGCATCTTACAAGAAGATATCAGAAACACTGATGGGACAATTGTAGAAGTCTTCAAGAGGAAACTGGAAAAATATCTTCACCAAGTGCCAGATCAACCAGGCTATCATGGGTATGTGGAGCCAGCGTTCCGCCAGGAGCAACAGGCTGGCTGACCAGCCAAGCACCAGACAAGCCTGGCCCAAGGCCGAGCTCCGGGAGTAGGAAAACACTCGAAACTCAACAAAGGTAGATTACAGGTATAAAGGCAAGATGAGGTACACAGGGTCGCACATGTAATATTTTCTGTAACTTAATATTCATTTGTGTTTATTACGAGAGTACACAAATAATTACGGAAAGAACAATTGTAAATGCTTAATAAAAGTATGTGTTGGTTTCAAGATAACACTATCCAATCACCTCTTTTTCATACACTGCTGGGAATCGAACTGGGTGCAAGAATTTACAAGCCCGCCGCTCAACATGTGACCCACAATAGTTGACTAAGACCCAGGTACCTACGTACTGCTAGGTGAACAGGGACAGCAGGTGTAAGAAACATGTCCAAAGTTTTCACTCGGTCCCTCAGTGTGTGAGCTGAGGTCATGTTAATGGGAATTTCAATAAGAAGGTCTCAGACCCTGGGAAATGTTAGGAGCACTCATCAGCTACCATCTTCTGTCTTTGGCAAAGCCAGAGTATAGCTCTTCATCCCAGTTACTGTTAAAATAACTACTGCTAACACTTCCCAGTCCAGTATGTGACAGGTGTTAGGCTTCACTAAGGTTCCCATTAGCATGGTTAGTAGAGCGGCTGGTTTGTAAATTCTTGCCTTCAGTTCGATCCCTTACAAACCATGAAAAAGTTGCACCTGTTTAGTCCAGTTTTCATTTACATACAATTACACATATAAGTGTTTCCTGCGAGATAACAATAAAGATCCAACGTATAAGTGACGACTTAAAGATAAACTACATGTAACAACCCGTAATCACTCGTGTAAGTGTTGACTTCGTCATTTCAAAGTAGAATTTTGCTGACTTTACATACTCTTGCGACTGTGAAGCAATACTAGTCGTAAGTAGAGTCTTCCCAGGATCAACTACACCATCGTTGTACACACGCTAGAGTGCAAAAAAAGTGAGGGTAGGTTCTCCAGTATCTTCTATGTACACATTATCGTTTATCTCTCTCGCCTTCTCTTCAGAGAGTACGTTCCCAGCTCTTTGAAGTGTTCCCAGTAGTATAATGATCTACTGACCCTACCCATACCTGGGCGTGGTGCCGGGTTATAGTGCATACCGTGGACTGCGGGTAGCGGGTAGTAACAGCTTGACTGATCAGGCCAGCAACCAGGACGCCTGGTCTGGGACCAGGCCGTGGGGGCCGTGACCCTCGGAAGCGACTCTAGGTAATACCCACAACACTCACGACCGTATCATCTACCCCCCACACCCACGACACCAGTGCTCACACCCACGACACCAGTGCTCACACCCACGACACCAGTGCTCACACCCACGACACCAGTGCTCACACCCACGACACCAGTGCTCACACCCACGACACCAGTGCTCACACCCACGACACCAGTGCTCACACCCACGACACCAGTGCTCACACCCACGACACCAGTGCTCACACCCACGACACCAGGTGGGTAATTTACACACATATTACTATGTGTAAAGATCGCGAACAAGTGATACAAGATGTAGACAACTATGAGGAGAGTTAATAATAATTCTAGGCATTTCGTGGTGTAATCAACACACCATCAGGAGTGTGCAATGTTGCACAAGAGACGTGGTGGTCCAAACAAATACGATCACAGGGACCACCTTTGTTCCTCTTTTCTGCAACACTGCAAACTCCTGATGTGTTGATTGCAACACGAAAGGCCTAGAGCTATCACTCAACTTCACCCATCATTGTTTTGCATGTTACTACGTATAATAATTTGTGTAACTGTATTTATATGTACCTGTACCTACATAAACTTTTTTTATTATTATTAACACATCGGCCGTTTCCCACCAAGGCAGGGTGGCCCAAAAAAGGAAAAACTTTCACCATCATTCACTCCATCATTGTCTTGCCAAAGGCGCGCTTACAGTTATGATGTTGCAGTTATAGAACTGCACTCCTTCAGAGTGCAGACACTGTGCTTCCCATCTCCAGGACTCAAGTCCGGCCTGCCGGTTTCCCTGAATCTCTTCATAAATGTTACCTTGCTCACCCTCCAACAGCACATTAAATCCTAAAAACTATTTGTCTCCATTAGTTCTTACCTAACACGCTCACGCATGCTTGCTGGAAGTCCAAGCCCCTCCCACACAAAACCTCCTCCTTTACCCCCTCCCTGCAGCCTTTCCTAGGCCGACCCCTATCCCGCTTTCCCTCCGCTACAGATTTATACGCTTTCCAAGTCATTCTGTTTCTTTCCATTCTCTGGGCATGTCCGAACCACCTCAGCAACCGCTCCTCAGCCCTCTGGATAACACTTTTGTTAACCTCGCAACTCCTCCTAATTTCCAAACCACGGATTCTCTGCATTATATTCACATCACACATTGCCTGTAGACATCTCCACTGTCTCCAGCCTTCTCCCTGTTGCAACATTCACCACCCATGCTTCACACCCATATAAGAGCTTTGGTATTACTATACGCTCATACATTCCTTTCTTTGCTTTCATGGATAATGTTCTTTGTCTCCACAGACTCGTCAGTGCACCACTCACCTTATTCTCATCGTCAATTCTATGAATCACCTCATTTTTCATAGACCCATCTGCTGACACGTCCACTTCCAAATATCTGAATATATTCACCACCTCCATACTTTCTCCTTCCAATCTGATATCCAATCTTTCGTTACCTAATTTTTTTATCTTCACCACCTTACTCTTTCCTATATACACTTTTAATTTCGTTCTTTTACATACACTACCAAACTCATCCACCAACCTCTGCAACTTCTCTTCAGAATCTTCCAAAAGCACAGTGTAATCACCAAAAAGCAACTGTGACAACTCCCACTCTGTGTTAGATTCTTTATCTTTTAACCCCACACCTCTTGCCAACACCCAAGCATTCACTTCTCTAACAACCCAATCTATAAATATATTGAAGAACTATAGTGACATCACACATCCCTGTCTAAAGCCTACTTTTACTGGGAAATAATCTCCCTCTCTCCTACGTACTCTAACCTGAGCCTCACTATCCTCGCAAAAACTCTTCATTGCTTTCAATAACTATTACAACCCAGGAGTCCCAAAGGCCTGTTATCCTGGGTGTAAAGGGAGCAAAATAAACAGCAGAAAAAGTTTTGACTTGTATTATCCTTCACCAATTTAGAACAGAAGTATGTACACTATATACACTATGTACAACAATAGGTGTTAGTGCACTCCACGGTAAGCAAGGCAGAATAGAAGCCACTAGAGAGCAGACCGTGCTTCAACCAGCTCTAGAGTGGGAATGACAAGGGCAGACAGGTGAGTGGTACCCACATTACCTCTGCAATTGCCAAAACCATCTTCTCATTGGCTGGAACCTGGGTACTGATTGAACGACGGGGCCCCATCGTCAACCCTCAGTCCCTGGTTCGCTGGTTGGGGGAGATAGCCTTTCAATGAGGGTGTGTACATGCGCCGAATAAAGGTTACGTACTCTTTGCATGCCACAATAACTTACCTCCTATTCCAAACATTTGCAACATCTGCCACACTGCCCCTCTATCCACCGTATCATACACCTTCTCCAAATCCATAAATGCCACAAAAACCTCTTTACCCTTATCTAATATTGTTTCATAAAATTACGAGTAGAAAAACTCTCGAAACTCATCAAAGGTAAAGTCTGTAGGATCCAGCACTCCTGTCACCTCCCAGAGACACATCTATATATACACGGAAGTGTGAGGTAGAAGTCAGCTATAAAGCGAGTTAGCTACAGCAACCCTCGCCACGGCATCTGCCCTCTCCGCTCCTCTACTCGTCTGCCACTCAGGATAGGAAGACAATCAGATAATCAGGCAGGGAGGAGCGAGGCAGCGATCAGACTGTAATTTACAACTTGATAGATTAGGGAGTTGTCTCAACACCCCCTCCCTCCGCCACCAGTGCATCAACCACCCCTTCCCTCTTGCCCATGCATCTCATCCACCATTCTCTATCCCTCTATTCCATCCCGCACTCCCTATCCGTCTCATCCCCAAGCCTCCTTTGAATTACAAAAAAAAAAAAAAACTGTTTCTCTCCTGTTTTAAGTAAGAATTTTGTATTCATTATCTTACGTCACGAGGAGAGAGAAGGAGAGAAAGAGAGAGAGAGAGAGAGAGAGAGAGAGAGAGAGAGAGAGAGAGAGAGAGAGAGAGAGAGAGAGAGGGAGAGAGGGAGAGAGAGGGAGAGAGAGGGAGAGGGAGAGAGAGGGAGAGGGAGGGAGAGGGAGAGGGAGAGAGAGAGGGAGAGAGAGAGAGAGAGAGAGAGAGAGAGAGAGAGAGAGAGAGAGAGAGAGAGAGAGAGAGAGATGAGGAGAGAGAGAGGAGAGAGAGAGAGAGAGAGAGAGAGAATAAGACTTGACAACATGTCACTGTGTGTTCTGCAAGAAGGTACATAAGTATTTTCTAAACCACTAGCTATGATCTATACTTTAAGTCAATGGATACAGGACAGTTACCAGAGCTCTGGTAGACAGCAAATGTATTCCTTATACTTAGGAGAGGAGACGAACAGGAGGCGTTAAACTACAGGCCAATTTGTTTTCCATACACATACACACCTTACGAAGTAATGGGGAAACTGGTCAAGGAAAGATTGATAGATCACACGGAGAGAAGTACTTACATAAACACTAACCAGCATGGGTTTAGGCATGACAAATATTGTTGCAGTTCTATGACACTGTATTAGATGTGAGACAAGAGAGGATTGGGAGGATTGCATTTTTTAGACTCCAACAAGACATCTGATACTGTACCCCACAAGAGGCTGGGGTAGTGTACCAAAAACTTAAGAGATTCCGGCTGGAATAACAGGGAATGTACTTCGGTGGATCAAAGAATACCTCAGGAAAAGGAAGTAAAGAGTAGCTGTCAGGAAAGAGATGTTGGACTGGGGAAGAGTAATTACCGGGGTTCCTCAAGGATTAGTATTAGGACTAGTACTGTTTCTGGTTTACGTGATGGGACTGATTCAGATGTCTGCTGATGATGTAAAACTAATGAGAATAAAAACAGAGTTCTGAACAAATGGCAAGAGTGGTCCATGTAAGTGGTTGCTTGAATTCGACTCCTAGTAAATGCAAGGTCATGAAGATTGCTGAAGGACCAAGTACAGAAACCGGGTATAGGCTACTGGGACAGAAGCTGAATATGTCACTCAAAGACCTTGGGGTGAGTAACTGAGCATAGTGCCCAGAATAACGCGAGGCTCACATCAGCCGAACATCAAAAGCCAATGTTCAGCAGGCATATTCAAGAATAGCCTTCAGGAATTTCAACAGTTATTCAGGTCCCTTTGTACAACATACATCAGATCCACCTAGGTTCTAGGAGTAAGCAGCACCAATATGGAACCCGCAATGAAAAAGTATACAAAGTGGAGAAAGTGCAGAAGTTTGCGACAACGCTTACTGATGAGCTGAGAGGCATGAAACACGAGGAGAGGCTACCGGAATTGGACGTAATAGCACTGGAGGACAGACGAACCAGGGAAGGGTCGACAACAACAACAAATATTCAGGGAAATTGATAGGGCACAGGCTGTTTGAGAAGCAAGAAACGGGAACTCGGGGACAGATGAGCCACAGGGATGTTAGGAAGTATTTCTTCAGTCTCAGAGTGGTCGGAAAGTACAATGATCTTTGACGAGGATGTGGTGGAGGAAGGCTCATGTATAGTTTTAAGAGTAGATATGACAGGTCCCCCTAGATTAAGATGGAGTCAACATGAAGACTGACAACTTAAAAGACAGGGTCAGGAACTGAGACTCGACCCCTGCATCCACAAACAGGTGAGTACACAGAGGTAAGTGGACACACACTCATACATACACACAAAAACACTCCCATACATCTAATCCAAATTTCTGTCTGTGGTGGGAAAAGCGGTGGGCGGGTGGTTGGCACACTGTGTTTATGAAAGTGAATGATGGTGCAGGAGAGGGGGGGGACAGGTGGGGGCAGCACCTTACCCCAATTCCCCTCAACCCCCTCTACTAATCACTCCTGCCAAGACAGCAGCAAGGAGGATATCATTCGTGTAGGCAGTGCCCAGCGTGACAGAACTTAGAAAGACAACCCAAGCATGATAGTATTCACGAAGACAGCAGCAAGAAGGCAGCAGCAAGAATCCATCACCAAGAAGGCGGCAATAGCAAGAAGGCAGCAGCAAAAACACGGCAGCACCACGAAGGCAGCAGCAAGTCCCCAACACCAAGAAGGCAGCGAGGAAAACGTAAGTTTGGGCGGAATATCACACACAAAGAATCGTACTTGTGGAAGAATTTACGAGGTATGAGGACAAGGAGGAAGAGGGGAAAAGAAAACGGGGGAGAAAAGAGGAAAAAAGGAAGCTGCGGGAGGGAGGAAATGATGGAATCATGAAGGAAAATGTGGAAATAAGAGAGGAAGTGAATATGGGATGGAGGGAAGAGAGAGAGAGAGAAGGGAGTGAGGAAAGAGTGTATGTAAACGAGGAAGGGAGAGATAGAGGGGGGAGAGAGGGGGAGGGGGGAGGGAACCAACAAGAAGCAAGCAAGGACAAGAAGAAATAAGAGGAGGAGGAGAAACAGAAGGACAAGAGGAAGCACAAAAGCAGGGATTGTGAGGAAGTTATGAAACACATCGCCTCAGTGTCTCACTAAATCCAGTAAGTAATTGATTCTCTGAAAAGTGCCAGTGAACGGTATGGGAGAGAGTGATTACCTTCATGATAGATCTCTAAGGGTAGTTCTCAATGGAACGGAATCAGCAAGACATCCTATTGAGGCAAGTGTTCCACAAGGCAGTGTGCTGGGACCATTGTTATGGAATGTCTACTTCAATTACCTTCTTCATCTCATCCCAGAATTCCATGCATATGCAGACGACTGTACTCTGACAATTACATTTACTTATCCAACAGAAGAAATGCCAGCTGCTCTAAGCTACTTCAATCACTAACTAAGAGCTATATCAGCTTGGGGGAACCGATGCCAGGTAACATTTGCACCTGATAAAACACAAATGATAATGGTCTCTAGGCACCATGATGGTAATGCCGGAGCAGCTGTATGAATGGGAAGTGTTGGTAGCTGGGGAAAAAGTTGATATCCTTGGGGTGAAATCTGACTCTAAACTGACCATGAAGAACCACGTTCTAAATCTTGCAAACAAGGCAGCCAGGAAGGATACAGCACTTCGACATATCTACCATCTGTTTGACAGTAGGGGTTGCAAGATTCTGTATGAGGCACAAGTACGCTCACATCTTGAGTATGCTCCACTTTCTTGGTTTGCCTGCTTTCCCTCTCATCTGCGACTGCTTGACAGAGTAAAGAACAGAGCAAGACATCACATCTCTCGCCTAGATAAATCTGTCATTTCAACAGAGCCTTCAACGCAGGAGAGATGTGGGCGGCCTTACTGTTATGTACAAGTACCACACTTGGCTCCACTTCGAGGACAGTGAGAAGCAAGCTTCTATACCACAAGACGGGCAGAATGCAGCAACTTCACTCTGGCTGTACCCTTCTTCAGAACATCACTTCATCTGAAGTCATTTATCCCCAGGATGACTCGAGTATGGAGCACATTCGTACAGCATAATGATGTCAACGAGATAACGTCAGTTGATCAAATGAAAATGCTGGCCCACAGATGGCTCCAACTTCATCCTGTTCCATCCTTGTATGTTTCATAACAATAAAAATGCTTTCAAATGAGCTGATGTAGGTAACAACTCTTAGCTTGTCAATAAAGTTAGGAATCCTTAACTTGTCAATAAAGTTAGGGATCCTTAACCTAACCTTGTCAAACCCTGTGTGTGTGTGTGTGTGTGTGTGTGTGTGTGTGTGTGTGAGAGAGAGAGAGAGAGAGAGAGAGAGAGAAGAGAGGAGAGAGAGAGAGAGAGAGAGAGAGAGAGAGAGAGAGAGAGAGAGACTGAAAATCTAAAGAACAGTATGGTATCAAGAATATCTAAATAGTATGGTATCAAGAATATCTAAAGAATAGTATGGTATCACGAAATGAAAAGGATTTAGGATCAAAAAGGTGCCAAGATAACTGGAGGGACCTACGCAAGATCAAGAAAGTGCCAGGGTACGACCTATGTACGGATATCAGTGCCAAGGAAACAAACGAGGTTGGAGGGTCAGAATGCACACGAGATGGGGTGAACTTTTGAAGTATGCAATACTGACCTGGAGGTCCGCTTACTGTACGATTGCCCCCGCGGCCCGCTCCCAGAAAAGGCCTCCTGGTTGAAAGCCTGGTCACTCAGGTTGTTGGTACTGGCCGCAAGCAGTTCAACGTCAGCACCACAGCCCAGATGATCAGGACCAGAGAAGTGTATCAGAGACTGGCAGTATGTGGGATCTCGCTACTCTCCAGCGTTAACCATCTCGTTTAAAAGTAAACTCGTTATTTAAAATGACAAATTAATGAGGCGTCATACAGATTTGGACGTTATCTTAGACACAACGTTTCCCCCATGAGCGAGTTTTACTAAGACTTGATAAAATGCAATCCTTAGTGAAACGACTGTATTGTGTGTCTTTAAGGTCCTTGTGGGCAGTCACTATGACTTAGAAACTAGACTAGAACTCCAAGATAACTTTGTGTCCTAATCAGGTCTGCCCTGGACCCTGTTTTGTTAACATGTCACAGAGCAGTGTGTGGGGGAGAGATTCGAGCCCTGAAACGTGGCAAGCAGCCACCGCAGGGTCGATACACCAGGCACAACAAGATATGAAAACTCACGAGAATTACAGAAGACAGAGGAGGCAGGAGAGAGGCAGAATAGAGGCAAGCAATGAAGAAGAAGGGAGAAGTAACAGATGGAGTGGGGAGGAGAGCTTGTGGGGGTACTGGGTGGGGAGTTGGGGAGGCTGGCAGAATAAGATTGAGGTTCAGATTATACAGCCTCGTCGATTATTGTGGCTGCCTGACACTAATGGTTATGGCTGCTGATGTAAGACGTAACCCTCTGCTGAGACATGTGACGTCACTGCTGAGGTCAGTGATGTAACTGCTGAGACCAGTGACGTCACTAATATATATAGTACCTTGAACCTCAAATGCATCTCGCCTCACTCAGTTCCCTCCCCCCTTCCACTGACTCCTCTCGCTCCCCCACTCATCCCTCTCACAACGACCGCCACCATCCATCACAGAGGCAGCATCTGGAGCAGCTTCCTCACTGGTATTGGACATGAGTGAGGAAGGGGGAAAAGGACACCACTCTCTGGCACCCTACACCCACCACTATCACCAATGTTACCATAGTAACTCCAGCCTCCACCCACCACTATCACCAGCCTCCACCCACCACTATCACCAATGCTACCATAGTAACTCCAGTCTCCACCCACCACTATCACCAATGCTACCATAGTAACTCCAGCCTCCACCCACCACTATCACCAATGCCACCATAGTAACTCCAGCCTCCATCCACCACTATTACCAATGCCACCATAGTAACTCCAGCCTCCATCCACCAATATTACCAATGCCACCATAGTAACTCCAGCCTCCACCCACCACTATCACCAATGCAACCATAGTAACTCCAGCCTTCATCCACCACTATTACCAATGCCACCATAGTAACTCCAGCCTCCATCCACCACTATTACCAATGCCACCATAGTAACTCCAGCCTCCATCCACCAATATTACCAATGCCACCATAGTAACTCCAGCCTCCACCCACCACTATCACCAATGCCACCATAGTAACTCCAGCCTTCATCCACCACTATTACCAATGGCACCATAGTAACTCCAGCCTCCATCCACCAATATTACCAATGCCACCATAGTAACTCCAGCCTCCATCCACCACTTTCACCAATGCCACCATAGTAACTCCAGCCTCCATCCACCACTTTCACCAATGCCACCATAGTAACTCCAGCCTCCACCCACCACTATCACCAATGCTACCATAGTAATTCCAGCCTCCACCCACCACTATCACCAATGCTACCATAGTAACTCCAGCCTCCACCCACCACTATCACCAATGCTACCATAGTAACTCCAGCCTCCACCCACCACTATCACCAATGCTACCATAGTAACTCCAGCCTCCACCCACCACTATCACCAATGCTACCATAGTAACTCCAGCCTCCACCCACCACTATCACCAATGCTACCATAGTAACTCCAGCCTCCACCCACCACTATCACCAATGCCACCATAGTAACTCCAGCCTCCATCCACCACTATTACCAATGCCACCATAGTAACGCCAGCCTCCATCCACCACTATCACCAATGCCACCATAGTAACTCCAGCCTCCACCCACCACTATCACCAATGCCACCATAGTAACTCCAGCCTCCATCCACCACTATCACCAATGCCACCATAGTAACTCCAGCCTCCATCCACCACTATCACCAATGCCACCATAGTAACTCCAGCCTCCACCCACCACTATCACCAATGCCACCATAGTAACTCCAGCCTCCACCCACCACTATCACCAATGCCACCATAGGAACTCCAGCCTCCATCCACCACTATCACCAATGCCACCATAGTAACTCCAGCCTCCACCCACCACTATCACCAATGCCACCATAGTAACTCCAGCCTCCATCCACCACTATCACCAATGCCACCATAGTAACTCCAGCCTCCACCCACCACTATCATCAATGCCACCATAGTAACTCCAGCCTCCACCCACCACTATCACCAATGCCACCATAGTAACTCCAGCCTCCACCCACCACTATCACCAATGCCACCACAGTACAACACAGTTGTGTTGGAAGGAAGCCTCTGAGGCTGCAGTAGCAGCTGATGAACCATTACTGAAATAAATGACGGTATCTTTATTGCCCTACTGAAGTCTCATAGATCAAGTTGACACACAACAACATGTTGTATGTGACCCATGTTGTATGTGACCCATGTTGTATGTGACCCATGTTGTATGTGACCCATGTTGTATGTGACCCATGTATGTGACCCATGCTGTATGTGACCCATGTTGTATGTGACCCATGTTGTATGTGACCCATGTTGTATGTGACCCATGTATGTGACCCATGCTGTATGTGACCCATGTTGTATGTGACCCATGTATGTGACCCATGTTGTATGTGACCCATGTTGTATGAGACCCATGTTGTATGAGACCCATGTTGTATGAGACCCATGTTGTATGAGACTCATGTTGTATGAGACCCATGTTGTATGTGACCAATGTTGTATGTGACCCATGTTGTATGTGACTCATGTTGTATGTGACCCATGTTGTGACCCATGTTGTATGAGACCCATGTTGTATGTGACCCATGTTGTATGTGACCCATGTTGTATGTGACCCATGTTGTATGTGACCCATGTTGTATGTGACCCATGTTGTATGTAACCCATGTTGTATGTGACCCATGTTGTATGTGACCCATGTTGTATGTGGCCCATGTTGTATGTGACCCATGTTGCATGTGACCCATGTTGTATGTGACCCATGTTGTATGTGACCCATGTTGTATGTGACCCATGTTGTATGTGACCCATGTTGTATGTGACCCATGTTGTATGTGACCCATGTTGTATGTGACTCATGTTGTATGTGACCCATGTTGTATGTGACCCATGTTGTATGTGACCCATGTTGTATGTGACTCATGTTGTATGTGACCCATGTTGCATGAGACCCATGTTGTATGTGACCCATGTTGTATGTGACCCATGTTGTATGTGACCCATGTTGTATGTGACCCATGTTGTATGTGACCCATGTTGTATGAGACCCATGTTGTATGTGACCCATGTTGTATGTGACTCATGTTGTATGTGACCCATGTTGTATGTGACCCATGTTGTATGTGACCCATGTTGTATGCGACCCATGTTGTATGATATTGCATGATGAAATATGACAGCGAAACATCGGCAGCTTTTGTTCAAAATGTGTAATTATCATATAGAATAAGGTAGCAGCAAATGTTTTATGTAACCAGTATTGTTATAATACTAACAACAAGGTGAGCAAAGACACGCGAGACATGATGCCCCAGCAAGAACACACGAGACATGATGCCCCAGCAAGAACACACGAGACATGATGCCCCAGCAAGAACACACGAGACATGATGCCCCAGCAAGAACACACGAGACATGATGCCCCAGCAAGAACACACAAGACATGATGCCCCAGCAAGAACACACGAGACATGATGCCCCAGCAAGACACACGAGACATGATCCCCAGCAAGGAACACACGAGACAGTGATGCCCCAGCAAGAACACACGAGACATGATCCCCAGCAAGAACACACAAGGACATGATGCCCCAGCAAGGACACACGAGACAGATCCCCAGCAAGGACACACGAGACAGGATACCCCAGCAAGGACACACGAGACAGGATACCCCAGCAAGGACACACGAGACAGGATACCCCAGCAAGGACACACGAGACAGGATACCCCAGCAAGGACACACGAGACAGGATACCCCAGCAAGGACACACGAGACAGGATACCCCAGCAAGGACACACGAGACAGGATACCCAGCAAGGACACACGAGACATGGATCCCCAGCAAGAACACACGAGACATGGATACCCCAGCAAGGAACACACGAGACATGATGCCCCAGCAAGACACACGAGACATGATCCCCAGCAAGAACACACGAGACATGATCCCAGCAAGAACACACGAGACAGATGCCCCAGCAAGAACACACGAGACATGATGCCCCAGCAAGAACACACGAGACATGATGCCCCAGCAAGAACACACGAGACATGATGCCCCAGCAAGAACACACGAGACATGATGCCCCAGCAAGGACACACGAGACAGGATACCCCAGCAAGGACACACGAGACAGGATACCCCAGCAAGGACACACGAGACAGATGCCCCAGCAAGAGACACACGAGACAGGATACCCCAGCAAGGACACACGAGACATGATCCCCAGCAAGACACACGAGACATGATGCCCCAGCAAGGACACACGAGACATGGATACCCCAGCAAGGACACACGAGACAGGATACCCCAGCAAGGACACACGAGACAGGATCCCCAGCAAGAACACACGAGACATGATCCCCAGCAAAACACACGAGACATGATGCCCAGCAAGAACACACGAGACATGGATACCCCAGCAAGAACACACGAGACATGGATGCCCCAGCAAGGAACACACGAGACATGGATACCCCAGCAAGAACACACGAGACATGATACCCCAGCAAGGACACACGAGACAGGATACCCCAGCAAGGACACACGAGACAGGATACCCCAGCAAGGACACACGAGACATGATGCCCCAGCAAGAGACACCGAGACAGATACCCCAGCAAGGACACACGAGACAGGATACCCCAGCAAGGACACACGAGACAGGATACCCCAGCAAGGACACACGAGACAGGATACCCCAGCAAGGAACACGAGACAGGATACCCAGCAAGACACACGAGACATGATACCCCAGCAAGGACACACGAGACAGGATACCCCAGCAAGGACACACGAGACAGGATACCCCAGCAAGGACACACGAGACATGATGCCCCAGCAAGAACACACGAGACATGATGCCCCAGCAAGGAACACACGAGACAGATACCCCAGCAAGACACAGACATGATGCCCCGCAAGACACACGAGACATGATGCCCCAGCAAGAACACACGAGACAGGATACCCCAGCAAGAACACACGAGACATGATGCCCCAGCAAGAACACACGAGACATGATGCCCCAGCAAGAACACACGAGACAGGATACCCCAGCAAGAACACACGAGACATGATGCCCCAGCAAGAACACACGAGACATGATGCCCCAGCAAGAACACACGAGACATGATGCCCCAGCAAGGACACACGAGACAGGATAACCCCAGCAAGGACACACGAGACAGGATACCCAGCAAGGACACACGAGACAGGATACCCCAGCAAGGACACACGAGACAGGATACCCCAGCAAGGACACACGAGACAGGATACCCCAGCAAGGACACACGAGACATGATGCCCCAGCAAGAACACACGAGACATGATGCCCCAGCAAGAACACACGAGACATGATGCCCCAGCAAGGACACACGAGACAGGATACCCCAGCAAGGACACACGAGACAGGATACTCCAGCAAGGACACACGAGACAGGATACCCCAGCAAGGACACACGAGACAGGATACCCCAGCAAGGACACACGAGACAGGATACCCCAGCAAGGACCACGAGACAGGGTACCCAGCAAGGACACACGAGACAGGATACCCAGCAAGGACACACGAGACAGGATACCCAGCAAGGGACACACGAGACAGGATACCCCAGCAAGGACACACGAGACAGGATACCCCAGCAAGGACACACGAGACAGGATACCCCAGCAAGGACACACGAGACAGGGTACCCCAGCAAGGACACACGAGACAGGATACCCCAGCAAGGACACACGAGACAGGGTACCTCAGCAAGGACACACGAGACAGGATACCCCAGCAAGGACACACGAGACAGGATACCCCAGCAAGGGCACACGAGACAGGATACCCCAGCAAGGACACACGAGACAGGATACCCCAGCAAGGACACACGAGACAGGATACCCCAGCAAGGGCACACGAGACAGGATACCCCAGCAAGGGCACACGAGACAGGATACCCCTCACCTAACAAAAAGAAGTATGTCTTAAATAAACATCAGCTGACAATTTAAGTCTCAGTAACTAGAGCTTTACCACTGACGGGGAAGAAAAAATGTATTGCCTGTCTTTTATCAAATAAGATTCTGTCTACATACTGTGTCACCGTCTCATATGTAAATGAAGGCACTGCCTACAGTGTCACCGTCTCTTTTATAATTAAGGCACTGTCTACACTCATTGTTTTATCCGTCTCTTAAACCTGTCACCTGTTTGCAAGATGGTATAATGGCCACGGACTGGCTTTGCCTTGTCTGGTCTGGCCTGGATCCCGGTTTCTATGTGGATGGCCAGGCTGTTGGTGCTCGGGGCTTGCCAGCCCCATCACACCCGGCTGATGGCACTGTATACACCAATTCTTCTGCTTTTGAAACATGATGTTGCTGTCAAGACCTCTGCGTCTCCAAACTCGAGAAATTATAATTATATTAACTGTCTGATATTCCTTTTGATGAAGTGCAACTTGAGGTGCACACAGAAACACACAAGAAGTAGCATGCAGATGTGCACACACAAACACACACACACACACACACACACACACACACACACACACACAACACTCCCTCACTGATTACTCAAAGGCACACCACTACACCACCTATCTCCCGCCACCCTCCAATGCTCAACACCTAGCGTCTCTCACACTGCTTACATACTAAGTCCTATGTTAAGGCACTATCAGGCCACCAAGAAATGTCGAGGAACGAAAGCGGCATGCTGCTGGGCACAGGGATAGCAGTGTGTGAGGGGGGGGAAAGGGTAGGTAGAGAAAGTGATAGGCCCCCCTGCAGAGGCGCGACCAGGCCACCAGGAGATCCAGGAAATGATAAAGGAAGCTGCAATGGCTATGTTTAAATGAGACCCAGAGATGCAGAGGGAAAAGTAATGGGAGGAGGAGAGGGAGAGGTCAGTTTTTATTCATGGGCTTTAGGAGATCGAAGAGAGGACATACGAAGAAAGACGCTTGAAAGAGAGAGAAAAAAAAGAGAGATTGAAAATATCATCAAACAGGAGAAGATAAATTTTCAGAGAATAAGGGGATACTCGAGGGGAAGAAATGGGCCAGTCAAATTGATTTTCAAGACAGAAATAGTGCGGAACAGGATCCTGCAGCAGAAACCATAGCTAAAAGAAACAGCAAAATACCAGAGGGTGTACACAGATCACGAGAGAACGAGAAAAGAGCGACAGAAATTGAGAGAAAGGATACAAAGACGAAAGGGGCAAGACAGACAAGGCTAGAGTCTGGAGGAGACAACTTGAGTAGGGAGGAGCAGCACGCACAACCACCCACAGAACCACATACAGAACTCCGCAACTAAACACACTAACCCAAAACAAACCACTCACAGGCCCCACCCCACCTTACACAACTGACTCCCATAATACCCTGCCAAGTCTCCCACTCCCCCAGCCCCCACAAAGCCCCAGCATACACATTTGGAAAAGAAGCTGAAGGTATGGTACACCAATGCAGATGGAATAACGAATAAGCGTGAGGATTGGCACGAAAGAATCACAGAGGTATCACTAGACATCATAGCACTCACGGAAACCAAGCTCACAGTAATGATAACAGACATCATCTTTCCATCTGGATATCAGAGCTTGAGGAAAGATAGAAGGAATAGAGAGGGTGGAGGAGTTGCAGAGTTCATCAAAAGCCAGTGGAGGTTTGAGGAGTTGGAAGGAGGGGACAGAGGGAAAGCAAGGAACTTCATAATAGGAATACTTCAGACTAGGGGTCCCAAGGTGGTGATTGCAGTGATACGTAACCCACCAAAGAATAGCAGGAGGCCAAGACAAGAATATGAGAGCAACAGAGTAATGGTCGATACACTAGTTGAGGTGGCAAAAAGGGCTCAAGGGGGCTGGGAAAAATTACTATTTGTGGGTGACTTCAATCACAAGGAAATTGACTGGGAAAACCTGGAATCACAAAGGGGACTAGAAATGTGGAAGGCTAAGATGATGGAGGTGGTACTGGAAAATTTCATGCAGCAACATGTTAGTGACACTACCAGAGAGGGGAGGACGAACCAGCAAGACTGAACATCATATTCACCTTGAGTAGTTTAGACACTGAGTACATCACACATGAAAGGTCCCTTGGAGCTAGTGATCACATGGTCCTGAGCTTCGAATACATAGAGATACAAGTGGAAAGAGAAGTAGGAAGAGTAGGATGGGAGAAGCCAAACTACAAAAGAGGGGACTACACATGCATGAGGAATTTCCTGCATGAGGTTCAGTGGGAAAGAGAATTGGTGAGAAAATCAGCAAATGATGGAATACCTGACAATGAAATGCAAGGAGGCAGAGGAGAGCTTCGTTTCCAAGGGCAACAGAAATAATGGGAAGACCAAAACGAGCCCTTGGATCACCCAAAGGTGTAGAGAGGCCAAAACCAAGTGCACGATAGAATGCAAAAAAGTATAGAAGACAAAGGACCCGGGAAAATAAGGAGATTAATCGAAGAGCCAGAAATGAATATGCACAAATAAGGAGAAAGGCCAGTGGCAATACGAAAATGGCAGCATCGACAGCCAAGTCTGACCCGAAGCTGTTTTACAGCCACATCAGGAGGAAAACAACAGTCAAGGACCAGGTAATCAGGCTGAGGAGGGAAGGAGGGGCATTCATATTAAATGACTGAGAAGTATGTGAAGAGCTCAACATGAGATTTAAGGAAGTATTTTCAGTGGAGACAGAAAGGACTCCAGAAAGCCAGAATGGTGGGGGACACCGACAAGTACTGGACACAATACACACAACCGAGGAGGTGAAGAGGCTAAGTGAACTAAATGTCTCAAGGCGGTGGAACTGGACATATCTCCATGGGTCCTGAGAGACGTTGTGTGTGCCACTAACAGCAATCTTCAATACATCTATCAAAACAGGGCGACTACCTGAGGTATGGAAGACATCAAATGTAGTCCCAATTTTTAAGAAAGGAGGCAGACAGCATTAAATTACAGACAAGTGTCACTGACATGCATAGTATGCAAAGTCATGGAGAAGATTGTCAGGAGAAGAGTGGTGGAGCACCTAGAAAGGAATGAGCTTATACATGACAACCAGCACGGTTTCAGTGAAGGGAAATACTGTGTCACAAACCTACTGGAGTTTTACGACAGTGACAGAAGGATGACAAGAGAGAGGTGGGTAGATTGCATTTTCTTTGACTGCAAAGACGGCTTTCGACACAGTTCCACACAAGAGATTAGTGCAAAAACTAGAGTATCAGGCAGGCATAACCGGAAAGGCACTGCAATGAATCAGAGAATACCTAACAGGAAGGCAAAGAGTCATGGTACGTGACGAGGTGTCAGAGCGAGCGCCTGTGACAAGTGGGCTTCCACAGGGATCAGTCCTAGGACCGGTGCTGTTTCTGGTATAAGTGAATGACATGACTCATTAATAGACTCAGAAGTGTGTCTGTTTGCAGACGATGTGAAGCTAATGAGGAGAATTCAATCGGATAAGGATCAGGCAGGACTACAAATGGATCTGGAAAGGCTGCAAACCTGGTCCAACAACTGGCTCCTAGAGTTTAACCCCACCAAGTGCAAAGTCATGAAGATTGGGGAAGGGCAAAGAAAACCACAAAGTACAGGCTAGGGGGCCAAAGACTGCAAACCTCACTCAAGGAAAAGGATCCTGTGATGAGTATAATACCAAGCATATCTCCTGAGACGCACATTAGCCAAATAACTGCTGCAGCGTATGGGCGCCTGGCAAACCTAAAAATAGCGTTCCGACACCACAGTAAGGAATCGTTCAAGACTCCACACACCGTGTACGTTAGGCCCATATTGGAGTGTGCAGCACCAGTTTGGAATCCACACTTGGTCAACACGTCAAGAAAATTACAGAAAGTACAAAGGCTTGCAACAAGACTAGTCCTGGAGCTAAGGGGCATGTCCTACGAGGAGAGGTTAAGGGAAATCGACCTGACAACTCTGGAGGACAGGGAGTATAGGGAGGACATGACAACGACATATAAAATGCTGAGAGGAACTGACAAGGTGGACAGGGACAGGATGTTTCAGAGATAGGACACAGTAACAAGGGGTCACAATTGGAAGCCGAAGACTCAAATGAGTCACAGGGATGTTAGGAAGTATTTCTTCAGTGAGCTGTCAGGAAGCGGAATAGTCTGGAGAGTGATGTAGTGGAGGCAGGATCCATACATACCTTTAAGAGGAGGTATGACAAAGCTCAAGGAGCAAGGAGAGAGTGGACCTAGTGGCGAACATTGAAGAGACGGGGCCAAGGGCTATGAATCGACCCCTGCAAACAACGTTAGGTGAATTAGGTGAGTAAATGCATAAATACACTTAGCCATAATACCAACTTACCTCATAATTTGTAATATTTTAAAATTAAGAATTAATCTAAGTCTGCCCGAAATGCCTAGCCATGCTAGGTGTTCTAGTGGCCCCCTCTGTAGTTAGTATTTTACTACATGTAAACCACACAATAACCAAATTCTGTAAACTCAGCATTGCAATCCTTATAGAGAATATATATACACACACCAGAAATATTTTTATCCGAAGAAGCGCAAAATAATAAGAAATATCCTGGGAGCCATGTTGGAATGTAAACAAAACCAGTGGTAGTCTCATCAGAGCTACACAATGTTTATTAGTGGACTCCTCAGTGAATCAAGTGCATTGTCTGCAGCTTTCACAGAGACCCACTGAGATGAAATCGAAAAAAAAAAATGATCAGGAGGAAGAGAAGGCGGGTGCATAAAGAAGTTGCTCATTTGCATAGAGTTACTTAACACCAGAAATGGTGTCTAGTTGTTGTACTTGCTTATAAACCACCAGATACGTACAGCTTCCCTACAGTTCTAAGATCAGTTATCTAAGATCAAACCCGGTCCCAAACATCTCGTCGCTTGGTAATTTCATTTCAGATATTCATGATGGAATAATTTAGCAAATACTGCAAGAGTAGAGAAAATCCCCGGAGGCAGTTTAGACGAACAATCACACGAACGATTTATTAAGATGGATAAATTCGCCTTAAGCCAGCAAATAGTTGATGTGACCAAACTAAAAAATATCCTTGACCTAACCTTCCTCAGCAATAAGAACTTGTTGATTAAACTCGGACCACAACTTAATTGAAGTTCAGACCTCCATACACACTGGTCTAGAATGGCAAAACAGTCACGAGGGTATATTCAGCAGCTTTAATTCAACAATACATTAACTGCGATTAAATAAATCATATCCTTACTGAAATATACTGGGAAGAAAGTGCGAGTAGAAAGGATTTCAACCAGTGCTCCAGAATCGTACCATTAATTTTCTAACAAATCGGGTGCATAAATAACAGTCAAAAAAGTAAAATAAGAGGCTGCCACAGTGATGAGCTGTGTTCCTCAAGGCGAGATACTCGTCCTAATTCTTTATCGTTCTCATATCCAACATAAACAAAAACATAAGTCATAGCGATTTATCATACTATTCATACGATATTAGAATCTGTATGAGTGTGTTATCTGTTAAAAGACACAGCAAATCACCAACCTGATATTAATCACGTCTCACAACATGGTTCATGAAATCGTAATAACGTGACTGCAAACAAACCAGGGAACGGGTGGGGGTTGAACCCATGACAAGTGAGTTTCAGTACTCACCTGCCTTGGGTTCCAGTCCCACCCGTTTCCTGAGTTATTTATAGCATGGTCTCTCCTCACTGGAAACACCCTAACGGCTCCAAACCTTCCAGGATGGTCTGTAGCTGCTAGAAATGAATGATCCTACCATAAAGAACATCCAACCATCGGAAACACCTTAATTCCAGCAGCAACAATCGCATCGCCAAGACTCCAGATATTTTGAGTCTTGATTATGGTCTCTATAAACACGGTTAACCTTCCTCCACAAACATCCTCTTAGCCTCCAAAACCTTCATGTCTGCCTACATGTAGGCAAACATGAAGGTTTACCTACTGGATCAAGGATCTTCACCAGAGACTATCACAAACCTGGAATGCTACTTCTAACCTAATAGAAACGTTGTGAGAAGCAACAACCAAAATGGATCCCTTACCTCCCTCTCCCCAGCTCCCGGACTGTATATCCAGCACTCTGTCCGGGACTACTGGGAAGGGGCGGGCCAACAGTCGGAATATCTCGTCGGGTATTAAAGTGATTGATTGCTACACTCCATGTCTCTCGCAAATGTGGTCTGCTGGTCCTTAAGTTTATAAATTAGGAGAAGCACGAGTTAAGAGCCAGGAATGGGGGATGGGGATGGAGTATGGAAAGGGGTATGGTTGAGTGGAAGGGAAAAGGACTTCAGGGAAATGGGTAAAGGGATGGAGAAGACATGGAGTGTTTGCATAGTAAGGGCACAGAGAATTAGGGAATATTTTTGGGAAGGAAATGGAAGGAAAGTGGACAGGGAATGAAGAACAAGGAAAATAAACAGGGAAAGGAGGCAGGATAAACAGTAATACAGAGGAAAATGATGAGAAAATGGCGTAATATAAGTCACACTACTTATCGTGCACTGCAGAGCTGGCTGCTAGGCCACGCCAACATACCTGCAAAGACAAAAGAGCATCATCAGTATACGACAAGCGTACGATATAGTTTATAATATATTACCTGTGTTACCTATGGCCAATTTCGAGGGTTCTTCCACCTCCGAAGCCCGACCTGAAGCCAGGCTTCAGTACTGATCACCTCCTGGTCAATCAAGCATTTTGTGCTAGCGGCCCGCTGGCCCACATAATCATCATAGGCCGACTGATTAAGCACTTTTAGCAGGAAACTGAAAATTTCTACTTCAGTTGGGGCAATATTTGTGGGTAATATACCGAGTCTTGGATCACGGATGTTGAATCAGTGTTCTCTAGCTGTACTATTCTTTCTCTCATATCTTTCACTATAGTAAATTATAACAGTGTACAGGTCAAGGATCAAGCATCTTCCACGTATATACTGTCAGGTATCTCTCTCCTCTACTCCAGGGAAAACAAAACAATATACAAATAACCCGCACATAGAAGAGAGGAGCTTACGACGACGTTTCGGTCCGACTTGGACCACTTACAAAGTCACACTAAAACAAAACAATTTTGAGGCGTTCAAAGTGGTGAAGATGTTTTAGTGATACTGGACATCTTGGTAAGGCACTATAAACATCAGTCATGACATACCTTACTATTCTTTTTTTAATTTTATACAGAGAAAGTGCATATGTATCTTGAAACTAAGACAAAAATGAATAACGGGTTTTTAAGTACATATATATGTGAGAAATTATCAACAGACTTGTAAGAGACTTACAAGAGGCACCTTAACAAGTTTCTGCAAACCGTTGCTGACTAGCCTGTTTGTGGTACCTCCTTCACATGGTGTGCAGAGAGCACCAACAACGTGAGTGATCAAGACCATGAGTCAGGATGTCCGGTCTGAGACCGGGGCTCTGGGGGGGGAGGAGGGGCGATGATCTCCAGAACCATCAACGGATAGATAATAGGTAAGTACTTAAGTTAGTGAAGGTAATACTGCAGTGTGGCGAGACTTAATGTGCTTACACGAGGGGATGTTCAGATGTTTACGGAGTGAGTGTCTTTGAAGACGGTGCAGGTGTTTGAAAGAAGACTGTTCAGGTGTTTGAAAGAAGACTGTTCAGGTGTTTGAAAGAAGACTGTTCAGGTGTTTGAAAGAAAAGTGTTCAGGTGTTTGAAAGAAGACTGTTCAGGTGTTTGAAAGAAGACTGTTCAGGTGTTTGAAAGAAGACTGTTCAGGTGTTTGAAAGAAGACTGTTCAGGTGTTTGAAAGAAAAGTGTTCAGGTGTTTGAAAGAAGACTGTTCAGGTGTTTGAAAGCAGACTGTTCAGGTGTTTGAAAGAAAAGTGTTCAGGTGTTTGAAAGCAGACTGTTCAGGTGTTTGAAAGAAGACTGTTCAGGTGTTTGAAAGAAAACTGTTCAGGTGTTTGAAAGCAGACTGTTCAGGTGTTTGAAAGCAGACTGTTCAGGTGTTTGAAAGAAGACGGTGTAAGTGTCAAAGAAAAAGAATTCATCACTGCAGTCTCTTTTAAGGAAACTTAAAGAAGCTTTAGAGAAGATTTTTAAGGGAAGTGAGACCTGGGCAACAGAAAAACGGAGAAGCCTTTGCATTACTCAAATCTTTATTTAATATGGAAAAAGGAAGTTGGAAACGTTTTTATGGGAGTGAGAGCGCAGGAGGTGGGTACTTTACTGTGTTATAGGGTGGGAGCAACAGCGGACATGTAATCACGACGTACCAGATACTCAGGAGGACTTTATCAATATAAAGTTTGAGAGGAAGAGAATGGAGAATAAATGGGAAAATAAAGGATGTTAAAGACTCAGATGTGAGGAGGTGGATGTCAGGACGTGCATGTAAGGATGTGAATGTCAAGAAATGGATGTCAGAAGGTGGATGTCAGGAGGTGGAAGTCAAGATGTGGATGTCAGGACGTGAATGTCAGGACGTGAATGTCAGGACGTGAATGTCAGGACGTGAGTGTAAAAGACGTGGATGTCAGGACGTGGATGTCAGGACGTAGATGTCAGGACGTAGATGTCAGGGAATACTGAATGAGAACACACTGCTTCTTTCAAGGAAAGGGAGGCTCTTGATTCAATGAAATGGAATTACTCCCTCCACCTCCCCACCTTTGAATCAAACCCGACTACAGTTACAAAGTCTACATACTCTGGTCATAACATCATAGAGGTTCAAACTAGCATTAACTCAGGGGTAGGAAACTGCGTCACTAAAGTTAGAAGGGGATGTTCAGTAAGTTTAATTTTAACAACCACAGAATTGACTGGGAAAAAATAAACCAAGAGCTATCAGCTATACCCTGGGAATCAGACATGAGCGACCTAAATCCCCACCAGTGCCTAGAGAAGCTGAATACAGAAGCATACAAAGTAGGTATGATACATGTACAATTGAGGAAAGCCAGAAGAGTATCAGATATAGAGAGAGAGCGTAGGAGATGGTAAAGAAGAAGAAAACGGGTTACTGAATTGCTTAAAAACACAAATATGCTACAACAGAGGAAAGACAGACTTAGCAGAGAGATCACTGAATTAGAGCAAAAACTTAGGATGTCATACCTAACAGAAGAAATACAAAGGGAACAAAGGGCCATACAGGATAGTGCAAGAAACCCAAAATATTTCTATTCCTATGCAAAATCCAAGCTAAGAACTACCTGTAGAATTAGACCACTACTGAGAGGAGATTCGTATACTGACGATGAACAGGAAATAAGTGAAATCCTAAAAGAACAGTATGAGTCGGTGTTCAGCAACCCACTAATTGACAGCAAGGTAGAAAATGCAGAAATATTTTTCACTCCAGAAGAAGGCCGCGCAGACCAACTAACTGACATTAGTATAAATCCCATAGATTTAGGAAAAGAAATGGAAAACATGCCCACTCACTCAGCACCTGGACCAGATTCATGGAATGCTCTATTTATAAAGAAGTGCAAAGTACCATTAGCACGAGCCCTCGGTATTCTTTGGAGAAAGAGCTTAGATCTAGGTGAAATACCGGAGACCTTAAAGAGTGCAGACATAGCTCCTTTGCATAAGGGAGGCAGTAGAGCGCTAGCTAAAAATTACAGACCAGTAGCCCTAACCTCTCACATCATAAAAATCTTCGAAAGAGTGATGAGACGGCAGATTACAAATTTCATGGACCAGCACAACCAACATAACCCGAACCAGCATGGTTTTAGAGCAGGACGATCATGTCTGTCACAGCTGCTGAACCATTATGACAGAATTACTGAGGCATTGGAAGAAGACCAAAACGCACAAGTGATTTACACAGATTTTGAAAAGGCGTTTGACAAATGCGATCATGGAGTGATAGTGCACAAAATGAAGGCCATGGGCATGAATGAAGAACTCAAAAGGAGCACTGTATACAAAACTCAAGAGGGTCACCAAACAGAACGTAAGGAACACGTAAAAGACCTGGGAATAATTATGTCAGCGGACCTTTCTTTTAAAGACCATAACAAGACAAAGATCACGACAGCCAGGAAGATGACTGGGTGGGTATTGAGAACTTTCAAAACAAGGGAAATAATGCCGATGGTGACACTCTTCAAATCGCTAGTGCTCCCTCACTTAGAATATTGCTCAGTGCTGACGGCCCCGTTCAAGGCAGGAGAAATATCTGAGCTGGAACAAATACAGAGATCGTTTACGGCTCACATTGAGCCTGTAAAGCACCTAAACTACTGGGAACACCTGCAAGCCTTGAACATGTATTCATTGGAGCGAGGAGAGATAGATGCATGATAATATATACCTGGAAGGTACTCGTGGGCTTGGTCCCAAATTTGCACACTGCCATAACATACTGGGGTGAGAGATATGGGAGGAAGTGTAAAATAAACCCAGTGAAGAGAAGGGGTGCGGGGTGTTGTGGGGACAATAAGGGAACACTGTATCAACATCCGGGGTCCCAGACTATTCAACATCTTACCAGAAGATATCAGAAACACGGCTGGAACCAGTGTAGAAGCCTTCAAGAGGAAACTGGGCAAGTATTTTCACCAGGTGCCAGATCAACCAGGCTGTGATGAATATGTGGGGCAGCGGGCCTCCAACAGAAACAGCCTGGTTGATCAGACAAGCACCAGACGAGCCTGGCCCATGGCCGGGCTCAGAGTAAATAAACTCTCGAAACTCGTCAAAGGTATATCAAAGGTAAGGTATACCTAACCGCCCCTCCCCATTTACCAGGACCCTACGGGTCCCAGAGTCAGTTCTCGTCAGCAGTCGATACCCAGGAAGCCCTGACACTGATCGAGGTAGGTGGCTAGCAGACACTGATGTGGGCAGGTGGTCAGCATACACTGGAGGCAGGTGAAAAGCAGACACTGATGGAGGCAGGTGGCCAGCAGACACTGATGGAGGCAGGTGGCCAGCAGACACTGATGGAGGCAGGTTGCCAGTAGAAAATGATGGAGGCAGGTGGCCAGCAGACACTGATGGAGGCAGGTGGCCAGCAGACACTAATGGAGGCAGGTGGCCAGCACTGATAGAAACAGGTGGCCAACAAACACTGATGGAAACAGGTGGCCAGCAGGCACTGATGGAAACAGGTGGCCCAGCAGACACTGTAGTATAAAAGCAAAATAAATCCCATTAAGCCAGTGGAAAACTCCTTGGGAAGGAGAGGCGGAGAAGTGGAACTCCAGTGGACCACATCAAAGTCTTCTTCCAGCCTAACACAACCTCGCCCCTCCACACTCTTGTCATACACAAATTGAATTGAGGGTTGTGAGAGGTTCAGAGACTGACACTCTGGAGGAGGAGGAAGAGAAGGCAGAGGCAGACAGCATAGTGACGTGTCTGTGTATGTCTGTCATCAATGACATAACAGACGTCCAAGCCGAGGTAAACCAAGTCTTCAGATGGACCATGGGACAAAAATAAAGGACATTCAACGAGGGAAAATTTCATGTACTGTGTTATGAAAATGATTACGAAATAAAAGCAGGAACGGAGAGCAAAACATCACAAACCCATGGAGAGAGAGAGAGAGAGAGAGAGAGAGAGAGAGAGAGAGAGAGAGAGAGAGAGAGAGAGAGAGAGAGAGAGCACCTGAGGAAGGCGAGGAACCTGGCGGTGACAGCCGGAAGATGCTGCCTTCCAGCACCACAAGCATTGTACTATCGTAACTGGATATCAAGATAGTAATTGCGTTTCACAAGGCGCTAAACCTTTGTGCGAATGCTGAAGTCTCGATCCTCAGTCCGTTCATCGTGACCCGGTATCTTGTTAGACTACTGATATCAGGAGTCTTTGATACCAAAATGATGCTAAGTCGCTGGTGACAGTCTTTGCAGAGAAAATATATATATAATGACATGGGGAGGAAGGGGGAACACACTAATGACTAGATAAAGCCCAGTGTGTGTCTACCTACCTACCTGGAGTCTACCTGAAGAGTACTGCGGGGATCAACACTCTAGCGGCCAGGTCCATGACAAGGCCTCCCACTGGATCAGGGCCCTGATCAATTAGGCTGTTACTGCTGGTCGCACGAGGGCGAAACGTTATCGATAAAAGACCGATTATAATGCATTTGTGTATCTTCTTTATAGTCTTCAAGGCACTTGTACAACCTTTAAGATTGTCAAAAGGAGAAAGCGGAGAGAACTTTCACTGCTGGCATCTATTCAAACTAATTATTGGGAACGCATAAAATGCTTCAACGTGTGCACCCTGGTGGGCAGGCGAGGAACATGTATCATAATTTATACCTGGAAAGTACTGGAGGAACGGGTTCAAAATTTACGCTCAGAAAAGTGAACCCGGTGAGAAACAAGGATACAACAAGTGCAACAAGAAACTCAATAAGCATAAAGGGACCAAGGCTTTTCAACAGCCTTCAAAAACAAGTGGAATTACCAAGGAGCTCGTATCTTCAGCAGAACCTAACAGGTTCTTGCAAATGGTTCTGGATCAGCCGGGCTCTGGTACGTATATCGGGCTGCGTGCCGCCGGCAGTAACAACATTAGTCAACCTGGTGGCCTGGTAAACAGACAGGCAGATAACCGGAGCCACAAGCACACCACGACTACGGACACAAACATCCCAAAAGCTGGTCCACATACACATTAAGACCAGTTCCGCAAGAACTGGCGCCACAAAGGGGACACAAACGCACCAAAACCTTGCCCCACAAACACCAAGACCAGGGCTACAAACACAAGAACCGGGGCCACAAACACACAAGGACAGAGGCCACAAACGCACTAGAACCAGAGCCAGACTCGGGCCACTAACGAAGACAAACAGCAGTCGCAACAAAAGCCTACAAGAAAGAACTGAGAACTCAACATGACATCAGCAATGAGAGTCTCCGCTCAAGAATCATTTTAATGAAAAGCAAACCGAGAAGAAAAACTAATTAAAGGCAAATACATGAAACGGAGGAGCAGAGGAAAAAAAAAAACAAGCAGCAGCCAACTCCAGTAACAAAGATGGCTCCCTCAAGGAGCAAATACAGAACGCTATTGAGGCAGACATGTCGTGGAAATGTGCAGCCTATGCTGAAAGAGGTACTCTCAGTGAGGTACCTACCATTGAGAGGTACTTTCAGCGAGGTAGCTATCCTGGGTGTTTCAGGAATAAAAGAGTGAATGTGGGATTACTCTACCTCGGTGGGAGAAGGCCCGTGTTAATTATATATATATATATATATATATATATATATATATATATATATATATATATATATATATATATATATATATATATATATATATATATAATATCGTGCCGAATAGGTAAAACCTGCGATTTTGACTAAAATAACAACGGTTTTCTTGTCGAATACGGCAAGCGAAAATTTGTGTATGCAATAATTTCGCAAGAATCATTCTGAACCTAACGAAAAAAAAATATTTCAGTTTGTTTATTATTGTAAATTATTGTAAACTTATCTAAAATATACTTAGTTGGATTAGGCTAAATTAAATTGCGCTTGTTACAAGGTTAGGTAAGTTTTCTAAGGTTCTTTTGGTACAAAATTATTAATTTTTACATTAACACAAATGAAAAAAATATATCCTTAAACGTATAAGACAAAATTTTAGAAAGGACTTAATTGTCAACGAGTTCTTGCTAACTGACCAGTTTTACCTATTCGGCACGACATATATATATATATAAATGCAGAACAACCACTGTTTTTTTACAGTGGTTGTTCTACATATTGTGATATCACTTGTTTACTCCGATTTTATTGCATAAGACGTCTCAAGGAGACGTCCCCAGACATCATAGCAGTCACAGAAACAAAACTCACCAGGATAAGAGACGCAATCTTCCAACCCGGATATCAGATCCTGAGGAAAGATTGAGGGAGTAGAGGGGAAGGAGGAGTTGCACTACTCATTAAAAACCGATGGGGATTTGAGGAAATTGAAGGAATGGACGAAATTGGTGAAAGGGATTACAAAGTAGGTACAATTCAGTCTGGGGGACATAAGGTAGTCATTGCAGTGATGTATAAACCGCCACAGAACTGCAGGAAGCCAAGAGAAGAATATGAAGAGAGCAAAAAGAGCAATGGTGGACACACTAACTGAGGTGGCCAGAAGAGCTCACATGGGTTAAGCAAAAGTTACTCGTTATGGGCAATTTCAACCACAAGGAGACTGACTGGGAAAACCTGGAGCCACATGGGGGTCCTGAAACATGGAGAGCCAAGATGATGGATGTGGAACTGGAAAACCTCATGCATCAACATGTTAGGTACACTACCAGAGAGGGGAGGATGAACCAGAAAGACTGGACCTCATGTTCACCCTGAGTAGCTCGGACATTCAGGACATCACATATGAAAGGCCCTATGGAGCTAGTGATCATGTTACAAGTGGAGAGGGTAACAGGAGTGGCATGGAAAAGCCAAACTACAAAATGGGGGGACTACACAGGTATGAGGAACTTCCTGCAGGAAGTTCAGTGGGAAAGACAATTGTAGGGAAGTCAGTAAACAAAATGGACTACATAACAAAATGCAAGAAGCAGAAGAAAGGTTTGTTCCCAAGGGCAACAGAAATAATGGGAAGACCAGAATGAGCCCTTGGTTTACCCAAAGGTGTAGGGAGGCAAAAATTAAGTGCACTAGAGAATGGAAAAAGTACAGAAGACAAAGGACTGAGGAAAATAAACAGATTAGTCGAAGAGCCAGAAACAAGTATGCACAGATAAGGAGGGAGGTCCAGCAACAGTACAAAAACAACACAGCATCAAAAGTCAAGTCTGACCCGAACCTGTGGTATAGCCACATCAGGAGGAAGACAACAGTCAAGGACCAGGTAATCAAGCTGAGGAAAGAAAGTAGGGAGCTCACAAGAAACGACCAAGATCTATGTGAGGAGCTCAACATGAGATTTAAGGAAGTATTTACAGTGGAGACACAAAGGACACTGGGAAGTCAGAACAGGGGGGGGCTACAACAACAAGGGATATACCAACAAGTATTGGATGAAATACACACAACCAAGGAGGAGGTGAAGAAGCTGCTAAGTGACCTTGATACCTCAAAGGTGATGGGACCGGACATCTCTCTATGGGTCCTTAGAGAGGGAGCAGAGATGCTGTGTCACAAACAAAAATTTTCAACACATCCATTGAAACTGGGCAATTACCGGAGGTATGGAAGACGGCAAATGTAGTCCCCATTTTTAAAAAAGGAGGCAGATACGAAGCACTAAACTATAGACCAGTGTCACTGACGTGTATCGTATGTAGAGTCATGGAGAAGATGATCAGGAGGAGAGTGGTGGAGCACCTAGAATGGAACAAGCTTATGAACAACAAACAGCATGGATTCATGTAAGGCAAATCCTGTGTCACAAACTTACTGGAGCTTAATGAGGTAACGGAAGCAAGACACGAGAGGGGTGGGTAGATTGCACTTTCTTGGACTGCAAGGCTTTCGATACAGTTCCTCACAAGAGATTAGTGCAAAAACTAGAGGAGCAGGCACATATAACAGGAAGAGCATTGTTATGGATCAGAGAATATCTGACATTGAGCCAAAAACCGAGTCATGGTACGTGACAAGGTATCAGAGTGGGCGCCTGTGACAAGCGAGGTTCCACAGGGATCAGTCCTAGGACCAGTGCTATTTTTTGGTATATGTGAATGACATGACAGAAGGGACAGAATCAGAAGTGTCTCTGTTTCCCTGTTTGCAGACGTAAAATTAATGGGGAGAATTAAATCGGATGACCTTCAGGCAGGAAGCTTAACCCAACTGGCTCCTCGAATTTAACCCCCCCATAAAAAACGCAAAGTCACGAAGATCGGGGAAAGACAAAGAAGACCACAGAGTATAGGATAGGTGGCCAAAGACTGCAAACTTCATTCAAGGAAAAGGGTCTCGGAGTGACTATAATACCGAGCACATCTCCTGAGGTGCACATCAACCAGATAACTGCTGCAGCATATGGGTGCCTGACAAACCTGAGAATAGCGTTCCGAGACCTCAGTAAGGAATCGTTCAAGACTCTGTACACTGTTTACATCAGGCCAATACTGGAATATGAATCACCAGTTTGGAACTCAAACCTGGTCAAGCACTTCAAGAAATTAGCTCTTGAACTAGCCTTATTGCAAAGGTTTGCAATAAGGTTAGTTCAAGAGCTATGGGGAATGTCATACGAAGAAAGGTTAAGGGAAATCGGCCTGACGACACTGGAGGACAGAAGGGTCAGGGGAGACATGATACTGCGTGGAATTGACAAGGTGGACAGACAAGATATTCCAGAGAGGGGACACAGAAACAAGGGGTCACAATTGGAAGTTAAAGACTCAGATGAGTCAAAGGGATGTTAGGAAGTATTTCTTCAATCATAGAGTAGTCAGGAAGTGAAATAGCCTAGCAAGTGATGTAGTGGAGGCAGGAATCATACATAGTTTTAAGACAAGGTTTGATAAAGCTCATGGAGCAGGGAGAGAGGATCTAGTAGCAATCAGTAAAGAGGCGGGGCCAGGAGCTATGTCTCGGCTTCTGCAACCACAAATAGGTGAGCACACACACACACACACACACACACACACACACACACACACACACACACACACACACACACACATGCACACACACGCACGCACGCGCACACATACGAGAGAGAGAGAGGGGGGGGGGTTGATTGCATTTTCCTTCGATACAGTTCCTCACAAGAGATTAGTACAGAAGCTGGAGGAACAAGCGCATATAACAGGAAGGGCACTGCAATGAATCAGAGAATACCTGACAGGGAGGCAACAACGAGTCATGGTATTTGACGAGGTATCACAGTGGGCGTCTGTAACGAGCGGGGTCCCACAGGGGTCAGTTCTACGACCAGTGCTATTTTTGATATATGTGAATGACATGATGGAAGGGATAGACTCTGAGGTGTCCCTGTTCGCAGATGATGTGAAGTTAATGAGAAGGATTAAATCGGATGAGAATCAGGCAGGACTACAAAGAGACCTGGACAGGCTGGACACGTGGTCCAGCAACTGGCTTCTCGAATTCAACCCTGCCAAATGCAAAGTCATGAAGATTGGGGAAGGGCAAAGAAGATCACAGACAGAGTATAGGCTAGGAGGCCACAGACTGCAAACCTCAGTCAAGGAGAAAGATCTTGGAGTGACCATAACACCGAGCACGTCTCCGGAAGCACACATCAACCAGATAACTGCTGCAGCATACGGGCACCTGGCAAATCTGAGAATAGCGTTCCGACACCTTAGTAAGGAATCGTTCAAGACACTGTACACTGTGTATGTCAGGCCCATACTGGAGTATGCAGTACCAGTATGAAACCCACACCTGGCCAAGCACTTCAAGAAATTAGAGAAAGTACAAAGGTTAGCAACAAGGCTAGTACCGGAAATAAATAACAAAAAGGCACAATACTGTGACTGGAACGATACACAAATAACCCGCACATAAAAGAGAGAAGCGGGTTATTTGTGTATGCTAGTACCGGAGTTCAGGGGAATGTCGTACGAAGAAAGGTTGAGGGAAATCGGACTGACGACACTAGAGAACAGGAGGGTCAGGGGAGACATGATAACGACATACAAAATACTGCGTGGAATAGACAAGGTGGACAGAGACAGGATGTTCCAGAGAGGGGACACAGAAACAAGGGGTCACAATTGGAAGCTGAAGACTCAGACGAGTCACAGGGATGTCAGGAAGTATTACTTTAGTCACAGAGTCGTCATTAAGTGGAATAGCCTAGCAAGTGATGTAGTGGAGGCAGGAACCATACATAGCTTTAAGACGAGGTATGACAAAGCTCAGGAAGCAGAGAGAGAGAGAGAGAGAGAGAGAGAGAGAGAGAGAGAGAGAGAGGGGGGGGGAGAGAGAGGGAGAGAGAGAGAGAGAGAGAGAGAGAGGAGAGAGAGAGAGAGAGAGAGAGAGAGAGAGAGAGAGAGAGAGAGAGAGAGACCTAGTAGCGATCAGTGAAGAGGCGGGGCCAGGAGCTGAGTATCGACCCCTGCAACCACAATTAGGTGAGTACACACACACACACACACACACACACAACAGGCCTAGTGTCTAATCGACATGTGCCTAGGACAAAATGGCAACGCACACACACGCACACACGCACGCGCGCGCGAGGAAAGAAAATGAAGGGTGGAGGAGTTATACAGGTCTGAGAGTATGGTAAAACTTCTTATTCTGATTTTTTCTAATCCACGGAATTATTTCATGTGATTTATTTAAAATATGGCATACTGCGAGTCTCTTAGTGTGTATGTGTGTGTGTGTGTGTGTGTGTGTGTGTGTGTGTGTGTGTGTGTGTGTGTGTGTGTGTGTGTGTGTGTGTGTGTGTGTGTGTATATATGTGTGTGTGTGTGTGTGTGTGTATGTATGTGTGTGTGTATGTTGTATGTGTGTGTGTATGTGTGTGTGTGGTGTGTGTATGTGTGTGTGTGTATGTGTGTGTGTGTGTATGTGTGTGTGTGAGTGTATGTGTGTGTGTGTATGTGTGTGGTGTGTGTGTGTGTGTGTGTGTGTGTGTGTGTGTGTGTGTGTGTGTGTGTGTGTGTGTGTATGTGTGTGTGTATGTGTGTATGTGTGTGTATGTGTGTGTGTGTGTGTGTGTGTGTGTGTGTGTGTGTGTGTGTGTGTATGTGTGTGTTGTGTGTGTGTGTGTGTGTGTGTTAGTCAGTTACCATTTTGTCCTAGGCACATGTCGATTAGACACTAGGCCTGTTGTGTGTGTGTAGGTGTGTAGGTGTGTAGGTGAGTAGGTGTGTAGGTGTGTGGTGTGTAGGTGTGTAGGTGTGTAGGTGTGTGTGTGTGTGTGTGTGTGTGTGTGTGTGTGTGTGTGTGTGTTGTGTGTGTGTGTGTGTGTGTGTGTGTGTGTGTGTGTGTGTGTGTGCCATTCGTTCAGTACTTCGCTCCCCGTGACACTACTCCTGCTAACTTGTTGATGGTTCTTGATCCACTGGATCACCTTCATGGATCAGTTTTTATTGGAGAACTGTGTGAGACGCTTCCTTACAGTCCACGAAGATGCAGTCCACCCCTGACTATCTTATCTGCTTCATCTCAGTAACTGTTTTAGAACTCCAGCAGGTTAATCAGACTGGGTCTCCCGTCTCTGCATCAACGATCATCTTCACTGATGAAGGTCCACCTCTCCAGGTACTCCAGTGCCCTCCTGTTGCGTCCTTGTACCAGCCTGCAGTTCAGTGCCTCCTGTCTGTATGTTTAGTAGGGCTTATCCCAACCCAGCCCAACCCAGACCAGCCCAGCCCAGATCAGCCCAGCCCAGCCCAGCCCAGCCTAGACCAGCCCAGTTCAAGGCAGTTCTTATATTCCACATTAACATTATTCATTATTGTGCATATTAATTTTGACTTAAATTTTTTTACATACATCAGCATTATGAGTGGCAGTAATGATGACTGGTCATCACTGCTTTCCCTGTAATCTGCTATCACTACTTTCCTGTAATCTGCTATCACTACTTTCCCTGTAATCTGCTATCACTACTTCCCCTCTACTCTGCTATCACTACTTCCCGAACTGAGAGGCCAGGTTTTCATGTAGACAGATGCCCTGGTCAACCAGACTGTTGCTGCTATCGGCTGGCAGGCTCGCACAGCCATCACAACTCTGTTGAGCAGGCACCTACAGAAGATGGTTGTCCGCTTCCAGCCGTCAATGTCATAGGTAATTAATTAGTACATGGGGGAAGTACCCACACGAATATGCCACGAAAGATTTTGTTAGAAGCAGCAATAACTGCGCTGCTTCGCAATGCATTATGAGAGTCCTCCTGTGGATGTTTTAAAGTGGAGTTTGAGAAGCTTAGAGAGCTGATTTAGAGGAGCTTACAGAGCAGACTTGTAAGAGTGTAGTCTCAAGTGTTGGAAGACTTGGAGAAACAAAACACTTCAGCGTTGTGACGTGTGTTGCCTGCAAGCCTCGGCACAGGTTGAGTCGGGAGAAGGGGGGTAGGAGGTAAAGGGAGAGGGAGTGAGAGAGGGAGGTAAAGGAGAGGGAGGTAAAGGAGAGGGAGGTAAAGGGAGAGGGAGTGAGAGAGGGAGGTAGAGGGAGGTAAAGGGAGAGGGAGTGAGAGAGGGAGGTAAAGGAGAGGGAGGTAAAGGGAGAGGGAGTGAGAGAGGGAGGTAAAGGGAGAGGGTGGGAGGTAAGGGAGGGCGAGGGTGAGAGTAATCACAACATCTGAGGCGTTTCTTGACATCACTGAGAAATTTCTCTGTTCTTTTTGACAAGTCTAGACACGCGATATATACACGAGTATCCCACACCTGCCATAATCCCACGCCTGCCACGCCTCCAATCCTACCAGTTATTATTAGTCACCGGAAGGTCATGTCAACAAAACCATGAGAAGTTTACATGATAAACTGGTCAATTATGAAACAGCTTTGAAATGTATGGAGGGAAAAATGCAAAAAGGAAAAGCTGTTTATATTTGTTTTTTTACAACATATATTAGATCGAAATTAAAATGAGCAGCGGAGGCCTGCTGCCCGTACCTAGAAAACAAACATGTGGCTAAGTTAGCAAATGGTGAAAGATTTACAAAATGGTTACCAAATTACTGTTAAAAGCACAGCAACCTGTGATCAATGTTTGATAAATACGTAGGCACTTCACACATGACACTTCCACAAAGTATCTGTAGCCAGCATGGATAGAATGATAACCACTATAGAATGATAGTGTGTCCCGGACAGAATGATAACTAGTGTCTTCCGGACAGAATGATACCTAGTGTGTCCCGGATAGAATGGTAACTAGTGTGCGCATTCAGGTCAGTGCACAAAATGAAGGCCATGGGTATTACGGGGAAGGTAGGTAGATGGATTCTCGGGTTCCTAACACAGAACACAGCAAGTAGTAGTAGTAAACAAAGCAAAATCTAGCATCAGAGAGATAACAAGCTCAGTTCCCCAAGGCACCGTCCTGGCAACTCTGCTGCTTCTCATCCTCATAGCAGACATTTATAAAAACACCCGTCACAGTTTTGTATCATTTGCAGATGACACTAAAATAGGCATGAAAGTCACTACGGTAGAGGACACTGAAAAATTACAGGAAGACATAAGCAGGGTTTTCCAGTGGGCAGTGGAGAACAACATGACGTTCAATGGTGATAAGTTCCAGCTGCTTAGGTGTGGAAAGAATGAAGAACTCAAAAGGAGCACTATATACAAAACTCAAGAGGGTCACCAAATAGAACGAAAGAAACACGTAAAAGACTTCGGAATAATTATGTCAGCTAACCTTTCTTTCAAAGAACATAAGACAAAGATCACGACAGCTAGTGCTCCCTCATTTAGAATACTGCTCAGTGTTGACGACCCTGCTCAAAGCAGGAGAAATATTAGAGCTGGAACAAATAGAGATCGTTTACGGCTCAAATTGAGCCAGTAAAGCAATTAAATTACCGGGAACGCCTTAAAGTCTTGAACATCTACTCACTGGCGCGGAGGAGAGAGATATACATGGTAATATATACCTGGAAAGTACTCAAAGGCTTGGTCCCAAATCTGCACACTGCCATAACAACATACTGCAGTGAGAGAGATGGGAGGAAGTGCAAAATAAACCCAGTGAGGAGCAGGGTTGCGGTGGGGACAAGGGAACACTGTATCAACATTCGTGGCCCCAGACTATTCAACATCTTACAAGATATCAGAAACACGGCTGGAACAAGTGTAGAAGCCTTGAAGAGGAAACTGGACAAGTATCTTCACCAGGTGTCAGATCAACGAGACTGTGATGGATATGTGGGGCAGCGGGCCGGCAGCAGCAACAGCCTGGTTGACCAGGCAAACACCAGACGAGCCTGGCCCATGGTAGGGCTCCAAGAATAGCGAGACTCTCGAAACTCATCAAAAGTATATCAAATGTATAAAGGTATACTCTGAGCCCCCTGGTTCCATACCCGGTATGGGCGGAGAAGTTGAAAAACGTAAAGATGCCATGCTGGTTGATAGCAGAGAAATGAAAGCATGTAAGGTCACAAAAGCATATGGAAAATTAGATATCAAATTAGAAGATATCATAGTGAAGAATTAGACACGTGCAACATATGAATATCTTTATCGTAGACATAGCTTCATCAGTACAAATTTAAGGAGATGATGGGAAGGCAAAAGAACGATATACAAAAGATGAGGTGGTCAGTCCCTCGACACTGGTGTTGGTGAACTGTTCTGGTACCTGTGAAGAGTACAGGTTGTGGTACTATTCAACAACTCCAAGGCTGAGGGACTGATTACCTCTTCTTTTGCATATAGTTCATCTGTCTTCCCGTTATATCCTTCAATTTGTAATGATAAAACTAATGGTTGACAAAACATATACAATAAAGATAACCAAATGTTGCACATTATTCTAATTGTTCATCTTGTGGGTATTGTACACCATACATGAATAAGATGTCACAGTACCTACAACAGGGATAACAACAAGGAACCACACTTGTAATAAGATGTCACAGTACCTACAACAGGGATAACAACAAGGAACCACACTTGTAATAAGATGTCACAGTACCTACAACAGGGATAACAACAAGGAACCACACTTGTAATAAGATGTCACAGTACCTACAACAGGGATAACAAGGAACCACACTTGTAATAAGATGTCACAGTACCTACAACAGGGATAACAACAAGGAACCACACTTGTAATAAGATGTCACAGTACCTACAACAGGGATAACAAGGAACCACACTTGTAATAAGATGTCACAGTACCTACAACAGGGATAACAACAAGGAACCACACTTGTAATAAGATGTCACAGTACCTACAACAGGGATAACAAGGAACCACACTTGTAATAAGATGTCACAGTACCTACAACAGGGATAACAAGGAACCACACTTGTAATAAGATGTCACAGTACCTACAACAGGGATAACAACAAGGAACCACACTTGTAATAAGATGTCACAGTACCTACAACAGGGATAACAACAAGGAACCACACTTGTAATAAGATGTCACAGTACCTACAACAGGGATAACAACAAGGAACCACACTTGTAATAAGATGTCACAGTACCTACAACAGGGATAACAACAAGGAACCACACTTGTAATAAGATGTCACAGTACCTACAACAGGGATAACAAGGAACCACACTTGTAATAAGATGTCACAGTACCTACAACAGGGATAACAACAAGGAACCACACTTGTAATAAGATGTCACAGTACCTACAACAGGGATAACAAGGAACCACACTTGTAATAAGATGTCACAGTACCTACAACAGGGATAACAACAAGGAACCACACTTGTAATAAGATGTCACAGTACCTACAACAGGGATAACAAGGAACCACACTTGTAATAAGATGTCACAGTACCTACAACAGGGATAACAAGGAACCACACTTGTAATAAGATGTCACAGTACCTACAACAGGGATAACAAGGAACCACACTTGTAATAAGATGTCACAGTACCTACAACAGGGATAACAAGGAACCACACTTGTAACACCAGCAAAAACTCCACTCAAACACATACTAGAAATTTTTTCTTCGCAAAGTGACAGAGCAATGGAACGACTTTTAAGAGCAACTATAAAGTACCACAACCAATAGTAAATTAAAAAAAATAATACGAGGTTAACAAAAACACACAAACATACATACATGCACACACAACACACACACACACACACACACACACACACACACACACAACTAGGTGAGTACATACACGCTAAAAAAATAGCCCCACAGTGATACCCATTTATATGCGTTAGTTAAAGGGAAAAAAGCACGCTGCATTTATCCTGAATCGTAGTTTTAAAGTGAAATATTTCGAACCTACATCAGGGGAAAATTTAAACAAAAATTATATATATATATATATATATATATATATATATATATATATATATATATATATATATATATATATATATACATGTTATAACGGTTCATATAACGAATATCTACATAACGAACGGTTTTACATATAAAACTGAAAATATTGAAAAGTTTCAAAAATTGGTAGAGAGGAAGTGGATGTAGGAGAGTGAACAATGATAACAATCTTCAGATCGCTAGTGCTCCCTCATTTAGAATATTGCTCAGCACTGGCGGCCCCTTTCAAAGCAGGTGAAATATCAGAGCTGGAACAAATACAGAGATAGTTTACAGCTCACATTGAGCCAGTAAAGCACCTAAACTACTGGGAACACCTGCAAGCCTTGAACATGTATTCATTGGAGCGGAGGAGAGAGAGGTACATGATAATATATACCTGGAAGGTACTCGAGGGCTTGGTCCCAAATCTGCACACTGCCATAACATACTGGAGTGAGAGATATGGGAGGAAGTGTAAAATAAACCCAGTGAGGAGCAGGGGTGCGATGGGGACAATAAGGGAACACTGTATCAACATCCGGGGTCCCAGACTATTCAACATCTTACCAGAAGATAGAAACACTGCTGGAACAAGTGTAGAAGCTTTAAGAGGAAACTAGGACAAGTACTCATCAACAGATTGCCAGATCAACTGGCTTGTGATGTATACGTGGGGCAGCGGGCCTTTGATTTTTCCAGCAGCAACAGCCTGGTTGACCATCGCAGCAACAGCCTGGTGACTGCAGCAGCAGCCACAGCAACCCGGGCGCTTGTATCAGAACAGGTACAAAAGAGTATATCAGATTTCCAGGTGAGCTTGGCCAATGACTCACCACCAGGTTAACTTGGCACTTGGACTCACCACAGGTAGTAAACTTGGCTCTTGACTCCCCACCAGGTAAACTTGGATTTGACTCACCACAGGTAAACCTTGGCATTGGACTCACACCAGGTAAACTTGGCACTTGACTCACCACCAGGTAAACTTGGCACTTGATTCACCACCAGGTAAACTTGGCACTTGACTCACCACCAGATAAACTTGGACTTGGCTCAACTCCAGGTTAAACTTGGCACTTGAATCACCACCAGAGTAAACTTGGCACCTGAATCAACACCAGGTTAACTGGCACTGACTCACCAACAGGTAAACTTGGCACCTGACTCACCACCAGGTAAACTTGGCACCTGACTCACCACCAGGTAAACTTGGCACCTGACTCACCACCAGGTAAACTTGGCACTTGACTCACCACCAGGTAAACTTGGCACTTGACTCACCACCAGGTAAACTTGGCACTTGACTCACCACCAGGTAAACTTGGCACTCGACTCACCACCAGGTAAACTTGGCACTCGACTCACCACCAGGTAAACTTGGCACTTGACTCACCACCAGGTAAACTTGGCTCTTGACTTCACACCAGGGTTAAACTTGGGCACTTGCATCTCTAACCCTCAACACCAGGTAAACTTGGCACACTTGACTCAACACAGGTAAACTTTGGCACTGGACTCAACACAGGTAAAACTTGGCACTTGACTCACCACCAGGTAAACTTGGCACTTGACTCACCACCAGGTAAACTTGGCACTTGACTCACCACCAGGTAAACTTGGCACTTGACTCACCACCAGTTTTCAACTCTCAATCCCTAAAAACTCAAGAATTTGAAAGAGACAAGGAAACAAAACCTGATGACCTCCTAATTGATCAAGTTTGGCAGAGTTGGTTGTGGTGGTGGTGGTTGTATCATGTGATGGTGGTGGTTGTGGTGGTGGTGGTTGTATCATGTGATGGTGGTGGTTGTGGTGGTGGTGGTTGTATCATGTGATGGTGGTGGTTGTGGTGGTTGTATCATGTGATGGTGGTGGTTGTGGTGGTTGTGGTTGTATCATTTCGGTGGTGGTGGTTGTATAATGTGATGATGGTGGTGGTTGTAGGTGGTGGGGGTTGTATCCTGTGATGGTGGTGGTTGTGGTGGTGGTGGTTGTATTCATGTGAGTGGTGGTGGTTGTATCATTGTGGAAGGTGGTGGTTGTGGTGGTGGAGGTTGTATCATTGTGATGGTGGTGTTTGTGGTGGTGGAGGTTGTATATGTGATGGTGGTTGTTGTGGTGGTGGTAGGTTGTTTCATGTGATGGTGGTTGTGGTGGGTGGTGGTTGTATCAGGTGATGGTGGTGGTTGTGGTGGTGGAGGTTGTGTATCATGTAATGGTGGTGGTTGTGGTGGTGGAGTTTGATCATGTGATGGTGGTGGTGTTGTGTCATGTGATGGTGGTGGTTGTGGTGGGTGGTGTTTGTATCGGTGATGGTGGTGGTTGTGGTGGGGGTGGTAGGTTGTATTCATGTGATGGTGGTGGTTGTGGTAGGTGGAGGTTGTATCTCATGTGGTGGTGGTTGTGGTGGTGGAGGTTTGTTCATGTGATTGGTGATGGTTGTGGTGGTGGGGGTTTTTTTGTATCATTTGATGGTGGTGGTTGTGGTTGTATCATGTGATGGTGTTGATGTTGTGGTGGTGGTGGTTGTTTATTTGTGATGGTGGTGGGTGTGGTGGTGGAGGTTTGGATCATGTGATGGTGTGGTGTGTGGTGGTTGTTTCATGTGATTGTGGTGGTTGTGGTGGTGGAGGTTGTATCATGTGATGGTGGTGGTTTGGGGTGGGAGGTTGGAGGTTGTATATGTGGATGTGTGGTGGTTGTGGTGTGGTGGCTGTATATGTGATGGTGGTGGTTGTGGTTGTTTCATTGATGGTGGTGGTTGTGGTTGTTCATGTGAAGGTGGTGGTTTATGGTTGTGGTGTTGTATCATGTGATGGTTGTGGTGGTGGTGGTGGTGGTTGTATCATGTGTTGGTGGTGGTGGTGGTTGATCATGTGGTGGTGGTGGAGGTTGTAATCTTGTGATGGTGGAGGTTGTGGGGGTTGTATCTTGTGATGGTGGTGGTTGTGGTGGTGGTGGTTGTTCATGTGAGGTTGTGGTTGTGGTGGTGGTGGTTGTTATCATGTGTGGTGGTGGTGGTGGTGGTGGTTGTATCATGTGATGGTGGTGGTTGTATCATGTGATGGTGTGGTTGTGGTGGTGGTGGTTGTATAATGTGTTCGGGGTGTAGTGGTGGTGGTGGTTGTATCATGTGATGGTGGGGGTGGTGGTGGTTGTATCAGTGTTTGTGTGGTTGTATAATGTGACTGGTGGTGGTTGGTGGTTGTTATCATGTGTGGTGGTGTGGTTGTTTCATGTGATGGTGGTGGTTGCATCATGTGATGGTGGTTGTGGTGGTGGTTTGTATCATGTGATGGGGTGGTTTGTGGTGGTGGTGGTTGTTCATGTTATTGGTGGTGGTTGTGGGTTGTATCATGTGATGTGGTGGTGGTTGTATCATGTGATGGTGGGGTGGTGGGGTTGTATCATGTGGTGGTGGTGGTGTTTTGTTTCATGTGATGGTGGTGGTTGTGGTGATGGTGGTTGTATCATGTGATGCGTCGGTGGTTGTGTGTGGTGGTTGTATCATGTGAAGGTGGTTGTGGGGTGTGGTGGTTGTATCTTGTGATGGTGGTGGTGGTGGTGGTGGTGGTGGTTGTTGTTATCATGTGATGGTGGTAGTGGTTGTATCTCGGTGATGGTGGTGGTGCGTGGTTGTATATTGTGTTGGTGGTGGTTGCTTTCATGTGTTGGTGATTGTGGTGGTGTTGTATCATGTGATGGTGGTGGTTGTGGTGGTTGTATCTGGTATGGTGGTTGTGGTGGTTGTTCCTGTTATGGGTGGTGGTTGTTTCATGTGGATGGTGGTAGTTGTGGTGGTGGAGGTTGTTTAATGTGATGGTGGTAGTTGTGGTGGTGGTTGTTCATGTGATGGTGGTAGTTGTGGTTGGTGGTATCATGTGATGGTGGTAACTGTGGTGTGGTTTGTTGTATCATGTGATGGTGGTAATTGTGGTGTGGTGGTGGTTGTATCATGTGTGTTGGTAGTTGTGGTGGTGGTTGTATCATGTATGGTGGTAGTTGTGGTGTTGGTTGTATCATGTGATGGTGGTAGTTGTGGTGGTTGTTTCATGTGATGCGTAGCTTATGTGGTAGTGGTATCTTGTGATGGTGGTAGCATCATGAGTGTGGTATCAGTGATTGTGGTGGTGGATTCGGTGGTGGTGGATTTTGTGATGGTTGTGGTGGGTGGTTGTATCATGTGTGGTGGTTGCGGGTGGTGGTGGCATTATGTGTGGTTTGGTGGTGGTTGTATCATGTGATGGTCGGGGGTTGTGGTGTGGTTTTATCATGTGATGGTGGTTTGGTAGGTGTGGTGGTGGTGGTTGTATCATTTGTTGATGGTAGGTGTTGTGGTTATATCTGTGATGGTGGTTAGTTGTGGTGGTGGTGGTTGTATCATGTGGATGGTGGTAGTTGTGGTGGTGGTATCATGTGATGGTAGTTGTAGTAGTGTCATGTGATGATGGTTGTAGTATCATGTGATGGTGGTAGTTGTGGTGGTGGTATCATGTGATGGTGGTTGTAGTATCATGTGATGGTGGTTGTAGTATCATGGATGGTGGTGGTGGTGGTATCATGTGATGAGTGGTTGTAGTATCATGTGTGGTGGTGGTAATATCATGTGTTGGTGGTGGTAGCGTCTTGTGATGGGTGGTGGTGTATCATGTAGATGGTGGTGGTAGCATGTTGTTCGGTGGTAGTGTCATGTTGGTGGTGGTTTGTGATTTTATGTGATGGTAATGGTGTTATGTGATGGTTGTGGTGGTTTCTTGTGATGGTAGGTGGTAGTTTCATGTGATGGGGTGGTTATCCTGTGTTTGGTGATGGTGGGTTCATGTGATGGTGGTGGTGGTATCATGTGATGGCGGGGTATATTTGGATGGTTGTGGTAGTATAATGTGGATGGTGGGTGGTGGTTTCTTGTGTTGGTTGTCGTAATCATGGGATGGTGGTGGTAGTAATCTCTTGTGGTTTTCTTGTGCATGGTGGTGGTGTCATGTTTGTGATAATGGTGGTGGTGGTGGTGGTATTATGCTGTTGTATTGGTGATGTGATGGTTGTGGTTGTTTTCTGTGATGGTGGTTATATGTGTTGGTGGAAGTATCATGGTGATGGTGGTAGTAAGTATCATGTGATGGTGTGGTGGTTGATGTGATGTTGGTGGTGATATGTGATGGGTGGTGGTTATCATGTGTTGGTGGTTGTATCATGTGATGGTGTGGTGGATCATAATGATGGTTGTCGTATCATTTGATGGTTGTGTTCATGTGATGGTGGTGGTTTTCATGTGAGGGGTGTAGTTTCATGTGATGGTTGTATACATATGATGGTGGTAGTAACATGTGATGGTGGTTAGTGTCATGTGGTTGGTATGTGATGGTGGTGGTGGTTGATGGTATTTATGTGATGTAATGGTGATTATCATTGTGATGGTTGTGGTGGTATCATGGATGGTGGTGGTATCATGGATGGTGGTTGTTCATGTTGATTGGTGGTTGGTATATGTGATGAGTGGGTAGTTGATGTGATGGTTTGTTTCATGTGATGGCGGTAGTTGGATGGCGGTGGAGTTATGTGAGTGATGGTATATGTGCTTGGTGGATTGTGGTGTGGTATTCATGTGATGGTGGTGGTGGTTTGTGATTGGTGGTGGTAGTGTATGTGATTAAATGGTGGTGGTGGGTGGTATTATGTGATGGTAATGGTGTAGGTGATGGTTGTGGTGGTATTTGTGATGGTGATTGTTGGAAGGTATCATGTGATGGTGGTATATGTGTTGGTGGTTGGATATTTCATGTGATGGTGTGGAATCATGTGATGGTGGTGGTTTCATGAGATGGTGTGGTAGTATCATGTGATGGGTGGTGATAGTATCATGTTTTGATGGGTGGTGGTAGTACAATGTGATGGTGGTGGTGGTATCATGTGGATGGTAGGTTTCATGTGAGTTGTAGTATCATGGTGCTGGTGGTGGGTAGTAATCATGTGATGGTGGTGGTATCATGTTGATGGTGGTTGTGTATCATTGATGGTTGTATCATGTGATGGTTGGTAGATATCATGTGATGGTGGTTGTGGTAGTGGTCATGTGGTGTTTATGTGATGGTGGTGGTAGTGTCATGTGATGGTTGGTGGTATATGTTGATGGTGGTCGTATATGTGATGGATGTGGTACATGTGATGGTGGTATTCCTGTGATTGGTGTTGGTATGGTGAAGACGTGGAAGTATCTGTGATTGATTGGTGGTATGATGTTGATGGATAGGTGGTATTCATGTGATGGTGGGTGGCATCATTTGTGGTGCAGTGGTGGTATCTTGTTATGGTGGTGGTATCTGTGATGGTGGTGGTTGTGATCATGTGATATTGGTGGGTGTTGGTTGGTTGTCTTATGTGATGGATGGTGATATGTGATGGTTGTGAGTTGGTTTCATGTGATGGTGATGGAAGTATTCAATGTGATGGTGGTATCATGTAATGGTGGTGGAAGTATCATGTGATGGTGGTGGTGGTATCTAGGTGTTGGTGGTGGTTTCATGTGATGGTGGTGGTAGGTATGCATGTTTGATGGTTTTGGTGTTTCATGTGATGGTGGTGGTTATTCATGTGATGTAATGGTGATATGTGATGGTTGTGGTGGTATCATGTGATGGTGATGGAAGTATCATGTGATGGTGGTATCATGTGATGGTGGTGGAAGTATCATGTGATGGTGGTGGTGGTACATATAAACATATCATGTGATGGTGGGAGTGGTAGGGTATCATGTGTTTCTGGTGTAGTATCATGTGATGGTGGTGTGTGGTTATCATGTGCATGGTGTGTTGTAGATATGTGATGGTTGGTATATGTGATTGTGGTGGTATGTGATGGTTCAGGTGGTGTGGTACATGTGATGGTAGTGTCTTGTGGTGCGTCTGTGAAGGTGGTGGTAGTGTCATGTGTATGTTGGTGGGTGGTTGTGGTTATTATGTGATGGTAATGGTGATATCATGTGATGGTTTGGGTGGTATGAGTACTTTGTGATTGGTTGTGGTGGTTATCATGTGATGGTGGTGGTTATTATCATGTGATGTTGGTGGTGGTTTCATGTGGTGGTGATGGTTTCGTGTGTTGGTGGTGGTGGTTTCATGTGATGCGGTGGTGGAAGTTGACCATGTGCTGATGGTGGTATCAATGTGATGGGGTGGAAGTATATGTGATGATTGGGTATCAGTGATGGTGGTGGTTGGTATCATGTGATGAGCCGGTGGAAGTATCATTGAATGATGTGGTGGTATGATGTGATGGCGGTGGAAGTATCATGTGATGATGGTGGTATCATGTGATGGTGGTGGAAGTATCATGTGATGATGGTGGTATCATGTGATGGTGGTGGTGGTATCATGTGATGGCGGTGGAAGTATCATGTGATGATTGTGGTATCATGTGATGGTGGTGGTGGTATCATGTGATGGTGGTTTTGTTATGTGGTTTGAAATCCAGCAGCCACTTGTTTGACCTAAATCTCTGTAACAGTTGAGTAGATAGGATTAGATCCCCCCTGGGGTAGCTCACTTACAAAACTAGCAGTGGTAGTACTGCTCCTTGTGGAGCCCCGCTTGTTACCCTCACCCTTCATAACATTTTCACTTGTCTTTCAGTTACTCCTTGATTTAGTGCAGTACTTTACTACCCCAAAACTACTTGTTCCTTTGGCTAGTAAATCATTCTTTGGTCGGGAAACAAGACAACTGCTTTCTTGCACACAAGGAAAATGCGGTCGCTCATCTGTCTTTCGCTTTAACTCAGTAACTTCTTGACAGAACACTAGTAGATTTCCCATCCGTAACTCCACGCTGAGTTTCTATAACAAAACACGTGCGCGTGTGCTCCGGCATCTACCTGATATTCTCCAGCATCTTGGAGATGACTCATGTCAGTGATTCAGTGCTCTGGTGTCTGTCTTTCTGCTTAAATATAGGGACAAACATTAGCGTTAGCTGTTATTTTTCTGATCAGTTACTAGCAACTGTTGTTTTATCTTCACTGCTGTCTCCTGAGGTTCTGAGCTTCCTTTGAGTGCCTGAAGACATAGTTCTCGGTCAGAGCTCTTTTTCTTAAATTCCTCCTGAGTTGTGTGAATGTGTCTATGCTGTGTTGTTCGTAATATGTTCCAGGAACCCATTAATATTTTTACTGAGTTTACCTCACATGTGCATCTTTATCATCTGCGAGTGTTGTTCTTTCAATTTCGGTATCTGCGAGTGTTGGGTCATCGTCCTCCTGCGAGTGTTGTTTCATCGTCTCCTGCGAGTGTTGCGTCTTGTCTCCTGCGAGTGTTGTTTCATCGTTTCTGCAGTGTTGTATTAATTCGTCTCCTGCGAGTGTTGCGTATCGTATCCATGCGAGTGTTGCGTCATCGTCTCCTGCGAGTGATGCTTCATTCGTATCTGGGTGTGGCTCATCGATCTCCAGCGAGTGTTGTTCATGTCTCATGCGGTGTTGCGTCATGTCTCCTGCGAGAGCTTGTTGCGTCATCGTCTCTGGGCGAGTGTTGCTCATGTCCCCTGCGAAGTGTTGGTCATAGTCCCCTGCGAGTGTTGCTTATCGTCCCTGCGATGTTTGTTCTGGGTTCTTCATTTTCTACATTGGTGAGGTATTGTTCTACATTTTAGTAATTTTCTATATGGTGTATTGACTTTTCATTCTTACACATCAACGGCGGATAAGGCGAAGATGACCCTCGGACCCTACTGGTGGGTCCTACTGGAGGGCTATTACGGGAAATCAACGCTCCCCGCTGCCGGTCATGCTAGATCCTCCTGGTGGATCAGGCCCCTAATCAACGTGGCTCTTTCTGCTGGTCGCACGTAGTCCAACTTACGAATCACAGCCGGTGATATGGCAACTGACTTTAGGTATCTGTCCAGCTCCTCTTGAAGACAACCGAGGTCTGTGGTAATTCCCTTATGACTAGTGGGAAGCTGCCGTAACCGTCTTGGGCTCCGGAACACTTAGGCTGTTTTCTCTTAGTGCACTAATGGTTCCTACTTTTTCACTAGCGGCAGTTGATAATCGCTCCTGCAAGTCTTTGCGTTGTAGGGGACAGATTTCTGTATGCAGATTAGGGACCAGTTCCTGAATCTTCAAGGTGTAGTTTATTGATGTATCTCTCTCGCCTGCGCTATAGTGAGAACATGTCAAATACTTCACGCATTCGTAGGAAAAAGGTGTTTGATGGAACTTATACGTGCAGTAAAGGTTCTCTGTACATTCTCTAGATCTGCAATTTCACTGCCTTGAATGGAGATGTAATGTACGCAGTATTCAGCCTAGGAGAGAACAAGTGATTAAAAAGGAACTTTTCACTTGCTTGGCCATCTCTTTCTTGAATATTTCTCATATCCTCCTATCCCGTTTCTCGCAGATGTGTGATAGTGGCATTGTTGCGGTTCTTGAAGTTGAGATCCGCAGATATTACCATTCACATATACTTTTCTCTCTATTGCGTGATTAGAGTTTGTAGTTTTCTCAGTCCTAGTTATTATTTCCTCCAGTTTTCTGTTGTACGGAAAGTAGTTGGGAATTTATGTCGTCATTATACATCACATTGTTCTTTTCCCCGTGCTCTGAAAATCTTGGTTTATATCTTCTTGGAGATATACCGTGTCTCAATGATGACACTCTTTGCAGATCCTAGTATCGTCTGCACAGGATGTTACTGTGCTATCAACCTACATGGAGTTATGGACTGGAGGGTTATTCCGGGGATCAACCGCCCCCACGGCCGGTGGTGGTTTACTTCTATGTCTGATCTGAGGAGAGGAACAGGATAGGAGTAATACTGTGCTTGTGGAACAGAACTCTTCACTATGCAAGCTTCCGATTTACTCTGTTTACTACTACATATCGTGTACGATTGATTAGAATTGAAGATATATCTGCCTACTTTGTCAGTTATTCTCTTTAGCAAGCATTTTGTGTGCCTTACATCATGATCGCACTCTTGTCAAAGGCTTTTGCAAAATCTGTGTTATAACTAATCTGCTTTCTGTTTGTTTTCCAGTGCTTCAGACATATAGTGTCCAGTGTTGCGAGAGAAGGAGGAACTTGCTCTGAACCCATGTTGCCCTGGATTGTGCTATTGCTGAGAGTCCACAAGTGATTTGCACTCTTGCTTCTAGAACTCTTTCAAAGGATTTTTTATGATGTGGGATGTTATATAATTCTTAGCTATTGCTTTGCTTCCACTTTATGGAGAAATCAGTGAAAACTGTCAGTGTTACTATAATTGTATCGTACATATTATGGTATCACCCTACGTGTGTCCTCTCTGTCCGTTGTGCGGTGTCAAAATCTACCAGAAGAGTTCCAGGACGTGGGGGCCACAAGCTGTGCATCAACCCATCATACCCAATAAGCGAGTACTAACAGGTGAGTGGTACTTGCGTGTTCCACTGGTCTTCGGCTATGCAGTTGCTGTTCATTAGGGCACAGGTGGCGCCAGGTGTGGGCCGCAGGTGGTCGAGGTGTAGACCAGGTGTCCTATCTCCTTACTGCCCTCACTTTTTAAACAAATACATTATAGTCACCATCATCAACAATGTTTCGGGAAAAGCCATAAGAATATCGAAAGGGGGGGCGGGGGGGGGGAGGAGGGAGAGAAAGTATTACAAGATTTGGGGGAATATATAAGATCTATAATGGCGACCGAGAAAAACTGGAACACACATGCATGAGGCAGGATGTATAAAATGATGAATGATGCTTTGAGTACACATTTTTCTCTTTTTTTTTCATTATGTGCTCCTAGCCACGATGTGTGTGAGCTTTTTTGTGTGTTCGTTTCCTGATTGAGACGGCATTTTTTTTTGGGGGGGTGGAGGGGGGAGGGGGGGACCGTTCTCTCTTAAAACCACTTTTATATTTTTTCATTTTCAACTTTTTTGACAGTTTTTTGGCCGTTACAATAATTTTTTTTATTATTTATTTTACAGATGCTTTACTTCTCTCTTTAATAATTTTTTCCAGTGGTCATATTAAACTGTTTTCAAAGTCCCGCTACACTTACGTTGCAAAGTGGACTGTTTAAGGGCAATGTCCTTTAACCTCATTCTTTCTTTAATGGTCCGATTTTCTTCATGTTTTTAAAGAGATGTCATAAGTTTATTTACTGCAATGTTTTTTTTATATAGGTCCTTTCCCCTACCCCCTAAAAAAAAAAGGTCGTTGTGGCAACACTTATTCGGATATGGATGAATATAGGCAACGGCATCATGATTTTTTTTTTTTAATAGTTCGTAATAATAGCACTGGCAAAAAGGATTTTTCCAATATTGTATATGCATTTTTCCCATACTCTAAAATAAAAAAAAAAAAAAAGGAATTTTACTGGGACCAGTTTGGTTGTGTGTAGAGTTTGAAACCCGGAGGAGTCTAATGGTCGGGCGCTGGGCATTGAGGTGAGAAGGTGGTGTGAGAGGATCACCAGCGGTCTCTCTTCGCCTTCTTATATGATCCAGAGAACATCAGGAATTTTAGGTGAATATTAACTGACAACTTGGCCCCAGTATTTGTGGTAGCGAACAATGACCTCAGGTCACTCAGTTAACACTGACCTCAGGTCACTATAACATGACCTCACGTCAGTAAACAGAACCTCGGTCTCTCAGTAAAACAATGACCTTCGGGTTACTCAGTAGTTAACAATGACCTCAGTGTTCACCCAGTGTTAACACCTGACTCAGGTCACTCTGTTATACAGTGACCTCAGGTCAGTAAACAGTTACCTGGGGTCCAGCTCAGTAGTTACACTGACCTAGGGTCACTCAGGTAAAGTGACCTCAGGGTCACCCAGGTAGTTAACCACTGTCCTCAGGGTCACTGTTATCACTGACCTAAGGTCACTAAGTTAACAGTGAACTCAGGTCAGTAAACAGTAACCTAGGGCTTCAGGTAGTTAACATTGACCTCAGGTCATCTCAAGTTAAACATTGACCTCAGAATCACTCTGCTTACACTGACCTCAGGTCATCAGTTAACAGTGACCTTCAGCGTCAGTAAACAGTATCCTTGGGTCACTCAGTAGTTAAACCACTGACCTCGGGTTACTCAGTAGTTCACAATGACCTAGGTCACCAGTAGTTAACACTGACTCAGGTCACTCAGTTAATACTGACCTGAGCACTCAGTTACCACTGGCCTCAGGTCTCTCTGTTAACACTCACCTGAGGTCACTCTGTAGTTAACCACTGACCTCAGGTCCGCAGTAAATAACACTGATCAGGTAAGCAGTAATTAACACTGACTCAGGTCCTCCAGTTACTCTTTGATATATACTTTGAAGTGTTTGGAGGTGTTTACTACTCTAGAGCCCAGCCATGGGCCAGGCTCGTTATGGTGCGTGGCCTGGTCAACCAGAATGTTGCTGTGGTGGCCGCTGCCCAATTACCATCACAGCTGGATTGATCTAGCACTTGTGAAGATTACTTGTCATTTTCTTCTTGGAAGGCTTCTACACTTGTTTCCAGCCGTGTTTCTGATATCTTCTGGAAAGTTGTTGGAAATGTCTGAGACCACGGATGTTTGATATAGTGTTCCCCTTATTGTCCCCCCCGCAACCATGCTCCTCACTGGGTTTATTTTACACTTCCTCCATACCTCTTCACTCCTGTATGTTGATTATGGCAGTGTGCAGATTTGGGACCAAGCCCTCGCGTAGTTTCTTCCAGGTTTAAATTATCTTGGCATCTATTTCTCCTCCGAGACCAATGAGTAATGTTCAAGACTTGAAGGCGTTTTCCCAGTAATTTTGGTGCTTTACTGGCTCAATTGTGGAGCTGTAAACCGATCTCTCGATTGTTCCAGGTGCGATATTTCTCCTGCTTGAACGGTGCCGTCAGCACTGAGCAATATTCTAAATTTGAGGGAGCACTAGCGATATGAAGAGTGTCACCCATCGATTAATTCCGTCTGGTGGACCCTCTTGAGTTTTGTTATAGTGGAACTTAACACACTGAACGTCAGGTTCTCCACTGCCCACTGGGTAAAAACTCTGCTGATGTTTCCTGTAATTTTCAGTGTCCTCTTACTGTAGTGAATTCATGCATTAACACTGACCGCAGGTCACTCAACACTGACGTCAGGTCATAACACTGACTCAGGTCCTCAACACCACGTCAGGTCACTCACACACTGACGTCAGGTCACTCAACACACGTCAGGTCACTCAACACTGACCTCAGGTCACTCAGCATGTAACACTGACGTCAGGTCACTCAACACTGACGTCAGGTCACTCGAGTAACACTGACGTCAGGTCACTACATAACACTGACGTCAGGTCACTCAGAATGTAACATGACGTCAGGTCACTCAACACTGACGTCAGGTCACTCCAGCGGAAACACTGACGTCAGGTCACTCGCAGGTAACACTGACGTCGGTCACTCAGCATGTAACACTGACGTCAGGTCACTCAACATGACGTCAGGTCATTCCAACATGACGTAAGGTCATCGCTGTAACACTGACGTCGGGTCACAACACTGACGTCGGGGTCACTCAACACTGACGTCAGGTCACTCAGCAGGTAACACTGACCTCAGGTCACTCAGCATGTAACACTGACGTCAGGTCACTCAACACTGACGTCAGGTCACTCAACACTGACCTCAGGTCACTCAGCAGGTAACACTGGACGTGGTCATAACACTGAGTCAGGTACTCAACAATGATAAGGTCATCAAGGTTAACTTGCGTCAGGTCATCAACACTGACGTCAGGTAACTCAACATGACCTCAGGTCACTCAGAAGGTAACATTAATGGGAATTTTAAAATTGGTCGCCAAAAAAACATCTTTTTTTTCTTCAATTTTCATTATCTTTTGTTATAACTCAAGAACCGTCTATTAGATGGGCTTCAAATTTTAGATGCGGGGTGTAATTGAAGATTTTAGGGAAGTGGCACGTGCATTTTGAGATTTCCCGGAGTCTTTTACTTCGGCCCCCGCTATGGGCCAGGCCTCGCTGGGCTTGCCTGGTCAACCGGTGTTGCTGCTGGGGCCACCATGCCCCACTTGTCCTTTGACCAAGTATGAACCCATTCCAGCGCCCTGGGATTCCTGAAGGAGTTTGGGGTTAACGCCCCGTGGCCCAGGCCCAGCCCAGGCTCCAGGTAGGATAAACTCCTGAAATCAACGAAGTTGTACTGTTGGCCTCCCCACAATTGACATTTAACAAAGGGGTTAAATTTAAAAAAAAAAAAAAAAATGCAACATTCCCCTAATGAAAAGCAGGGGTGCACTATATCTTAAGAGACATACAATAGTGTAAAGGGGCCGAGACTGTTCAATTGCTCCCAGCATACATAAGGGGGATTAACAATAGACCCTGGGCTGTCTTCAATGCAGGCACTACAAACTACTAAAGTCGGTACCTGGGACCAGCGGGCTGGTGGTGGTACGGGGCGTGCAAGCCAGGTAAAGATGGTGATCAGGCTTGATCACAGGAAAACCTGGGCACAGACCGGGCCGCGGGGGCGTTGACCCCGGAATCTCTTCCGGGTAAACTCAGTACTGGTCGACTGCACTGTGGAAATTTAAACGTGGTAGAGCAAGTGGTGCACCTGTGTCAGTTTTGTGTGTAGAATGTTGTGAATTTAAAATTTTTGATTGCCGTTTAATAATAAATAATACTGAGTAACTTTCGAAATCTATAAAAATTTAATGGCTATTGCATGTTATGGCAGGTATAGTTTAGGTTTGGGGGGGACAAATTGTCAACTAATGCAATAATTTTATATATATATATATAATTATTTATATATCATATTAATTTATATATATATATATTTATTAAATTTATATTATATTTAGGAGGGTGAAGGTTCATGGAAAAAATGGCATGCAAAAGCGCCCTCTACTACCATTTCGCCAGATGGTTTCTATGTGATAACTTGAGAAGGCGAGCTGCTGTTAGCAGTGTGTGGCGAATATTAACACCATGTTAATACCGAAATTGTATATTGTTTTTTGCTTTAAAGTAATCTTGAAGCCAAGTGATGGGTTCTGATCCAAAAAACGATTACCCTTTTCCTTTCCCTTGTTCGTACCTGATTAAATCCAGTTAGCGCTTCACCTGATTGAAACAGAAAAACGGGAACATTAATTTTAATGGCTGGTTTACCTTATACAACTTTTTTATAAGCTTGATGAACGATCCCAAAAAATTTTTTACCGATACCATTACTAAAATTTTAGGTCGTTTACGATAGTACCAAAAATTAGCCGATACTTTACCATCAAAATTAATCGATCCGATACTTTGCACTTTCCTTGTTTTTGGGGTTATAAGTGGAATCTATGCAATAAGAAAAAAAGATAGGGGGAACCTGCAGCAGGCCCTTTGGGCCCATACTAGGCAAAGTCCTTTACTTTCCCAATCCCACAAACAAAATATTTTGCCATAAGGGTAACGATCTTTGGGTCGACTTCAATTTCAAGTGCTGCTCTGTTTTCCTCAAAAAAAGCGCCCTCAATTTTAATTTATATAAAGTTTAAATTTGTCAGATATTAAATAAACTACTTTGGTTTCAAAAAATAACAGGAGAAATGTCTCTCCTAATCAAAATTAATATTGTTCTATATGCAGATTTAATCTAGAATAACAAGTAATGCGCTTTGTGTGCACCAATAAAAATACGTGCCCTTAAGACAATGAATTTACGTACAAAACTTTTATCTTCAAATGTTTATCAGTCTTGTGAGAAAAATGGATTTATTTGGTTTCGTAGGCATCAATTTTGCCTTTAAAAAGACACTTAAGAAACCAAAATACTATTTTTATGCTATAATTTTCGAATGCCTAAATCTGAGTGCTTAAAAACCTTCAGAACTAATAACTTGATGATGCTATTTAGCATCTTCAAATGATGTGCTTGGGGTATTTTAGATACTGGCCTTTCTTAGATAAGAAAAGCATTTCAGTGACACTAAAATAAGCATGAAAGTCTACGGTAGAGGACCTTTTGAAAATACAGGAAGACATAAACAAGGGTTTTCAAGTGGGCAGTGGAGAACAAATGACGTTCAGTGGTGATAAGTTCAGCTATTAGATAAAAAAATGAAGAACTCAAAAGGAGCCTAATACAAAACTCAGAGAGTCACCAAATAGAACGTAAGGAACCGAAAAGGCCCCTGGAATAATTAGTCAGCGGACCTTTCTTTTAAAGACCCATAACAAAACAAAGGTCACGCAGCCGGGAAGTACTGGTTGGGTATTGAGAACTTTCAAAACAAGGGAAAAATGCCGTGTGCACTCTTCAAATTGCTAGCGCTCTTTCACTTAGAATATTGTAAAGCGACGGCCCCGTTCAAGGAAGAGAAAATATCGGAGCGGGGAAAAAATACAGAGTCGTTTACGGCTCACAATTAAGCCGGGTAAAGCCCCTTACTACTGGGAAACCCTGCAATCTTGAACGGACCACTGGGCGGAGGAGAAGAGGTACATGATAATACCTGGAAGGTATGAGGGCTTGGTCCCAAATCTGCAAAATGCCATAACAACATACTGGAGTGAGAGATATGGAGGACGTGTAAAATAAACCAGTGAGGAGCAGGGTTGCGGTGGGGACAATAAGGGAACACTGTATCAACATCCGGGGTTCCAGACTTTTAAACATTTAACTAAAAGTTTTCAAAACACTGGGGAAAACAAGTGTTGAACCCTTCAAGAGGAACTAGACCAAGTATCTTCCCAGGTGCCAGATTCAACAGGCTGTAAATGGATAGTGGGGCCCAGCGGCGCTCCAGCAGCAGCAGCCGGGTTTGGGACCGGCGAGCTCAGAGAGTAGATATCCCTCGAAATTCTTCAAAGGTATATCAACGGCAATAAAGTTTCAAACTGATATTTTAGTGACAGTTTGAAAAAGTTCTAGGCTGAACAGTTTTGCCATTTTTATTGGAGAAATTGGAAGTGTTTTCCTTGTGATAATTGCGAATGCTCTGCTAATTCACTTCAAATCTTCAACGCTACTTCAAACACGCTACAAACTTACCGCACTCTGCTATCCTGTTGCATGCACTGAGGTTAGGAGGCTGGAATTGTGCATATGGGGATATCTTTCTCGGAGTGGCAGCTACCAATTACAGGGCGGTTTAGCACTGACCTGAGCCCTGGCTTGACGGGGGATGCCAGCACTAATTTTCAGCGACTCTTAGAGGGCAACACATAATATTAAGACACTAACTTGCCCAGAATTAACAAGTTAACGCGACGAGGCGCAAACTTGAACTGGCACAGTACTGTGATTGGTGTGAGGTTCTCCTCCCTCACCTGTATTGGGTTTGTTGAGAGTTCTCCTACCCCTCACCTGTGAGGTGTTGAGAGTTCTCCTACCTCACCTGTGACTGGTGTTGAGAGTTTACTACCATCACTGTGATGGTGTTGAGAGTTCTCCTACCCCTCACCTGTGTGGTGTTGAGGGTTCTCCTACCCCTCACCTGTGACGGGTTTGTTGAGAGTTTTCCTACCCTCACCTGGACTGGGTTGAGAGTTTCTACCTCACCTGTGACTGGTGTTGAGAGTTCTACTACCCTCCCCTGTGACTGGTGTTGAGAGTTCTCCTACCCCTCACCTGTGATTTGGTGTTGGGGTTCTCTACCCTCCCCTGTGATGGTGTTGAGAGTTCTCTACCCCTCACCTGTGACTGGGTTGAGGTTTTCCTACCCTCACTGTGACTGGTGTTGAGAGTTCTCCTACCCCTCACCGTGACGGGTGTTTTGAGAGTTCTCCTCCTTCCCCGGGTGACTGGTTTTTTGAGGTTCTATACCTCACCTGTGATGGTGTTGAGAGTTCTCCTACCCCTCACCTTTTGACTGGTGTTGAGGGTTCTCCTACCCTCACCTGTGACTGGTGTTGAGAGTTCTCCTACCCCTCACCTGTGACTGGTGTGAGAGTTCTCCTACCCTCACCTGTGACTGGTGTTGAGAGTTCTACTACCCCCACCTGTGATGGTGTTGAGAGTTCTCCCTACCCCTACCTGTGATGGTGTTGAGAGTTCTACTACCCTCACCGTGACTGGTGTTGAGAGTTCTCCTACCCCTCACCTGTAACTGGTGTTGAGAGTTCTCCTACCCTCACTGTGACTGGTGTTGAGAGTTCTACTACCTCACCTGTAAACTGGTTTTGGGAGAGTTCTACTACCCTCACCTGTAAATGGTGTTTGAGAGTTCTCTACCCTCACCTGTGACTGGTTTTTGAGAGTTCTACTACCCTCACCTGTGACTGGTGTTGAGAGTTCTTCTCCCCTCACTGTGATGGTGTTGAGAGTTCTTCTACCCCTCACCTGTGACGGGTTTGTGGAGAGTTCTATCCCCTCACTGTGACTGGTGTTGAGAGTTCTACTACCCTCACCTGTGACTGGGGGTTGAGAGTTCTACTACCCTCACCTGTGACTGGTGTTGGAGAGTTCTTCTACCCTCACCTGTGACTGGTGTTGAGAGTTCTCCTCCCCTCACCTGTGATGGTGTTGAGAGTTCCCCTACCCTCACCTGTGGACTGGTGTTCAGAGTTCAAATACCCTCCCCTGTGACAGGTGTTGAGAGTTCTTCCTACCCTCACCTGTGACTGGTGTTCAGAGTTCTACTACCCTCCCCTTTTGACTGGTGTTGAGAGTTTTTCTACCCTCACCTGTGATGGTGTTGAGAGTTCTACTACCCTCACCTGTGACTGGTGTTGAGAGTTCTTCTACCCTCACCTGTGACTGGTGTTGAGAGTTCTTCTACCCTCACCTGTGACTGGTGTTGAGAGTTCTCCTATCCTCACCTGTGACTGGTGTTCAGAGTTCTACTACCCTCACCTGTGACAGGTGTTGAGAGTTCTTCTACCCTCACCTGTGACTGGTGTTGAGAGTTCTACTACCCTCCCCTGTGACTGGTGTTGAGAGTTCTACCCTCACCTGTGACTGGTGTTGAGAGTTCTCCTACCCTCCCCTGTGACTGGTGTTCAGAGTTCTACTACCCTCACCTGTGACTGGTGTTGAGAGTTCTCCTACCCTCACCTGTGACTGGTGTTGAGAGTTCTCCTACCCTCACCTGTGACTGGTGTTCAGAGTTCTCCTACCCTCACCTGGATGGTGTTGAGAGTTCCCCCTACCCCCCCCTTTGTGACGGGTTTGTTGGAGAGTTCTCCTACCCTCACCTGTGGATGGTGTTCAAGTTCTCCTACCCTCACCTGTGACTGGTGTTGAGAGTTCTCCTACCCTCACCTGGACTGGTGTTGAGACTTCCCCTTTACCCTCACCTGTGACTGGTGTTGAGGTTCTTCTACCCTCTCAGACGCCCTGAAGAAAGGCTTCCTTTTGTTTTCAATCACCCAGACTATTGCTGTTATCAAGCCGTAATAAGCCTTGGCATGGCATGCCCAGCCTGGTTCCCCCTTTTACTTGCTGTTCTGCTGGTGGTTGTGCTTCCCTACGAAAACTTTCCAACTATTTTTCGTTTTCCAGTCTGTTTAACAGCTACGTACGAATTACCAGTCTTTAATCCCCTGCCTGCAACAACTGAAGATGAGACGAGACATTTCCCTCATTCCTGCACCAATATCAGTTACTGACTTGATACTGGTCTATGACGGATCGAAAAGTATTTCGTCTCAATTTCGTAAGGTTTGTTATTATTTATTATTATTTACCCCCATAGTTCCGGGACCAGGCCCCCTTTGGGGTCCATGGTTTCACCAATCACCTGTGATAAAAATGCTACCGATTTCGAAGACTTTACCACAGAATGGAGATTGGTATACACACTTTGTAAAAGCCCTGGACAAGTGTGACCTGGAGGTTACCTGGAGGTTCCCTGGAGGTTATTCCGGGGATAAAACGCCCCCGCGGCCCGGTCCTGACCAGGCCTCCCGATGGATCAGGGCCTGATCAACTAGGCGGTTACTGCTGGCCGCACGCAGTCCGACGTACGAGCCACAGCCCGGCTGACCCGGGCCCACTGACTTTAGGTATCTGTCCAGCTCTCTCTTGAAGGCAGCCAGGGGTTATTGGCAATTTCCCTAATGCTTGATGGGAGGCTGTTGAACAGTTTTGGGCCCCGGACATTATGGTGATAGCCCACAAGATGCGTGATAAAGGAATGACTGGAAAAGTGGACAGATGTATCTGTAACTTTCTAGACAATAGAACACAGAGTTCTATTGGTTAGACAGAGATGCCACCATAGCACTGTGTCTTTTCTGCAGACGATACTAGACTCTGCATTGAGTGTGTTATCCACGGAAAATCTCCAATTGGATATTAACCAAGATTTCCAATGGGCCGCGGAAAAGAATATAATGTTCAATGAGGGCAAAAATTTCAGTTACTCCATTATGGAAAAAATTGAGGAAATAACTAGAACGGAGTTCATAACAAACTTTAAGAATGAGACATTTCTGCAACATTTGAAATGTTTATTACGGAAACGTTTCCGTAATGATCAGTCTCAAATGTTACACAAAGTCTCATTCTTCAACTTGTCGCTTTTCCAAAAATATTTACATCAACAAATTTTAACCACACAATAGAACAAAAACTAATGTGGGGGACTTGAGTGATAATGTCAGAGGATCTCACTTTCAAGGATCACAACATTATCACTATCAATCTACCAAGAAAATGATAGGATGGACCAATGAGAACTTTTAAAACCAAGGATGCCAAGCCAATGATGATTTTCTTGAAATCACTTTTCTCTCTCTAGGCTGGGAAAACGCTGTACACTAACAGCCCATTCAAGTCAGGTGAAGCTGCAGATCCAGAGAAGTACAGAGAACGTCTACTGAAAGTGTTAGTTCAGTTAAGCACCTTAATTACTGGGAACACTTGAAGTCCTTGAAACTAAAACAATAAAACCTACAGTACAACATACCCTCAGTGAAAAGCAGAGGGGCCATGAGTACACTAAGAAAAAACACAATAAGTGCTGGCCCAAGACTGTCAACATACATAAGGGGGAATTACCAATAGATCCCTGGCTGTCTTCAAGAGGGAGATGGAGAGATACTTACAAAAGTCAGTACCCATCAACCAGGCTCTGATTCGTTTTGTTGGATTACGTGCGGCCAGCAGTAACAGCCTGGTTGATCATGCCTTGACTCACCGGGAGACCTGGTCGAGAGCCTTTCCTCGGGGTGGGGGGTTGACTCCCTCCCCCCCCGGACAACCTCCAGATACAACCATCCTAGTTGTTGGCCAAGCTTCTTTGAGTGAGTGCTTGTTCAACCCGGCTGTTGTGTTTTTGAGCGTGGCCCACATAACATCACAGCAGAGGTCGTCCGGTTTCCTCCTGAGGATTTCAACATTAGCTCTAGTAACATTTAATGCTGGTACCATGATGAAGAGTCTTGGAACACGGGTTCACTTACATTTCTTCCAGTTTCTCTCACTTAGTTAAAGGTTTTGTATGTAGATTAGGGTCCCGGCCCTCCTATATCTTCAAGGGGTATATTATCACTTCTTTGTCCGGAGACTTGTATTCCAAGTACTTTGAGAGGTCCCAGTAGTTTAAATTCTTTACTGACTATGCGGACAGCAAACGATTTTCTGTACATTTTCCAGCTCTGATATCTCTCCTACCCTTTAACGAAGCTGTGAACACAGAGGTTGTGACCTGTGACCACTCCTGCCTCCTGTGTGGTGGCTCAGGTTGTGCCTGTGGGCCCCTCCTGCCCCCTGTGTGGTGGCTCAGGTTGTGACCCTGGACCACTCCTGCCTCCTTTTGTGGTGACTCAGGTTGTGACCTGGACCACTCCCCCTCCCGTTGGTCACTCAGGTTGTGACCTCTGACCACTCCTGCCTCCTGTGTGGTGACTCAGGTTGTGACCTCTGACCACTCCTGCCTCCCGTGTGGTAAAATCAGGTTGTGACCTTGACCACTCCTGCCCCCTGTGTGGTGACTCAGGTTGTGACCCGTGATCACTCCCGCCTCCTGTGTGGTGACTCAGGGTTGGGGACCTGTGACCCCTCCCGCCTCCTGTGTTGTGACTCAGGTTGTGACCTCTGACCATCTGCCCCCCGTGTGGTGACTCAGGTTGTGACCTCTGACCACTCCTGCTCCTGTGTGGTGACTCAGGTTGTGACCTCTGACCACTCCCGCCTCCCGTGTGGTGACTCAGGTTGTGACCTCTGACCACCCCTGCCTCCTGTGTGGGTTTACTCAGGTTGTGACCTCTGACCACTCCTACCTCCTGTGTGGTGACTCAGGTTGTGACCTTTGATCACTCCTGCCTCCCGTGTGGTGACTCAGGTTGTGACCTCTGACCACTCCTGCCTCCCATGTGGTGACTCAGGTTGTGACCTGTGACCACTCCTGCCTCCCGTGTGGTGACTCAGGTTGTGACCTCTGACCACTCCTGCCTCCCGTGTGGTGACTCAGGTTGTGACCTCTGACCACTCCTGCCTCCCGTGTGGTGACTCAGGTTGTGACCTCTGACCACTCCTGTCTCCTGTGTGGTGACTCAGGTTGTAACCTCTGACCACTCCTGCCTCCTGTGTGGTGACTCAGGTTGTGACCTCTGCCCCTCCCCGCCTCCCGTGTGGTGACTCAGGTTGTGACCTCTGACCATCCTGCCTCCTGTGTGGTGACTCGGTTGTAACCTCTGACCACTCCCGCCTCCCGTGTGGTGACTCAGGTTGTGACCTCTGACCACTCTGCCTCCCGTGTGGTGACTCAGGTTGTGACCTTTGACCACTCCTGCCTCCCGTTGTGGTTTACTCAGGTTGTGACCTCTGACCACTCCTGCCTCCCGTGTGGTGAAATCAGGTTGTGACCTCTGACCACTCCTGCCTCCCGTGTGGTGACTCAGGTTGTGACCCGTGACCACTCCTGCCTCCTGTGTGGTGACTCAGGTTGTGACCTCTGACCACTCCTGCCTCCGTGTGGTGACTCAGGTTGTGACCTCTGACCACTCCTGCCTCCCGTGTGGTGACTCAGGGTTGACCTCTGACCACTCCTGCCTCCTGTGTGGTGACTCAGGTTGTGACCTCTGACCCCTGCCTTCCTGTGTGGTGACTCAGGTTGGACCTGTGACCACTCCTGCCTCCTGTGTGGTGACTCAGGTTGTGACCTCTGACCACTCCTGCCTCCCGTGTGGTGACTCAGGTTGTGACCTCTGACCACTCCTGCCTCCTGTGTGGTGACTCGGTTGTGACCTCTGACCACTCCTGCCCCCTGTGTGGTGACTCAGGTTGTTGACCTCTGAAACCCCTCCTGCCTCCCGTGTGGTGACTCAGGTTGTGACCTTTGATCACTCCTGCCTCCCGTGTGGTGGCTCAGGTTGTGACCTTTGATCACTCCTGCCTCCCGTGTGGTGACTCAGGTTGTGACCTCTGACCACTCCTGCCTCCCGTGTGGTGACTCAGGTTGTGACCTCTGACCACTCCTGCCTCCCGTGTGGTGACTCAGGTTGTGACCTTTGATCACTCCTGCCTCCCGTGTGGTGGCTCAGGTTGTGACCTTTGATCACTCCTGCCTCCCGTGTGGTGACTCAGGTTGTGACCCGTGACCACTCCTGCCTCCGTGTTTGGGGACTCAGGTTGTGGGCCTCTGACCACTCCTGCCTCCCCTGTGGTGACTAGGTTGTGACCTCTGAAACCCCCCTGCTCCGTGTGGTGACTCAGGTTGTGACCTCTGACCACTCCTGCCTCCCGTGTGGTGACTCAGGTTGTGACCTTTGATCACTCCTGCCTCCCGTGTGGTGGCTCCAGGTTGTGACCTTTGATCACTCTGCTCCCGTGTGGTGACTCAGGTTGTTTACCCCTGATCACTCTGCCTCCCGTGTGGTGACTCAGGTTGTGACCTTTGATCACTCCTGCCTCCCGTGTGGTTGGGCTCAGGTTGTGACCTCTGACCACTCCTGCCTCCCGTGTGGTGCTCAGGTTGTGACCCTGACCACTCGCCCCCCGGTGTGGTGACTCAGGTTTGGACCTTTGATCACTCCTGCCTCCCCTGGGGGTGACTCAGGTTGTGACCTCTGACCACTCTGCCTCCCGTGTGGTGGGCTCAGGTTGTGACCTCTGACCATCTGCCTCCCGTGTAGTGACTCAGGTTGTGACCTCTGACCACTCCTGCCTCCGTGTGGTGACTCAGGTTGTGACCTCTGACCACTCCTGCCTCCTGTGTGGTGACTAGGTTGTGACTCTGACCACTCCTGCCCCCCGTGTGGTTTACTCAGGTTGTGACCTCTGACCAATCCTGCCTCCTGTGTGGTGGGCTCAGGTTGTGACCTCTGACCACTCCTACCTCCTGTGTGGTGACTCAGGTTGTGACCTTTGATCACTCTGCCTCCCCTGTGGTGACTAGGTTGTGACCTTGACCACTCCTGCCTCCCATGTGGTGACTCAGGTTGTGACCTGTGACCAAATCCCGCCTCCCGTGTGGTGGGCTCAGGTTGTGACTCTGACCACTCCTGCCTCCGTGTGGGACTCAGGTTGTGACCTCTGACCACTCCTGCCTCCTGTGTGGTGACTCAGGTTGTAACCTCTGACCACTCCTGCCTCCTGTGTGGTGACTCAGGTTGTTTACCTCTGACCACTCCCGCCTCCCCTGTGGTGATCAGGTTGTGACCTCTGACCACTCCTGCCTCCTGTGTGGTGACTCAGGTTGTAACCTCTGAAACCCCTCCGCCTCCCGTTTTGGGACTCAGGTTGTGACCTCTGACCACTCCTGCCCCCCGTGTGGTGACTCAGGTTGTGACCTTTTTACCACTCCTGCCTCCCGTGTGGTTTACTCAGGTTGTGACCTCTGACCACTCCTGCCCCCGTGTGGTGACTCAGGTTGTGACCCCTGACCACTCCTGCTCCCGTGTGGTGACTCAGGGTTTTGACCTGTGACCACTCCTGCCTGTGTGGTGACTCAGGTTGTGACCTCTGACCACTCCTGCCTCCGTGTGGTGACTCAGGTTGTGACCTCTGACCACTCCCGCCTCCTGTGTGGTGACTCAGGTTGTAACCCCTGACCCTCCTGCCCTGTGTGGTGACTCAGGTTGTGACCTCTGACCACTCCTGCCTCCTGTGTGGTGACTCAGGTTGTGACCTGTGACCCCTCCTGCCTCCTGTGTGGTGACAGGTTGTGACCTCTGACCACTCCCGCCTCCCGTGTGGTGACTCAGGTTGTGACCTTGACCACTCCTGCCCCCTGTGTGGGACTCAGGTTGTGACCTCTGACCACTCCCGCCCCTGTGTGGTGACTCAGGTTGTGACTCTGACCAATCCTGCCTCCCCTGTGGTGACTCAGGTTGTGACCTTTGATCACTCCTGCCCCCGTGTGGTGGCTCAGGTTGTGACCTTTGATCACTCCTGCCTCCGTTGGTGGACTCAGGTTGTGACCTCTGACCACTCCTGCCTCCCGTGTGGTGAATCAGGTTGTGACCTCTGACACTCCTGCCTCCCCTGTGGTGACTAGGTTGTGACCTTTGATCACTCCTGCCTCCGTGTGGTGGCTCAGGTTGTGACTTTGATCACTCTGCCTCCCGTGTGGTGACTCAGGTTGTGACCTGTGACCACTCCTGCCTCCGTGTGGTGACTCAGGGTGTTGACCTCTGACCACTCCTGCCTCCCCTGTGGTGACTCAGGTTGTGACTCTGACCACTCCTGCCTCCCGTGTGGTGACTCAGGTTGTGACCTTGACCACTTGCCTCCGTGTGGTGACTAGGTTGTGACCTTTGATCACTCTGCCTCCCCTGTGGTGGCTCAGGTTGTGACCTTTGATCACTCCCGCCTCTCGTGTGGTGAATCAGGTTGTGACCTCTGATCACTCCTGCTCAGTGTGGTGACTCAGGTTGTGACCTTTGATCACTCCTGCCTCCGTGTGGTGACTCAGGTTGTGGGCCTTGACCACTCCTGCCTCCCCTGTGGTGACTCAGGTTGTGACCTCCTGACCACTCCCGCCTCCGTGTGGGTGACTCAGGTTGTGGACCTTTGATCATCCTGCCCCCCGTGTGGTGACTCAGGTTTTGACCTCTGACCACTCCTGCCTCCCGTGTGGTGACTCAGGTTGTGACCTTGACCACTCCCGCCTCCCGTGTGGTGACTAGGTTGGACCTTTGATCACTCCTGCCTCCCGTGTGGTGACTCAGGTTGTTTACCTCGACCATCCTGCCTCCCGTGTGGTGACTCAGGTTGTGAACCCCTGGGCCACTCCTGCTCCGTGTGGTGACTCAGGTTGTGGACCTTTGATCACTCCTGCCTCCCGTGTGGTGACTAGGTTGTGACCTCTGACCATTCCCGCCTCCCGTGTGGGGGACTCAGGTTGTGACTCTGACCACTCTGCCTCCCGTGTGGTGACTCAGGTTGTGAAACCCTTTTACCACTCCTGCCTCCGTTGTGGTGACTCAGGTTGTGACCCTTTACCACTCCTGCCTCCCGTGTGGTGACTCAGGTTGTGACCTCTGACCACTCCTGCCTCCCGTGTGGTGACTCAGGTTGTGACCTCTGACCACTCCTGCCTCCCGTGTGGTGACTCAGGTTGTGACCTCTGACCACCTGCCTCCCGTGTGGTGACTCAGGTTGTAACCTTGACCACTCCTGCCTCCGTGTGGTGACTCAGGTTGTGACCTCTGACCACTCCTGCCTCCCGTGTGGTGACTCAGGTTGTGACCTTTATTCGAGTCTCGCTTAATTTAGGTGTCAACAAAAGTTTTTGTTCAGAAGTGTATTAATTTTGTCCCTACTGTTTGACCTTGTACAAGACCGTGCGGTCCAGCGTAAGTCACAGCCCAGATTATCATGAACTCACATGAGGAACTTATAATTACTATTCATTACTTTGTTATTAACACTGGTGTATTTTGAGAGGCCGCGGAGACAGTGACTCCGAAAACTAAAAACAAATAAGTACCCAGAAAGGAGGGGATGAAAAATAAAAGTTGAGCCTCCATGGATAAGGCGTCTGGAAGGGAAAATGGAAGAGCCTCGATCAATCAAAATAAGATAAGGTGGATGGAAGGGAACTTTGAGTCGAGTGAACTGATAAAAACGTGAGACTTGATGGCCTCATACAAGCTGCTCCAACCCCTTGTAGCCCGGCCTGAGACCACGTTACTGTGTTGACTGACTGTTCAAGTTGTCTGTTGCTGCTCGTGGCTGCTTAATTAAAAAACACAGGTATATAGCAACGGTATGTCAGCAATAACTTAATCACCGAACGAATCACCGGACAAAGACCCGCTTAAGAAATATTCCTGACAACAAACTATCACCATCTACATGTCCCCCCCCCCTTACTGAAATATCTGTCCTGGCTTACCCTGTTTACGGTATTCTCTTTTAACTTCTGAGCTTTTGATCTGTGATTTACGTGTGACCTGCTTCCTTATCACTTTCCCTCACTCAGCCGTCATCTTCGTGCAGCCAGCGAGCGAGGGAGCCAGTACATCCAGTTATTGTTTATTTTCGTCATGGGTAAACCTCATCCATTGTTGATAAAGGCAGGGAGATAAGCTGGTTTTCCGCCTCCCCTCTTACTGTCAATACTCGCTAACCACCCCACACCCACCCCCAAACACACACACACACACCCCAAACACACACACACCCACCCCCCAAACACACACACACACCCCAAACACACACACACCCACCCCCCAACACACACACACACACACACACACTAGAGAAAGTGCAAAGTTTGCAACAAGACTAGTCCCGGAGCTAAGGGGCATGTCCTACACAGTGGTTCTCAACTCGTCTCAGTCCATGGACCACCAACACAATTATAAAAATATCGTGGACCATTTCATTGTTTTGAGTACTACTATATAACGGGAAGGCGAAGACAACAGACAATTTGATTTGAAATATATTTCTTATAAACAGAAATTCGAGGAGTTATATAAAATAATATATATCTAACATTTTGGTCTGAAATATATTTCATACAAATATAATTTCCTGGAAATGAATTAATATATATCTAACATTTTTCTGTGAAATTTCTTTCTAATGAACATAATTTTGAGATTATGAAGTGCACAGTTAACATTGTTCTTTGAAATATAATTATTTCACTTTTCCTGGCTACCTGGAGGGTGATCCGGGGATCAACGCCCCCGCGGCCCGGTCCACGACCAGGCCTCCTGGTGGATCAGGGCCTGATCAACCAGGCTGTTACTGCTGGCCACACGTAGTCCAACGTACGAACCACAGCCCGGCTGATCCGGCAACGAATTTAGGTATCTGTCCAGCTCCCTCTTGAAGACAACCAGAGGTCTACTGGTAATGCCCCTTATGGCTGATGGGAAGCTGTTGAACAGTCTTGGGCTCCAGACACTTATTGAGTTTTCTCTCAGTGTTCTAATGGCGCCCCTACTTTTCACTGGGGGTATGTTGCATCGCCTGCCAAGTCTTTTGCTTTCGTATAGAGTGATTTCTGTGTTCAGATTAGGGACCAGTTCCTCCAGAATCTTCCAGGTGTAGATTATATATCTCACCTGCGCTCCAGTGATTACAAGTCAAGTGCTTCCAGGCGTTCTCAGTAGTTAAGGTGTTTGATAAAACTTATACGTGCAGTAAAGGTTCTCTGTACATTCTCTATATCTGCAATTTCACCTGCCTTGAATGTGGATGTTAATGTACAGCAGTATTCCAGCCTAGAGAGAACAAGTGATTTAAAAAGTTACTCTTGCCTTGAATGTTCTCATTATCCATCCTGTTATTTTCCTCGCATATGTGATAGTGGCATTGTTGTGATCACTGATGGTGAAGTCTTAGGACATTACCACACCCAGGTCCTTCACATTACTTTTTCGCTCTATTGTGTGCAAGCGGACTTTGGGATTGTCTTCTCACTGACAAGCTTTTCAATGTTAGGAATGCTACTTGATAATGCACAACGAATATCACTTTGAACTGCAAGCCGATTCCTGTTTGGACTTAATGTGCAACATGAAAATCCACTCTCACACATACAAGTTGATGCAAATGGCAAAAGAAATCTGACTGCATGTGTTAACAGAATTGGGTAACAATCATACTGGCCCCAATTTTTTCCATGGTAGACCGCTGGTACACATCTCTAGCTGCCAAATCATTTTTCAGGTCCAAGAACTCCTGCACAGCCTCTGGAACACCATGAACATCTGTTACAAATGGATTCCTGATGAAAGAAAACCTATCCGTTGTCATGTCTACCTCCGGAAAGTATCGCTGAAATTGATCCCGCAGCTTTTGTAAATTTTGGAGAATATGCACCGGAATGGCTTCCGTTTCCCCTAGCATGGCATCCACACATGGAAATTGAACTAATTTTTTCCCTTTGACTCTTCCGATCCAGAGTTCTAATTTCTCAAGAAAAGCCTTGACGATTCCTTGGTGAGAGAACAGATTTGTTCCTTTTCCTTGCAGCTGAAGATTCAGTTTGTTCAAGATACCAAAAATATCGACAAGGTATGCTAGTTCTAAATCTGGCAGTTCTAGTATATTTGAAAAAAACTCCTTTCCCTTGAGACTGAAGAAATAGAAACAATTCTTTTCTCAGTTCAAAAATTCTATTGAGTACATCCCCTGGTGACAACCACCGTACACAAGTGTACAACAGCAACACCTCAAAGTGGGACCCATGTCCTGGTATAATTTTCTGAACAGTCTGGTGTTCACTGCTGACTATATGATGTTATTAACCACCTTCACCAATCCTTTGGAAATGTTGTTCAGGTGATCAGGTAGTGTTTTTGATGGCAGTCTCTCTCTTTGTGAATGAAACAGTAAACTCCGGTTACCAATAGAGCTGCGCTGTTTCACCAACGCTTGAAAGCTTGATCTTGAGCCTGGCATCGCAGGTGCACCATCAGTGGTAACATCCACCAAATTTACCCAATCCAGACCATTTACTTCAAAGAAATTGTTAATAATTCCTAACACATCCTGAGTCCTTGTGGTGGTATCAAGAGTCTTACAAAGGAGAAACTTGTCTTTGATGTCTCCCTCAGCCATGCATCGTGCCAATACCAATAGCTGAGAAGACAGTGAAACATCAGTTGACGCATCCAACTGTATGGCAAACAATGGAGATTTCTTTATTTCATCCACAACTTGTTCACTGATGTTTTGTGAGATTTCATTTATCTGTCTCGACACTGTGTCATTACAAGCTGATATATCATTCAACTTACGTGCTGAGTCCTGGTCAATGCGCATACCGATAATCCACACTTTATTTTCGATAAATTTAAGACTATATGCACCAATCTTCAGTTTATTACCAAATATAGTGAACGTTCTGTGGACCACCCAAAATGTCACCATGGACCACCAGTGGTCCATGGACCACCAGTGGTCCATGGACCACCAGATGAGAATCACTGTCCTACGAAAAGAGGTTAAAGGAAATCAACCCGACGACAAAGGACAGGATAGATATGGGAGATATAATAACGACATATAAAATACTGATAGAAATCGACAAAGTGGACAGAGACAGGATGTTCCAGAGATGGGACACAAAAACAAGGGGTCACAGTTGGAAGCTGAAGACACAGATGAATCACAGGGATGTTAGGAAGTATTTCTTCAGTCAGAGATGTCAAGAAGTGGAATAGTCTGGAAAGTGATGTAGTGGAGGCAGGATCCATACATAGCTTTAAGAAGAGGTATGGTAAAGCTCATGGAGCAGGAAGAGTGGCCTAGTGGCGATCAGTGAAGAGGCGGGGCCAGGAGATATGAATCGACCCTGCAACCACAATTAGATAAGTACACACCAATCGAGGGGTGAACTAATTCTATCACCAGAGGCGCACATCATCGGAATAACCGTTGCAGCTCTTGTGTGGGAACCAGCCGACCACGAGAATGTAGAGGACCTTCACTACACGTATAAAGTCAAACACCTAAATTATTGGGAACTCCTCAAGTCCCTCGAACTGTACCTTGGAAGAGAGCCGAGAAAGACTAATTATTGCTTATGCTTGGAAAATGCTACAGGAATTGGTCACAAATTTGTGGTCACAAATTTGTGGTCACAAATTTGTAGACACAAATCACTCCCTATGAAAGCAGAGAAGCTTAGCAAATGGTGCAAAATACCCGCAATAAAAGACCTGGAATGTAATTAGTATGTTCAGAGATAACCCAGTGAATGTAAAGCGACCAAGACTTTGCAAAACCATTTATATATAAGGGGGAATTACCAACAGACCTCTGACTGACTTCAAGAGGGGAAACCTACAATGGACTGGTGCTGCCAGCACCAAGAGTCTGATTTATCTGGCCATCAGCTGGGTAACCTGGTTAGGGACCAGGCCACTGGGCAGAGACTCTCGCAACTGTCTACAGGTAAACTTCAGGTTAGTGAATGTGATTATTTTTCAGGTACGAGATTAAGAGTCTTGAAGTACAATACTGTCAAGTCAGTCTGGGTCTCTTGGTAATTCCCTATACGCTAGATGGCAACACTTTAAGAGCCTTCAACTCTTTTTGCCTGTGTAGTGATGGCACTTATGGCACGCCTGCTTTTCATGGTGGATATTTTGCACACACTATCATGCCTCTCACAAGGAGACCTTTAAGTGTGCAGATTTGAAACTCACTGACACATTCCATGTGTAAATTATGAGGCATCTTTATCAACTGCACTCCAAAATATCTCCGTGAATTTATGGGAACAGAGAAATTTTATTGTACACTGTTTATATCATTAATTCCACCTTCATTAAACAGGGTTGTCAGTATACAGCAATATTCCAGCCTTAACGACTATCACTTGTGGTCTGACATATCCTATTTTGAAAGTTCTTGTTATCCAGAGTGGCATTAACCTCACGGGTGAGATGGTGACGTTAATGAGTTCCTGGAACCTAACTTTACACACAGACCACGAGGATAGAAATGCTTGAATTCAGCTGACTAGTTAAGAGGCGGGGTCAGGAACAGCAACCACAACTATAGTAATGGAGTGTTGATGTGGAGGAGGTAGAAAGGGAGAGGGAGGTAGGGGAGGGAGGTGAGGAAAGTAGTAAGGGAGGGAGTAAGGAGGGTAAGGAAGGTAATAAGGCAGGTACATGACATCTTTGATATACCTTTGATGGGTTTCGAGAACTATCCTACCCCCGCCTTGGAAACCCAGCCTGGCCTTGGGCCAATTTTGGAGACTTTTGTTGCTCCAGCGGCCCTGCCTTCGGCCAGGCTTCCTTGTAGAGTGGTTGCTCAACCAGGTTGTTGCTGCTAGCAGCACGCTGGTATACTCAGTGGGAGAGTGGGGTATACGCAGTGGGGTGTGACGGAACATCCCAGGTGTTGATCAGAACAATAAAGGAAAGACCAGTACCCCCACTCAGTACCTGATTGACCACACACTACCCCCTTCCAGAACCTGATGGGCCCCACACTACCCTTACCAGGACTGATTGGACCACACACTACCCCCTCCCAGGACCTGATGGACCACACACTACCCCCTCCCAGGACCTGATGGACCACACACTACCCCCACCCAGTACCTGATGGACCACACACTACCCTCACCCAGTACCTGATGGACCATACACTACCTCCACCCAGTACCTGATGGACACACACTACCCCACCCAGTACTGATGACACCACTACCCACCCAGTACCTGATGGACCACACACTACCCCCTCTCCGGACCTGATGGACCACACACTACCCCACCCAGTACCTGATGGACCACACACTACCCCCTCCAGGACCTGATGGACCACACACTACCCCCTCTCAGGACCTGAGGGAACCACACACTACCCCCCCGAGTACCTGATGGACCACACACTACCCCCTCCCAGGACTTGATGGACCACACACTACCCCCTCCAGGACCTGATGGACCACACACTACCCCTCCCAGGACTTGATGGACCACACACTACCCCCTCCCAGGACCTGATGGACCACACACTACCCCTCCAGGACTTGATGGACCACACACTACCCCCTCCCAGGACCTGATGGACCACACACTACCCCCTCCAGGACTGATGGACCACACACTACCCCCCCCAGGACCTGATGGACCACACACTACCCCCTCCCAGGACCTTGATGGACCACACACTACCCCTCCCAGGACTTGATGGACCACACACTACCCCCTCCAGGACCTGATGGACCACACACTACCCCCTCCCAGGACTTGATGGACCACACACTACCCCCTCCCAGGACCTGATGGACCACACACTACCCCTCCCAGGACCTGATGGACCGCACATTACCCCCACCCAGTACCTGATGGACCACACACTACCCCCACCCAGTACCTGATGGACCACACACTACCCCCTCCCAGGACCTGATGGACCACACACTACCCCCTCCCAGGACCTGATGGACCACACACTACCCCCACCCAGTACCTGATGGACCACACACTACCCCCAACCAGTACTGATGGACCACACACTACCCCCTCCCAGGACCTGATGGACCACACACTACCTCCTCCAGAACCTGATGACCACACACTACCCCCACCCAAACCTGATGGACCACAGACTCCCCACCCAGTACCTGATGGACCACACGCTACCCCCTCCCAGGACCTGATGGACCACACACATACCCCTCCCAGGACCTGATGGACCACACACTCCCCCACCCAGTACCTGATGGACCACACACTCCCCCAAGCAGTACTGATGGACCGCACACTTCCCCCACCCAGTACCTAATGGACCACACACTACCCCCTCCCAGGATCTGATGGACCACAACTCCCCACCCAGAACCTATGGACCACACACTTCCCCCACCCAGTACCTGATGGACCACACACTACCCTCTCCCAGACCTGATGGACCACACACTCCCCCACCAGAACTGATGAACCACACACACCCCCACCCAGTACTGATGGACCACACACTTCCCCCACCCAGTACCTAATGGACCACACACTACCCCCTCTTAGGATCTGATGGACCACATACTCCCCCACCCTTCTAACGCCCCCACCTCTGTCTTCCATCACCTACCTCCCCTTCTTCCCTCTCCTACACAATGTTCTGAACCTCTCAGCTCACTCTCATCCCTGCTCTCTCCAGCTTCTTCAACCTCGCTGCCTCTCTCTCCCTGCAGAGTGAAGTTGCCTGCGCCTCCGTGGTGAAGGGAGCACTGGACCTGATGAGTGTGCGCCAGTGTGAGTCTTGAAGATCATTAAGGCTCCTTTACTATGCCCCAACCCGCAAGGAGCCTCACATTAATGCCAGTAACCCACCGTCCACCAGCTGTGATTCCCAGCACCTGCTCCAACCATTCCCTGATTGGCAGTAATCTGGGCGGAGTCAACGATGCCCTCCTTGGCTCCAAGTAGCAGAGGGCCACCATTCACAACCCCCGGCACTCCTTGGCACTGATAATCGCACCCGGGAGGGGGAGGGGGAGAGGGAAGGGAAGTAGGGGCAGTGATGACCCTCCCGGCATGGACTAAGCATAGGTAATGTAAAAGAAAATAAGGGAAACAGATCATTCAGGCTGTGGGTGAGAAAACTCAATAGTTCCCTACATAGTAGTATTTGTGTACTTAAATATACCTGTGACCAGTTTCGAGAGTCTTCCTACTCTTTTAATCTGGCCAGGAACCAGGCTATCCTGGTCAAACAAGCTGTTGCTACTGGCCATCCCGCTATTAACTATGTCGTCTACATGTAGCAGTGCAGAGTACTGCTGGCAGCAATAGCCTGGTTGTCATGTAGGGGGGTAATGGAACGTAAAGCATAATTGGGGAATATGGGAGTAAGGGAGTCAGTTAGGAGGGAGTAGGTAGGGAATAGGCAGGCGAGGTGGTAGGAGAGATGATTAGCGGAGGTAGTTAATGTGAGGTCACTGGTGACTACACCTTCACCTCTCATTACTCTACCTACTACTCTACTCACCCTCTTACTACTTGAAATAAAATAAATGAATAAATGAGTAAATAACGGGGACAGTGAATATTACTACTCTACTCAAACACAGTTTATTATTAAGTCTTTGTACAATAATATATTTGGGAACAGAAGTACATTATTTTGTTTAGATAAATGGGATGGTACACATAAGCAGTGAGACAGGGAGTACAATTAACTTGACGAAAATGAATATAACTTACAATATAGTTCAGAGGGCAGTTTACCACAGGAACTAAGCCACAGGTCCCAAAACCTACACAGCACGAGTACTGCTCCAGGCCAATACTCTGCCCAATGTCTCCAACAGTTTCCTCCAGAGACTTCAGCAGCCTTCTCCCGAGCCCTGCACCCCAGCAGCAGCTCCTCTCGAATCTCCTGCTCAGAGCTCTGCACACAGCAGCAGCTCTGCTCGATGTCTCTCTGCTCAGAGCTCTGCACACAGCAGCAGCTCTGCTCGAAGTCTCCTGCTCAGCTGTTTCTTGGGCTTATATGGTGGTCCAAGCACCCCCCACAATGGGGTGTGCACCACGTGTTACGACCTGACGCCGAGATTTGATGCCAGTGACGAACAAAGGAGCTGAGACTAAAGCCGAAAAGGCATGGCTCTGACAGCTATTTGCCAAAGCAAGATGACCATATAATTGATTAAATTAGGTCTCCCCAGAGACCTCACAAGCCTAGCCGAAGTACATTACATGGTTGAGCAAGCCTTGTCTCAGGCCGGGCTGCGAGTGTAGAAAAATCCTTGAAGCAGCCATAGGTAGTAGGCTGGTAAACAATAAGGATCAATGGAGATACTACCCATCTTATCATAAGTGTGTGGAAAGGAAGCATGTTAAACGTTCTGCACTCTAGGGGGACTGATGGTCATTTTTTTTTTTTTGACTCAAGAACATGTAAGGTATTAGGCAAATCTTACAAACTTTTACTTCACGGTAATGTGAGACAAGAGTGGCACAGTGTCAGGTGAGACAAGGGTGCCAGAGTGTCAGGTGAGACAAGGGTGCCAGAGTGTCAGATGATACAAGGGTGCCAGAGTGTCAGGTGAGACAAGGGTGCCAGAGTGTCAGGTGAGACAAGGGTGCCAGAGTGTCAGATGATACAAGGGTGCCACAGTGTCAGGTGAGACAAGGGTGCCAGAGTGTCAGATGATAAAAGGGTGCCAGAGTGTCAGGTGAGACAAGGGTGCCAGAGTGTCAGGTGAGACAAGGGTGCCACAGTGTCAGGTGAGACAAGGGTGCCACAGTGTCAGGTGAGACAAGGGTGCCACAGTGTCAGGTGAGACAAGGGTGCCACAGTGTCAGATGATACAAGGGTGCCACAGTGTTAGGTGGGACAAGGGTGCCACAGTGTCAGGTGGGACAAGGGTGCCACCGTGTCAGGTGAGGCAAGGGTGCCACAGTGTCAGGTGAGACAAGGGTGCCAGAGTGTCAGATGATACAAGGGTGCCACAGTGTTAGGTGGGACAAGGGTGCCACAGTGTCAGGTGGGACAAGGGTGCCACAGTGTCAGGTGAGGCAAGGGTGCCACAGTGTCAGGTGAGACAAGGGTGCCAGAGTGTCAGATGATGCAAGGGTGCCACAGTGTTAGGTGGGACAAGGGTGCCACAGTGTCAGGTGGGACAAGGGTGCCACAGTGTCAGGTGAGACAAGGGTGCCAGTGTCAGGTGAGACAAGTGTGTGTCAGTGTCAGGAGAGTGTCAGGAGAGACAAGGGTGCCATAGTGTCAGGTGAGACAAAGGTGCCACAGTGTCAGGTGAGACAAGTTTGCCACAGTGTCAGGTGAGACAAGTGTGTCACAGTGTCAGGTGAGGCAAGGGTGCCAGTGTCATGTGAGACAAGGGTGCCATAGTGTCAGGTGAGACAAGTGTGTCACAGTGTCAGGTGAGGCAAGGGTGCCAGTGTCAGGTGAGGCAAGGGTGCCACAGTGTCAGGTGAGACAAGGGTGCCACTATCAGGTGAGACAAGTGTGTCAGTGTCAGGTGAGGCAAGGGTGTCAGTGTCATGTGAGACAAGGGTGCCATAGTGTCAAGTGAGACAAGGGTGCCACAGTGTCAGGTGAGACAAGTGTGTCACAGTGTCAGGTGAGGCAAGGGTGCCATAGTGTCAGGTGAGACAAGGGTGCCAGTGTCAGGTGAGAATGGTGCCACAGTGTCAGCTGACACAAGAGTGCCACAGTGTCAAGTGACACAAGGGAACTACAGTGTGTCACAATAATGTAGTTTCCTGATGCTTTTGTCAAATCAGCATCAAGTATAAGTACCGGACATGTTAGGTCCATTTATCCCTGTTATACTGAATAATGCATGCATGCATGCATGCATGTATACTTGTATACTCCCTCCCTCCTCCTCTCTCTCACACACACTCCAGAACTCAGTGTTAAGCCATAATGTCACGAGGAGAGTGTCATGGAGCAAGGCAGTAGCTGCATGACTGACACTCCACACACCAACACAGTGAGAACACTAAAGATAGCAAGTACTTCCCTCTCCCTCCACTACCTCCTGTTCTCCTTAACATATCCCATTTCCTTTCCTCCCCTCCACTGCCTGTTTCTCCCCCCTCTCCCCCTGCATAACATGCCTCTTCTCTCCAACCCTCCCTGCCCTTCCTCTCTCCACCACCACCGTTCTCCTGCTCACCTAGCAGTAAAAATAGGTACCTGTGTGCTAGAAGTGTGTTGTGGGTTGCATCTAAGGAAAAATGTGTTAGAAAACTCCAGTCCTGCTGGAACGTCCTGTATAGGAGCAGAAAATCTGAGATCTTGGGGATAATGTCGGCTCTCACATCCAAGGATCACAACAGTCTTACTATCACAGCCGCAAGGGTAACGGTTGGCTGGATAAATAGAACATTCAGGATTTAGGGTCTAGGGACGGACCTCGGGAACAGTGACTCCCAGAATTATCTGCAGGTAAACCACAGGTCATAGTGCATACCTGTGACTGGTTTCAAGGGTTGTGCCAGCCTTGCAGCCCGGCCTGAGAGCACACTTCCCTGTTGTCTATTTAACCAGGCTGTTAGTGTTAGTGGCTGTATGACCCATATAGTCACCACAGGTTGGATGATCTGGCACTTGGCGGAGCCAGTCATCTACCCTTTCTTCCAGCAATATTTATGACATCTGATTTCCAGTGTGAGGAGTGTTAGTGTGACACTATCACCTCTCAGTGTGGGTACCCTGCAGTGTGACACACTATCACCTCTCAGTGTGGGTACCCTGCAGTGTGACGCACTATCACCTCTCAGTGTGGGTACCTTGCAGTGTGACACTATCACCTCTCAGTGTGGGTACCCTGCAGTGTGACACACTATCACCTCTCAGTGTGGGTACCCTGCAGTGTGACGCACTATCACCTCTCAGTGTGGGTACCCTGCAGTGTGACACTATCACCTCTCAGTGTGGGTACCCTGCAGTGTGACACTATCACCTCTCAGTGTGGGTACCCTGCAGTGTGACACACTATCACCTCTCAGTGTGGGTACCCTGCAGTGTGACACACTATCACCTCTCAGTGTGGGTACCCTGCAGTGTGACACTATCACCTCTCAGTGTGGGTACCCTGCAGTGTGACACTATCACCTCTCAGTGTGGGTACCCTGCAGTGTGACACACTATCACCTCTCAGTGTGGGTACCCTGCAGTGTGACACACTATCACCTCTCAGTATGGGTACCCTGCAGTGTGACACACTATCACCTCTCAGTATGGGTACCCTGCAGTGTGACACACTATCACCTCTCAGTGTGGGTACCCTGCAGTGTGACGCACTATCACCTCTCAGTGTGGGTACCTTGCAGTGTGACACTATCACCTCTCAGTGTGGGTACCCTGCAGTGTGACACACTATCACCTCTCAGTGTGGGTACCCTGCAGTGTGACGCACTATCACCTCTCAGTGTGGGTACCCTGCAGTGTGACACTATCACCTCTCAGTGTGGGTACCCTGCAGTGTGACACTATCACCTCTCAGTGTGGGTACCCTGCAGTGTGACACACTATCACCTCTCAGTGTGGGTACCCTGCAGTGTGACACACTATCACCTCTCAGTGTGGGTACCCTGCAGTGTGACACTATCACCTCTCAGTGTGGGTACCCTGCAGTGTGACACACTATCACCTCTCAGTGTGGGTACCCTGCAGTGTGACACACTATCACCTCTCAGTGTGGGTACCCTGCAGTGTGACACTATCACCTCTCAGTGTAGTGGTACCCCATGCAGTGTGACACTATCACCTCTCAGTGTGGGTACCCTGCAGTGTGACACACACTATCACCTCTCAGTGTGGGTACCCTGCAGTGTGACACACTATCACCTCTCAGTATGGGTACCCTGCAGTGTGACACACTATCACCTCTCATGTGGGTACCCTGCAGTGTGACACACTATCACCTCTCAGTGTGGGTACCCTGCAGTGTGACACACTATCACCTCTCAGTGTGGGTACCCTGCAGTGTGACACACTATCACCTCTCAGTGTGGGTACCTGCAGTGTGACACACACTATCACTCTCAGTGTGGGTACCCTGCAGTGTGACACACACTATCACCTCTCAGTGTGGGTACCCTGCAGTGTGACACACACTATCACCTCTCAGTGTGGGTACCCTGCAGTGTGACACACACTATCACCTCTCAGTGTGGGTACCCTGCAGTGTGACACACACTATCACCTCTCAGTGTGGGTACCCTGCAGTGTGACACACTATCACCTCTCAGTGTGGGTACCCTGCAGTGTGACACACACTATCACCTCTCAGTGTGGGTACCCTGCAGTGTGACACACACTATCACCTCTCAGTGTGGGTACCCTGCAGTGTGACACACACACTATCACTTCTCAGTGTGGGTACCTTGCAGTGTGACACACACACTATCACTTCTCAGTGTGGGTACCTTGCAGTGTGACACACTATCACTTCTCAGTGTGGGTACCTTGCAGTGTGACACACACTATCACTTCTCAGTGTGGGTACCTTGCAGTGTGTACACACATCACTCTACTGACTCTCAATAGTGTGGGTACCTGCAGTGTGACACACAGCGTTGAACACTATCCCTCAGTGTGGGTACCTTGCAGTGTGACACACTATCACCTCTCAGTGTGGGTACCCGGCAGTGTGACACACTCCTTGCAGTGTGACACACACTGTCTCATTCTATCCTCATAAACTATACCTCATTGAACCTTGCGAGTTACTACACTACTGCAGGAACGTGAGATTCACACTATCTTTCTCATTCATAAAATAACTGTATATCAACAGTTACCGGAAGTATGTACAGTGTATCTACTTTCAAGGAGACGGCAGATCGTCACTTAATTTTCTTCCATACAGCTGCTCTACAGGCTCTTACCATGAGCACCGATACCCACGTGATAGTACCGTGACCAGATGTCGAGCGGATTCTATACATCGAACATGTAAGAATGAGCCAGAAATTCCTCTATATCAATGTCTTGATCCAACCAATCTCGTTCCTTCAGCGCTCTCTGACCAACTGGTAATAGGTAGAGCCTGACACTTGATGTAAGAAGGTAGATCAGAGCAGTGTAAACTGGATTCAGCAATTCACATCATGAAGTACATGTCAAATTATGTTGAACTCACTTTACCTCAGGTGACATGGTCTGATCATGTCCTTCCGAGTGTTAACAGCTGTTAAGCACTGCCTAGCTCAACATTCCCTTGAATAGTCATCCACCACCTGCGTAAGTCATTAACTTGGTCTAGAGCGGACCGTAGGTGTGAGGTGCAGACTGGTCTACCCTGGGACATCATTCTAGAAGTAGACCAGAGACAGAGTAACGGAGCTCTGGTGTTGCCGGTCTCTCCTAGCAGCACTGGAAGACCACCACTGTGACATATGACTGAGCATCACTGGGACCTACCACTGGGCTGAATCATGGGCTAAACGGGATCAGATCACAGAAAGCCACCACGGGCATACTATGCTGAGACTGCAGACACTGGGAAGCCACACTGCAACTAGTCGGCCTGAAACTGGGTCACCACTGGGCTCACACTGGATGCACAAGATGGCCAGACACTAGAGAAGTCCACCACTGTGGTAACTAGGTGTGCTGACCATTCACTGGCACAAGGTGTGATTCGTGGTCAGCACTGGGCACATACAGCACAGCTGGAGTAATAGTCCACTTCAGGTAAGTCCGCAGTGTCGGGCTGATTTGTTAACTGCACACGCTGAGTGTTCTCAGCGGCGTCCTTCACACTGAGTCCCTTACCCTGAAGTGTATCAGCTCTGTTTGTACAAGGGCTACCATGTCTCCATCTGTGACATGTTCTACACCCTGTATCCTCTCGTCTCCCATGAGCGCTGAACTCTTACTAGTTCTTAGACGTGAGCTCTACACCAGTGGGGTCCTAGTCATGGAGCCACAGTTTGAACGTCCAGTACACTAGAACACCGACTACACCTGGGCCGATACGGATGTGCAAAGATCGATGTCCATTTATTACGGTACCAGTATCGGTGAAAAAACGGCCGATACCAGCCGTTACTTTAAAAAAGTAATATTACTTGTGTACTAAAAAATATCAATATTAACAGTCTACCTACACACACACACACACACACACACACACACACACACACACACACACACACACACACACACACACACACACACACACAACACACGTGAACGTGGTACGTGAAGAGGTATCACAGTGGGCGCCTGTGACGAGCGGGGTCCCACAGGGGTCAGTCCTAGGACCAGTGCTATTTTTAATATATGTGAATAACATGATGGAAGGGATAGAGTCAGAAGTGTCCCTGTTCGCAGATGATGTGAAGTTAATGAGAAGAATTAAATCAGATGAGGATCAGGCAGGACTACAAAGAGACCTGGACAGGCTGGACACGGGGTCCAGCAATTGGCTTATCGAATTCAACCCTGCCAAATGCAAAGTCATGAAGATTGGGGAAGGGCAAAGAAGACCGCAGACAGAGTATAGGCTGGGTGGACAAAGAATGCAAACTTCACTCAAGGAGAAAGATCTTGGGGTGACCATAACACCGAGTACGTCTCCGGAAGCACATATCAACCACATAACTGCTGCAGCATATGTGCGCCTGTCAAACCTTAGAATAGCGTTTCGATACCTTAGAAAGGAATCGTTCAAGATACTGTACATTGTGTACGTCATGCCCATACTGGAGTATGCAGCACCTGTTTGGAACCCACACCTGGTCAAGCACATCAAGAAATTATAGAAAGTACAAAGGTTTGCAACAAGGCTAGTTCTGGAGCTCAGGGAAATGTCCAACGATGAAAGGTTGAGGGAAATCGGACTGACGACACTAGACAACAGGAGGGTCAGGGGAGACATGATAACGACATACAAAATACTGCGTGGAATAGATAAGGTGGACAGAGACAGGATGTTCCAGAGAGGGACACAGAAACAAGGGGTCACAATTGGAAGCTGAAGACTCAGACGAGTCACAGGGATGTTAAGAAGTATTTCTTCAGCCACAGTCTCGTCAGGAAGTGGAACAGCCTAGCAAGTGATGTAGTGGAGGCAGGAAGCACACATAGCTTTAAGAAGAGGTATGACAAAGCTCAGGAAGCAGAGAGGACCTAGTAGCGATCAGTGAAGAGGCGGGGCCAGGACTGAGTATCGACCCCTGCAACAATAATTAGGTGATTACAATTAGGTGAGTACACACACACAAACAGACACACACAAACAAACACAGACAGACACACACACACACACACACACACACACACACTATTGACAAGTGCCTCTGACAACTAGCAACTAAGACAACAGGCAGAGTAATGAGAAATATAAGTTATTCAATATTTATCCTTGTTGTGTTATTTAATACCCAGTGTGTAATAAACATTCCCTTATATACTGAACATAATCATTATAATGTTAAAGATAAAAACAATACCAGAACAGTATCAGTACCGGCCGAAAATTAAGTATTGTTTTGGGTAAAAATTTAGGTATCGTCCCATCCCTAGTTTCGAGAGTTTCCTTGGCCCTTGACCAGGCTTCTCTGGTCAACCAGGCTGTTGCTGTCGTCGACTCGCTAATCCACATATCCATCACAGCCTGGTTGATCTGGCACCTGGTGGAGATACTCGTCCAGTTGCCTCCTAAGACTTCCACACACGTTCATTTTGCATACACATCCTGGGTTTGAAATCAAATAAAAACAACAAAGTTAGTATACTAGTGAGCTCCTCCCGGAAGTGAATGCCATGTTTCGAACATTTACACACACAAGAGATGTGGAAATATAAACACACATGCAGTATAATGTGATCATTTATTGACAACGTTTCGCCCACACAGTGGGCGTTTTCAAGTCACAAACAGATCTACCTGGGGTGGAAGGTACGTGAATATTTATAGTCAGGTTCACATTATACTGCATATGTTTATATTTCCATTGTGTCCGTATTTTATACCATTTATTTCCACACAAGGAATGTTTTGGACGGAGTGAAAATGATAGAAAAGTATAACATGTATCATGTGACAGAATTAATAACTCACAGGGAGGAGTAGAACTCTGTGAAATATAACTTCTATCGCACAGAATTGGTGAATTCTACGAATGACACAGTACAAATTCTAGGTGTTAAAGTTGAAAATAGGAATTTGTTAATTATCCTAGTATACAAATCACCATCAGCAACTGCTGAGGAATTCACAGATCAGTTAACGAAGATAGATAGTTATGTGGATAGACTAGAAAATCCTACACTAAATATTTTATTCCTTGGAGATTTTAATCTCCCTCATGTATAATGGAAGATGGCGCAACGTAATGTTATACCAGTAATATCTGCTGGCAGCACCCTGGCTCAGCAGCCACATACCAGGGAACTAATGAGGCTTTGTGAAAAGCACACATTAAACCAAAAGATAACTGATCCCACTAGAAATGAGAATACCCTAGATCTGATATTCACAAACAACGAGGAATTAATCAGAGACAAAACAGTTACAAAAACAATATACTCTGATCACAAAATCATTGAAGTACAAACGAGTATTAACTCCGGGTTTGGGAACTGCGTCACTAATGTTAGAGACGGGATGTTCAGTAAGTTTAATTTTAACAACCATAGAATTGACTGGGAAAAGTAAACCAAGAGCTATCAGCTATACCCTGGGAATCAGACATGAGCACCCTAAATCCCCACCAGTGCATAGAGAAGCTGAACATAGAAGCATACAAGGTTTGTGTTAAACATCTCCTACGCTACAGAGAGAGTAGGAAATGGTACAGAAGAAAACGGGTTACTGAACTGCTTAAAAAACAAATATGTTGCAACAGAGGAAAGACAGTCTTAACAGAGAAATCACTGAATTAGAGCAAAAACTTAGGATGTCATACCTAACAGAAGAAGTACACCGGGAACAAAGGGCCATGCAGGATAACGCAAGAAACCCAAAATATTTATATTCCTATACAAACTCCAAGCTAAGAACTGCCTGTAGAATTGGACCACTACTGAGAGGAGACTCGTATACTGACGATGAACAGGAAATAAATGAAATCCTAAAAGAACAGTATGAGTCGGTGTTCAGCAACCCACTAATTGACAGCAAGGTAGAAAATGTAGAAACATTTTTCACTCCAGCAGAAGGTCGCGCAGACCAACTGACATTAATAAATACAAATCCCCTAGTTTTCGAAAAAGAAATGGACCAGCACAACCATCATGGCTTTAGAGAAGGGCGATCATGCCTGTCACAGCTGCTGAACCATTATGACAGAATTACGGAGGCACTGGAAGACGACCAAAACGCAGATGTGATTTACGCAGATTTTGCAAAGGCATTTTAAAAATGCGACCATGGAGAGATAGCGCACAAAATGAAGGCCATAGGCATTACAGGGAAGATAGGGAGATGCATTATAGAGATTCTAACACGGAGAACACAACAAGTAGTAGTAAACAGAGAGAAATCCAGCATCATCGAGGTACAAAGCTCAGTGCCCCAAGGCACTGTCCTGGCACCTCTGCTGTTTCTCATCCTCATAGCAGACATAGATAAAAACACCCGTCACACTTTTGTATCATCATTTGCAGAGGTCACTAAAATAAGCATGAAAGTCACTACGGTAGAGGACACTAAAAAATTAACAGGGTTTTCCAGTGGGCAGTGGAGAACATGACGTTCAATGGTGATAAGTTCCAACTGTTTAGGTATGGAAAGAATGAAGAACTCAAAAGGAACACTATATACAAAACTCAAGAGGGTCACCAAATAGAACGTAAGGAACACGTAAAAGACCTGGGAATAATTATGTCAGCGGACCTTTCTTTTAAAGACCATAACAAGACAAAGATCACGACAGCCAGGAAGATGACTGGGTGGGTATTGAGAACTTTCAAAACAAGGGAAATAATGCCGATGGTGACACTCTTCAAATCGCTAGTGCTCCCTCACTTAGAATATTGCTCAGTGCTGACGGCCCCGTTCAGGGCAGGAGAAATATCAGAGCTGGAACAAATACAGAGATAGTTTACGGCTCACATTGAGCCTGTAAAGCAATTAAATTACTGGGAACGCCTTAAAGTCTTGAACATGTACTCACTGGAGCGGAGGAGGAGGAGGTACATGATAATATATACCTAGAAAATACTCGAGGGCCTGATTCCAAATGTGCACACTGTCATAACATACTGGAGTAAGAGAGATGGGAGGAAGTGTAAAATAAACCCAGTGAGTATTAGGGGTGCGGTGGGGACAATAAGGGAACACTGTATCAACATCCGGGGTCCCAGATTATTCAACATCTTACCAGAAGATATCAAAAACACGGCTGGAACAAGTGTAGAAGCCTTGAAGAAGAAACTGGAAGTTTCTTCACCAGGTGCCGAATTAACCAGGCTGTGATGGATATGTGGGGGCAGCGTGCCTCCAGCAGCAACAGCCTGGTTGACCAGGCAAGCACCAGACTAGCCTGGTGCATGACCGGGCTCCGAGAATAGAGAGACTCTCGAAACTCATCAAAGGTATATCAATGGTAAAGGTATGCAATCCATCTTGTGTGGTAGAATATGAGAAAGCAACACGGCTAGTTTGTGTTCCCACTGCGCAACTCTGTGTGCGCAGTGTAGCAGCACACTGCAGGTGTACCTAATTTTACAATTTAAATAACTTCCCAAGCTTGGTACTGGTCTCCCCTCGCCACCCCCGCACTCTCCCTGCTACCATACCTATCTCCTGCTCTGCTTACCTCCCCAAAGCCTCCACACAAAAATTCATGCTTCCAGGCTCACACCCCAGGGCTTAGATGTCTCCCCAAGGTTTAGATGCTCCCCAGAGCTTCCTCCCTCTCCAGGGCTCAGATGCTCCCCAGAGCCTTCTTTCCCCCAGGGTTTAGATGCTCCCCAGAGCTTCCTCCCTCTCCCACGGATCAGATGTTCCCCAGAGCCTCCCCTCTCCAGAGGGTTCAGATGCTCTCCAGAGCCTCCCCCTCTCTTCAGGGTTCAGGTGCTTCCCAGCGCCTTCCCATCCTAAGGACACATATGCTCCCAAGAGATTCCCCCTTCCAAGGGCACAGATGCTCCCAGAGCCTCCCACTCCCTAATGCTTAGATGCTCCCCAGAGCCTCCTCCCTCACTAGGGCTCAAATGCATCCCAGAGCCTCCCCTCTCCCCAGGGGACCCACTTCTATCAACCAACACTTCACAACTAACCTTGTTATTGTTACACCTACAACCATCCTCCAGCAGGACACCACCTTAGTCACTGCTTAACCAGCCAACTCCAGGTGAGCAACCAACCTCCATCAAATGACCCGCAACTTCCACTTGCAGCTGCGGCCTTCTGACCAACCTCTTACGAAAAAAAAAAACAATTGCAAGCAGTATGCATCCTTCCAATTCATTGATGCACTGGTATACAGACACTATAGCAGTGTGCAACTGATGGGCAGGAGGTATACCCCACTCATAAAACCAACCTCTTTACGAATTACTCAATATGCGCACACGCGTATTCAAATTACACCAAAGTGGATAGGCCACTAACCTTTTAAAACCCCACCTACCCCTCCACCCTCCCCAACATTTCCTACATTCCATCCTTACCCATCCTTCTTTCTCCCCACCCCACCTTACCAAAGCTCTGGTCAGAACCTCGTTAACCTCTCCCCAGGGCTCAGATGCTCCCCAGAGCTTCCCCCAGGGTTCAGATGCTCCTCAGAGCTTCCCCCAGGGTTCAGATGCACCCCAGAGCCTCCCCCCTCCCAAGAGTTCAGATGCTCTTCAGAGCCGCCTCCTCCTTTCCCAGGGCTCAGATGCTTCCCAGAGCCTCCCCCTGCCCCAGGGCTCAGATGCTCCCAAGAGCCTCCACCCAGGGTTAGGATGCTCCCCAGAGCCTCCCCCACCCCCAAGGCTCAGGTGTTCCACAGTGCCTCCCCCTGGGCTCAAATGCACCCCATAGCCTCCTCCCCCAGGGTTCAGATGTTCCTCAGAGCCTCCCCCAGGGCTCAGATGTTCCACAGCGCCTCCCCCTCCCCCAGGGTTCAGATGCTCCCCAGAGCCTCCCCCTCCCCAAGGTTCAGGTACTCCACAGCGTCTCCCCCTGGGTTCAAATGCACCCCATAGCCTCCTTCCCCAGGGCTCAGATGCTCCTCAGAGCCTCCCCAGGGCTCAGATGTTCCACAGCGCCTCCCCCTCCCCCAGGGTTCAGATGCTCCCCAGAGCCTCCTCCTCCCCTAGGGCACAGATGCTTCCCAGAGTCTCCTCCTCTCCCTGGGCTCAGATGCTCCCCAGAGCCTCCTCCTTCCCTAGGGCACAGATGCTCCCCAGAGCCTCCTCCTTCCCTAGGGCTCAGATGCTTCCCAGAGCCTCCTCCTTCCCTAGAGCTCAGATGCTCCCCAGAGCCTCCTCCTTCCCTAGGGGTCAGATGCTCCCCAGAGCCTCCTCCTTCCCCAGGGCTCAGATGCTTCCCAGAGCCTCCTCCTTCCCTAGGGCTCAGATGCTCCCCAGAGCCTCCTCCTTCCCCAGGGCACAGATGCTTCCCAGAGCCTCCTCCCCCTGGGCTCAGATGTTCCGCAGAGCCTCCTCCTCCTCCCTCTGGGCTCAGATGTTCCCCAGAGCCTCCTCCCCCTGGGCTCAGATGTTCCGCAGATAGCACATTATAACACTAATTATAGCCATTTTTAAACACTCGTTATCAGATAAAACCTTACAAACGCTTCGTTAAGTTAGTATTTTTTCTCTTTCTATCTTGGCACACACAAATTGCGGTCGTTTGCGGCTGCACAACGAAGCTGCGGCTACACAACAGGAAGAGGCTACAACTATGCGACGAGACTGCGGCTGTACAATGAGGCTGCGGCTGCACAACACAAGGCCGCAGCTGTACGACGAGGCTGCGGCTGTACGACGGGACTGCGGCTGCACAACACGACATTGCTGCAGTTGTACGACGAGAGTGCGGCTGCAGGTGTACGACGAGACTGCGGCTGCAGGTGTACGACGAGACTGCGGCTGCAGGTGTACGACGAGACTGCGGCTGCAGGTGTACGACGAGACTGCGGCTGCAGGTGTACGACGAGACTGCGGCTACAGGTGTACGACGAGACTGCGGCTGCAGGTGTACGACGAGACTGCGGCTGCAGGTGTACGACGAGACTGCGGCTGCAGGTGTACGACGAGACTGCGGCTACAGGTGTACGATGAGACTGCGGCTACAGGCAGGACCTACACATCCAGTCAGCTCTTCTCAACTGATGGTCGCGTAAATGTTGCAATTACCTGGCAACGTGCTGACGCGGGATGGTTACTTCTTAAAGAGTAACACAATACTCAGTCACACCTGACACAATACTCAGTTACACCTGACACAATACTCAGTTACACCTGACACAATACTCAGTTACACCTGACACAACACTCAGTCACACCTGACACAACACTCAGTCACACCTGACACAATACTCAGTTACACCTGACACAATACTCAGTTACACCTGACACAATACTCAGTTACACCTGACACAACACTCAGTTACACCTGACACAACACTCAGTCACACCTGACACAATACTCAGTTACACCTGACACAACACTCAGTTACACCTGACACAACACTCAGTCACACCTGACACAACACTCAGTCACACCTGACACAATACTCAGTTACACCTGACACAATACTCAGTTACACCTGACACAATACTCAGTTACACCTGACACAACACTCAGTTACACCTGACACAATACTCAGTTACACCTGACACAATACTCAGTTACACCTAACACAATACTCAGTTACACCTGACACAATACTCAGTCACACCTGACACAATACTCAGTTACACCTGACACAATACTCAGTTACACCTGACACAACACTCAGTCACACCTGACACAACACTCAGTTACACCTGACACAACACTCAGTCACACCTGACACAACACTCAGTTACACCTGACACAACACTCAGTTACACCTGACACAACACTCACACGTGACACAACACTCACACCTGACACAACACTCACACCTGACAACACTTACACCTGACACAACACTCACACCTGACACAACACTCACACCTGACAACACTTACACCTGACACAACACTCAGTTACACCTGACACAACACTCACTTACACCTGACACAACACTCACACTGACACAAAACTCACACCTGACACAACACTCACACCTGACACAACACTCACACCTGACACAACACTCACACCTGACACAACACTCACACCTGACACAACACTCACACCTGACACAACACTCACACCTGACACAACACTCACACCTGACAACACTCACTCACACGTGACACAACACTCACACGTGACACAACACTCACACCTGACACAACACTCACTTACACCTGACACAACACTCACTTACACCTGACACAACACTCACACGTGACACAACACTCACACCTGACACAACACTCACACCTGACAACACTTACACCTGACACAACACTTAGTTACACCTGACATCTACATAACCCTGTATTATACCTGCTAATGATTGTACAGATCGTCGCCTCAGCGACCCGCTCTCGGACCAGGCCTCCTAGTTGATAAATAGTCGATCAGGCTATTGGTGCCAGCAGTACGTAGTCCGAACACGAACTAGCGGGTAGTAGTAGAGTGTTGAGTACATTCTCCAGATTTACAATTACTCCTCTATATATATATTGAAATATTAGTCTACAGAGTACAAACTATACTCTTCAATCGGTATCGAGAAAAAATTCGAAGTCTTCCTATTTCCTGGCGCAAAGTTATAGCAAGTATCATTATGGGCAGATTCTGATCCACCACAAGTTAATTAGTCTCTGGTTAACTCTGTTGACTACTACAACCCCAGACCGATTTGAAGATCCATTATGGACGAACAGACTGACGCCCGCGCGCGCGCACACACAGGGCAACAGAAACAATGGGAAGACCAGAACGAGCCCCTGGTTTACCCGACGGTGCAAGGAGGCAAAAATAAAGTGCAACAGAGAATGGAAAAAGTACAGAAGGCAGAGAACACATGAAAATAGGGAGATCAGTCGCAGAGCCAGGAACGAGTATGCACAGGTAAGGAGGGAGGCCCAGCGACAGTATGAAAATGACATAGCATCGAAAATCAAGACTGACTCGAAACTGTTGTATAGCCACATCAGGAGGAAGACAACAGTCAAAGACCAGGTGAGTACACACACACACACACGCGCGCGCGCGCGCGCAAAACCAGAAGTGTCCTTTTTTGCAGATGATATTAGGTTAATGAGAAGAATTACCAGTGAGAGTACCAGTAGGAGAGTACCATTAGAAGCACCAGTGGGGGAGTACCAGTAGGAGAGTACCATTAAAAGCACCAGTGAGAGAGTACAAGTATGAGAGTACCATTAGAAGCACCAGTGAGAGAATACCAGTAGGAGAGTACCAACAGAAGCACCAGTGAGAGAGTACCAGTATAACAGTGCCATTGGAAGCACCAGTGAGAGTACCAGTAGGAGAGTACCATTAGAAGCACCAGTGGGAGAGTACCAGTAGGAAAGTACCATTAGAAGCGCCAGCAGGAGAGTACCATTTGAAGCACCAGTGAGACAGTACCAGTAGGAGAGTACCATTAGAAGCACCAGTGGGAAAGTACCAGTATAAGAGTATCATTAGAAGCACCAGTGAGAGAGTACCAGTATGAGAGTACCATTAGAAGCACCAGTGAGAGAGTACCAGTATGAGAGTACCATTAGAAGCACCAGTGAGAGTGCCAGTATGAGAGTACCATTAGAAGCACCAGTGAGAGAGTACCATTAGAAGCACCACTGAGAGAGTACCATTAGAAGCACCAGTGAGAGAGTACCAGTATGAGAGTACCATTAGAAGCACCAGTGAGAGAGTACCAGTATGAGAGTACCATTAGAAGCACCAGAGAGAGAGTACCAGTACGAGAGTACCATTAGAAGCACCAGTGAGAGAGTACCAGTATGAGAGTACCATTAGAAGCACCAGAGAGAGAGTACCAGTACGAGAGTACCATTAGAAGCACCAGTGAGAGAGTACCAGTATGAGAGTACCATTAGAAGCACCAGAGAGAGAGTACCAGTACGAGAGTACCATTAGAAGCACCAGTGAGAGAGTACCAGTATGAGAGTACCATTAGAAGCACCAGTGAGAGAGTACCAGTATGAGAGTACCATTAGAAGCACAAGTGAGAGAGTACCAGTATGAGAGTACCATTAGAAGCACCAGTGAGAGAGTACCAGTATGAGAGTACCATTAGAAGCACCAGTGAGAGAGTACCAGTATGAGAGTACCATTAGAAGCACCAGAGAGAGAGTACCAGTACGAGAGTACCATTAGAAGCACCAGTGAGAGAGTACCAGTATGAGAGTACCATTAGAAGCACCAGTGAGAGAGTACCAGTATGAGAGTACCATTAGAAGCACAAGTGAGAGAGTACCAGTATGAGAGTACCATTAGAAGCACCAGTGAGAGAGTACCAGTATGAGAGTACCATTAGAAGCACCAGTGAGAGAGTACCAGTATGAGAGTACCATTAGAAGCACAAGTGAGAGAGTACCAGTATGAGAGTACCATTAGAAGCACCAGTGAGAGAGTACCAGTATGAGAGTACCATTAGAAGCACCAGTGAGAGAGTACCAGTATGAGAGTACCATTAGAAGCACCAGTGAGAGAGTACCAGTATGAGAGTACCATTAGAAGCACAAGTGAGAGAGTACCAGTATGAGAGTACCATTAGAAGCACCAGTGAGAGAGTACCAGTATGAGAGTACCATTAGAAGCACCAGTGAGAGAGTACCAGTATGAGAGTACCATTAGAAGCACAAGTGAGAGAGTACCAGTATGAGAGTACCATTAGAAGCACCAGTGAGAGAGTACCAGTATGAGAGTACCATTAGAAGCACAAGTGAGAGAGTACCAGTATGAGAGTACCATTAGAAGCACCAGTGAGAGAGTACCAGTATGAGAGTACCATCAGAAGCACCAATGAGAGAGTACCAGTATGAGAGTACCATCAGAAGCACCAGAGAGAAAGTACCAGTATGAGAGTACCATTAGAAGCACCAGAGAGAGAGTACCAGTATGAGAGTACCATTAGAAGCACCAGAGAGAGAGTACCAGTATGAGAGTACCATTAGAAGCACCAGAGAGAGAGTACCAGTATGAGAGTACCATTAGAAGCACCAGTGAGAGAGTACCAGTATGAGAGTACCATTAGAAGCACAAGTGAGAGAGTACCAGTATGAGAGTACCATTAGAGGCACCAGTGAGAGAGTACCAGTATGAGAGTACCATTAGAAGCACCAGTGAGAGAGTACCAGCAGGAGTACCAGTGTAAGAGGCGAGTACTAGACTGCAGGACCACCGTCGAAAATACGATGTTCAAATATTTGACAACACTTGTGGAGGGTGATGAATGGTTCTCTCTCTCTCTCTCTCTCTCTCTCTCTCTCTCTCTCTCTCTCTCTCTCAAGCACATCTCTCACATCAATTATCAAAGAGTTAATAATAATAATAATAATAATAATAATAATAATAATAATAATATTTTCTGATAACATATAATGAATTTAATAGCGAACAAATACAAATCTATATGCAATCTATAACTGGAGAGGAGTGAGTGTAAATAAGCAGAGAAAGAGAGAGAGAGAGAGAGAGAGAGAGGGAGAGAGAGAGAGAGAGAGAGAGAGAGAGAGAGAGAGAGGAGAGAGAGAGAGAGAGGGCGTGCAGTGTAAACACTGATAGGAATCAAAGTGGTCAAAGGTATACATATACACCGGAAGGTGTATATATATCTCTCAGTGTATATACGCTGAATTTATTTATTCCCTATTTTAGAAATTAAAGTATCAATGACTGAATGTACAGGTTATACGCAGCCTTAATGTAGTCGTTAGACTACAAATCAACTATCAAAATGGTCACAGATTTAGATTTGGTCTACATACCTACCTGTCTATCTACCTGCTGGTAGACGGGAAGGTAGTAGCTAGGCAGACAGATATTCAGACATCAGTAGATCAACCTTAAGCAATATAAGTATATTCGTGAATATTCGTACTGTGAAAGGAATAAAAGGACAAATTATTATAATTATTAAGAAGAGAAACTACCTATTTCCACGAAAACTGAAACCGGAACTTGCTTCTTCATATCGGGTTTCTCTGAAGTTTACAGGAGGTTGAATAACTCGGACACAAAACAATGGCGAGTGGTGGTGGGGGGTACCCGGGGTGCGGCGCCCCCAGCACCAGCACCCCGGGGTTCTGCGCCCCGCTCCAGCCCCACCTTCATTAACTCTTACTAAACTCCGACACACGTATATGATACTCTCCCCGGGGAAACTACCGCCACACCACCCACTACCCTCCCCAACACACCTGCAACATGACGAAAGGAGGGAAGTCGAGGCGAAATGGGGGGCAGGGAGGGGAAGGAATAAAAAAAAGCCGGAAAACGAAGGAAGAAGAAAAGGAGAGAAGAAGTAATATGGAGGAAGATGAGAGAGAGAAATAAGGAGGAAGAGATGGTGTTTAAAAAAAAGTGGAAATGAAGGATTTTTTTATTTAGCAAAACTGGATACATCAGCAGTGCGCTGCTACACTATTGTGTATGATAGTTACACAGTGGAAAACATTCAGTGTTTCCCTGTCTTGTTCCATCACACACGAGGAGTCACACAAGTGCTGAAATTTGATATAATACATGTAAATCCTTTCATTCACTAATATATGCAACAAGATCAGAGTAAACAGATGATATCACAATATACAAAACAACTTCTGTGAAAAAAGTGAACATCCAAGTGCTTTCATGATTTCTGACATAATCAAGGACATGTCTTTGATAATGTGAGAAACCACAAAGGCGCTTGGATATTCACCATTATTTTCTCGCAGTGGTTGTTTTGTACACTAATATATGAGAATAACGGGAAGGTAAGGGATGATGGGATGATCTAGGTTTTGAGAAGCGCTGGATGCAGCAATTTACTAAGTCCTCCCTACTTGAATAGACTTACAAATACAAACAATAAAACAAATCAATTTTAAAAGGGCCAATCAATTAAAATACCAAGTTAAATATCCCACATTATTTAAAAACTTATGAGGTAAACATTAAAAGTTTCTCTTAAAACCACCACACAAGTCTCAGCTCACACACTCAGTGTTATATGAAAAAAAAAAAGGCTAGCACAATAGCCTTCAAGTCGGCATTTGTTGCTTCATTACAAAAGACCTCAACAAGCGCCCGAGTCCACCCTAGCACATGGCTCTTCTAGCCGAAACCCAAACATGACCCAGCCTGAAGTCACTCGTGGCGAAACGTCTCATGAAATGTTCTGAACTGTACACACGTGTCCTTTTCCACTTAGCCCCTGGCAGTAGCACGTCACGTCCTGATCCAAGGTACGGTAAAGTAATCCTGAATTGTTGGAAAAGACACATCTGCAAGGTACAAACTTTACAGAGACGTTCCACCTGTGGATAAGCTTCTTCAGATTGACTGAAGCTGCCTGTCCACAGGCGAAAAGTCTCCGTTCATTTCTTCTATTCAGTTGTGTCTTATTCACCACCTGTCAGTTTTGTGCCGTTTGATCCTGAATTTTCACCACTGAGTTCACTAGAGATCACAATGTAAACAGTGAACCGGAACTTACTATGGTCAGCGAGGAATGCAACTCTCAGCCTCACCACCCAGACCTACCTTGGTAAGAACACAAAACGAGTCCTCATCAATGACCACCTCCAGGCAGGTAGACCTCGAGAACTGGGTAACTGACCAAATAAAAACCCAGAGAAAGCAGGGAACATAACACTTCATACTCCAGGATGGCAGCCACCATCATTACTCCAGGATGGCAGCCACCATCCATACTCCAGGATGGCAGCAGGCATAAAAAAAATGAGTGGGGGCAAAATACAGGTTATGACGTTTTTTGTGACGACGTGAATTGATAACGTCCAGCAGTGACATTATCAACTCAGGTCTTCACAATAAAATGCTATAACTTGAAGTGTGTGTCTTATTTACACTAATACCAGACGTCACCGCCCCCATGGCTCGGTCTCAGACCAGGCCTCCTGGTTGATGGTCTGATCGATTAAGTTGTTAGTATCGCCGCTCGCAATCCAACCTATGCACCACAACCCAATTGATCAGGAACTGTTTTGAGGAACGCGTAGAGTTCCTTCTTGAAGACAGGCGATTGTTGGTAATCCCCCTTATGCAAAAAAGGCAGGATGTCGAAGAGTCGTGGTCCCTTAACACTGCATCAATTCTCTCTCGGTGTACTCATCGCTCCTCTGCAGTTCACTGGAGTTTTCTTGCACCGTCTGCCAAACCTTAAGCAATCAATCGTAAATAGTAATTTCGGTATGTAGGTTTGGTACTAATCCCTCCAGTATCTTCCTGGTGAAGACAATGATGTAACTTTCTCGCCTACTTTCTAAGGAGTATAATTCTAGGGACTTCCAGCGCTCCCAGTAATTTAGGTGCTTGACTGAGTTTGTACGAGCTGTGAAGTTATAATAATAATAATAATAATAATAATAATAATAATAATAATATCTTTATTTACTACAAGTACATATACAAGGTATACAGGCCTAGCTCACATCAATGACATATTACTATATAGAAAGCCCCTTGTTATACTGAACATTTCGGGCAAATTAAGTCAAGTGTCCCAGGATGTGACCCACACCAGTCGACTAACACCCATGTACGCATTGTACTGATGGGTGAACATATACAACAGGTGTAAAGAAACACGCCCAATGTTTCTACCCTGGCTAGGAATCGAACCCAGACATCCGCCGTGTGAAGCGAGAACTTTAGCCACCAGGCCACTACAGGAAGGAAAAGAACAAAACGAGTTTTCTAAAAGCAAAGCTGATGATGAGGGGGAACCAGAGAGACTAATGGAAGCCTAGGGAAGAAAAAATGATGAAGTAAGATAACCAGTACGGTAATAACCACACACACACACACACACACACACACACACACACACACACACACACACACACACACACACACACACACACACACACACACAGCCATAATTAACACTGGCTCCAATACGCACAAACAACCTGTTTACGCAATTATTTGTAATCCAGGCAGATGTTATAGAATGATTGTCAAGCTGGTGGTGGTACTGGTGGAGTGTGCCAGAGCTGGAGCATGTGCGAGCGCGTGTGCGAGCGAGGAGGGTGAGTTAGCACATCCCGCGAGGTGGCAACTTAAACCCCCGCCATTAATCATTCTCTTCTCGACAGTTATTAACATTAAAGATTTTCCTAAATATTTAAATGTATTCAAATCTCAATGTCGTCATGATATACGACCCCGATGTCTGGGATGTTGTGAGGCTGGAGGCGAAGGGGAAGGGGGGGGGGTTAGAAGGGGAAGGGAAGGGGGGACTAGGGGGAGCTCTGGAGAAAGGAATTATGGGAAAAATTCTAACACACTGCTTGCTGGAGTTCAATCTGAACAAGAGCAGAATCTTACAGTTCTGGGAGACTGCATACAGTACATATTGGAAGATTGAAGATACAGTACATACTGGGAGGTTGAAGATACAGTACATACTGGAAGATTGAAGATACAGTACATACTGGGAGGTTGAAGATACATACCGGGAGGAGAACCTTCAGAGAACTTTAGAAAGGAAGAATTAAGAAGCCACAACACAACAGAATGTGTTGTCGGAGAAGCACTTCAACTATATGACTTCGACAGTCTACTGGAGTGTGTTGTAGGGGTCAACATCCCCGCGGCCCGGTCCTCAACCAGACCTCCCGGAGGATCAGGGCCTTATCAAACACGCTCTGGGAATCTAAGTGACAAAATTCAAGAAAATCAATTAAAAACCCTTTGTACACAAAAGCATGCGAGGGCCAACCAAGAATACGCAGCACCAGCGTAGAGACCACACCTAAAAAATAAAGGTAGAGGCGAGGAAGGATTAGTGATGTACTCTGAGGAGACACTTAACGACATGTACTTAACTACTTACGAAGACATGGCAACTATCTTATGTTTGATATACGTTTTACGAGAGAGTTTTTCTGCTCCTGGAACCCGAATCTGGGCCAGGCTTGTCTGGTGCTTGCCTGTTCAACCAGGCCGTTGATGCTGGCGGCCCGCTGGCTCACGTATCCGTCACAGCATGATTGATCTAATAATTGGTTGAGATACTTGTCCAGTTTCCCCGTGAATGGAAATATAAACACACATGCAGTTTAATGTGATCCTTTATTGACAACGTTTCGCCCACATAGTGGGCTTTTTCAAGTCACAAACAGATCTACCTGGGGTGTATGTATAATGTTCGCCAAGACCAGGGTCCTGGCACGAGTCTTAATCTTGAGATGACCCGTCTCTGGCTCCTGAAGGAGAATTGATTCTTCACTGTTGCAGCATATGCTGCTCAAGCACTGTTCCGGACAGTCCAGCTAGTATGCCTCATAAGCGACTGAGGTTACTCTATCTCAGCTGTTTCCTGAGCTGGGGACTGGGCTCTGTCTGCTCTGATAATCTGCAGATTCATGGCATCCACTGTTTCCTGCTCTGTCAGTAAGCACACCCTCAGGAGTATGCTGACCATCTGCCGGAAAATGCTCTGTTGTTCCGTGGAGATGACTGTGTTGCAGATAATATCCGTGAATGCCTTGATGAGTGTTAAGAGATCCTCTCTGTTGAGGGCCTGCGTTGTCGGTGGGTTCGAAGCAGTGGATATTATCTGGGCTGTTGTAATCTGTGGGGACTGCTGAGGGTTGTATTTCTTCACTGTGCACACCGTGGCCTGTTGCTGTATGCCAAGTTGTGTACCCGGCATCTGCTGGTGAGGTGCAGCCACAGCCTGCATAGTGGCTGTGCCTGGCAAGGAGGCCGGTGGGGGCTCGTGTAGTGCCGTTTGCTGATTGCGTTGCCCAGATGTTTCCTGTTGGCGCCGCTTGTTCCTCATGTTTTTGTTTTTTCGTTGCGGTAGTGGGGGAGGATGCTCCTGTTCATGACGCCTGGTTGAGTCTTCAAGGGTCGGAAATTCCTGGGCATTGAGTTGGGTTGCCTGATAAGAGTTCTGCAGTATGGCAGGATTCTCTGCACCCATCGTCTGCTGAGGGTGATGCTCTGCTGTAGCCTGCTGTCTCGTCATTGGTGTCTTCCAGGCCTCACGAATTCTAATGAGCCTCTCAGGGCATCGAGGGTTCCAGGCATGGTGTTTCTGCCTGCAATTCGGGCATCGTGGAGTGGGTGGCGATGCATTCTTCAGCTTGGTGATGCATTCCTCGGTAGGGTGGGGCTGGCTGCAGACGCCGCAGATTACTCTGTTCGGACAGAGTGCACCCAGGTGTCCGTAACGCTGGCACTTGAAACATCGAACTGGTTCTGCCGTGAAGGTCCTGACATCGTACCTGCCCCAAGAACCGAGGTCCAGCTGGGATGGCAGCGGTCCTACATGCTGAATGAGGACCTGCCGGGTTGGTGCGTTGCCTGCCGATTTTGCCTTGAGACGCTGAGCTGACACGACACTGGGGTGAGCTGCTACTGCCTCGATGGGCATCATCAGTGGGTATCGCATCACTACACCCTTGGTGACCGTCTGCCGAGAATCCAGTTCCTCCAGGGTGAAGGAGCAGTCCTGTCTCCATGACTTTCTTCAAGGTGATATGCATTTCCCAGTTGATAGGAGTCAGTATTGGTTCTCCCCTCAGGTTGAACCATATCTTGAACCTCTGTGCCGTGTTTCCAGGTGTGTAACCACGCCATAGTGGGTTTGTGTTCCCCATAAGCCTTTACCTTGAATCTGGAAGGTGATTTGAGCTGGTTTACCTGCTCCTTGGAGGGACGGCGTGTCTTACTGTTCACATTGATCCATCCTTCCGTATTCTCTGGCTGCATGGTTAGGCTTGTCAGAACTGGAGACTTTGCCTCTGATGACACGGAGTGGTCTCGCAACTTCTTCGCTAGGATTGCGCCCCACATTTCTAAATCCGAGTCGTCCATTTCTAAATCCGAGTCATCCGTCGTGTCCCTGGAACATCGTGACCTCTTCCTTTCGGCAGAAGCCATGTGTCTGTCCACGTGGTGTTGGACTGTGATGCTGAACTAATGAATGTACCTGGGGTGGAAGGTACGCGAGTATTTATAGTTCAGAATGTTGAGGTCAGGTGGAGAATGCTGCATCTGATGATCTACCTAGTGGGGTTATAGAGTCTAAAATCTTGGGTAGCTTGGAAGGGAGATTGGATAAGTTTGTGAGCAGACCTTCTGCAGTGTTCTTCCATTCCTATGCTCTTATGTGGGATAGCGATGAAGAAGTTTCTTGGCAAGAGGTTCAGCTATGTTATAGAAGCCATTGTTCTGGTTGAAGTTGTAGGATATAGAGATAAGCGATGATTCCAGGATTCTTCGGTATTGACTGTTGTCTTCTCTAGCGATAAGTCTTGAGTTTCTGTAGTTTATTAAGTGGTTGTGTGAATTCCGGTGTTGTACACAGGCATTCCTTGTATCGTCAGACCTGCTTGCGTATTGGTGTTCTGAAATACGTGTTTGGAGGTCTCTTGATGTTTCGCCCACGTAAAATTTCCTGCAGTCATTACAAGGGATTATGTTGTGTACGAATGGTATATAATACCGACAAGATGAGATTAAGACACATATGCAACATCTGGGCATCTTTATTGTAGACGTTTCGCCATCCAGTGGCTTTATCAATACAAATTCTAGGACATAACTTGAAGACAGTAGAACTATGTACAGAAGATGAGGTAATCAGTCCCTCAACCTAGGAGTAGGTGCGAAGAGCACCATAGTAGGTGCTCTTCGCACCTACTCCTAGGTTGAGGGACTGATTACCTCATCTTCTGTACATAGTTCTACTGTCTTCAAGTTATGTCCTAGAATTTGTATTGATAAAGCCACTGGATGGCGAAACGTCTACAATAAAGATGCCCAGATGTTGCATATGTGTCTTAATCTCACAAGGGATTATGTATACCCCTGCAGAGGATGGAAGCTTGTCCTGTCTATTACTTGATGGTCGTGGTTGAGGAGGTAGATACTTGGAATTAGGTATTTGAAAAGATGTTGGAAACATGTTTGGCAATGGAGTTGGTGGGGAGGACTATTTATCTCTTCTCGGCAGTGTCTTCTCTGGGTGTGTTGAAGATGTTTAATGCCCGTCGTCTGCAGTCTCTGATGAAGTGACGAGGATAGTGGAGTTTAGAAAATACTTGTTCAATTATAGTGCATTCTTCCTCAAGAAACTCATTGCTGCAGATTCTGAGTGCGCGCAGGAAGAAGCCTATAATTACACCACGTTTAGTTTTGGTGTCGTGGTGAGAGTAGAAGTGGAGAAGATCGTTTTGGTTGGTGGGTTTTCGATAGACTTTAAAACGAAGTTCGTGGTCAGCTTTGCAGAGAACATCATCAAGGAAAGGAAGTGTGTTGTCGACTTCTTCTTCAAGTGTGAACTGGATTGAAGG
>NC_069402.1:29275846-29390846 GCF_026875155.1 Cherax quadricarinatus
CTGTCTTTCCTGAGGATTTGTGTGTGTGTGTGTGTGTGTGTGTGTGTGTGTGTGTGTGTGTGTGTGTGTGTGTGTGAGTGAGAGAGAGAGAGAGAGAGAGAGAGAGAGAGAGAGAGAGAGAGAGAGAGAGAGAGAGAGAGATACCCTAGTGTTGATCCCTCATGGACTCCATTCTTACAATGACTCTTGCACTCATCACTGAGGGGCCCCACTCCTGACACCACCTTCCTCCGTTACACTTTATCTCTTCTCTTTCAGCAACTCTCTGATCCACATTAATACTTCACATTTTATGCCTGCTTGTTGTTCTAGTGTGTGCTGTAGTAACTGGTTGGGGTCTACTACCAAAAATATTTCTTGCAATCCATGAAAACATAGTCCATACAGCGCTGCCTTTCCAGTTTTATGTCTGTACTCTGTCGTAAAACTCCCGAAGGTTCGTTAGCCACGATCTTCCATCCCTGAAATCCCCTGTATTCACCTAGTAGTGTTTGCTAGGGTTGATTCATGGTATTTGGCTCTTCTTTCCTACTATCGGCCAGGGTCATACCTGTGACCAGTTTCGAGGATTTCTTCTGTTTTCGCTGGCCGGCCTGGGACCAGTCTTCCTTGTTGGCTGCCTCCTCCACCAGGCATCCGACACTGTAAAAGATTTTAGCAACACTACCTTATGCGAAGAGACGGGGCCAAGAGCTGTCTACCTACCTGGAGTCTACCTGAAGGTTATTCCGGGGATCAACGCTCCCGGCGCCCGGTCCACGACCAGGCCTCCCGGTGGATCAGGGCCCGATCAACCAGGCTGTTACTGCTGGATGCACGCAGTCCAACGTACGAACCACAGCCCGGCTGATCCGGCACTGACTTTAGGTATCTGTCCAGCTCTCTCTTGAAGGCAGCCAGGGGTTTATTGGTAATTCCCCTTATGCTTGGTGGGAGGCTGTTGAACAGTCTTGGGCCCCGGACACTTATGGTGTTTTCTCTTAGTGTACCAATGGCGCCCTTACTTTTAATTGGGGGCATTTTGCATCGTCTGTCCAGTCTTTCACTTTCGTAGGGAGTGATTTCTGTCTGCAGATTCGGGACCATTCCTTCCAGGATTTTCCAAGTGTAGATTATGATATATCTCTCTCTTCTGCGTTCCAACGAGTACAAGTCAAGTGCTCGGCCCCTGCAACCACAACAGATGAGTACAGATGATTTTGCAGATCCCTATCAATTATATGGTAATGTAAATAAAGGAGTCATCCTTGACTTACCTGGTTACCTTGTGGCACACAGGACGTGGTGACATGTTTCCCGAGGCACCAGCACCTTCATGCAGCAGCTGCACAAACACCTGAAACTTTTTCTATGGCGAAAGATACATCACTGCAGACACATTACTACACTGCAACAAATACAGCTACAACAGTGACAACAGTGACAGCTAAATACAGAGTCGTGGCAACAAGTGTGTAGCAACCATGCACCGATCAACAGAGAGTCACCTTAACATTTATCCCACAAGTAAAACAATTAACTCCACTTATGCAAATTTTTTATATGTAAAGTTATATTCAGCAGCAAAACTAACTTATCATCTTTCGCCTAACCTTGCTAAAAGTGACCTAATACGACATGGCTTGTCGTAGTCGTGAAGGTTGTGTACATGAGGACATTGAGGACATGTACACAACCTTCACGACTACGACAACTACTACTACAACTAACCCATCACGACATGGTTTACCTGATCTAAACCATTCAAGAATTTGCACAACTGCATTAAAATGTTTTTACCTGCGGGGACAAAACTTCAGGTGACCTAACATAAATGACACGACTTTTAAACGTACTTCTACCCAGGAGTTACAGTTTCAGCAGATCTACTAAGTATCATGCAGTTTCTTGTCATGCAGGCTAAGATAGCTCTCAGAACACGCACTCTAGCCGCCCGTGACACACAAGAATACATCCCTGGGAACTTAAAATGATCTGGGCCGCCCTTGTTTATATCCGCTACAGCTGGCTTTATGGCAGCCATTTCCAGCTAGAAGTATCAGCTGGTATTTTTGCTTCGGAGGTGAAACTACGCTAATAAACGCAGCTATATAGCGCTTGCTTACGCACGCTCGTGTGTACGCTTGACGTTATGTTTGGCTGACACCGCAGCTTCTAAATAAACATCTTAAACATCATATCTTTACAAAAGAATTATATCTTATACTGATGTCACGTAATGACACAGTATTTTATCTGAAACGGTAAATCTTGTGTTATTTAGCTCAAGGACCAGTAAAGGCTCAATCCTCCGTCCTTTAAGGATGAAACAGACTGACATAACTGCTGAACTGAACTAAATATGTGAATGCAGTTTGTTGTGGATTTTTACTGTCTTCATAAATTATTAGATAAAATTAAATGAACAAACTTCTAATGAATATATAGCTGGGAAGAACTGACTTGTAGAAGAAGGAAAAACAAAAAAAAAAAAAAAAAAAAAAAAGGCCTCCGATTTTTTTTAGGTGTAGCGTTAATCCTATGTGGCTAATTCAGGAGTGGTGGAGGCTCGATCCTCCGTCCGGTCAACACGAGTTCCATACTTCTCGTAAAACATCTCCTTAAAGATGAGGTCAACATATAATCTCTACGTGTGTTTGATGACGTGTGTGCACATACACGCACCAAAATCACGATTGGACCCCAGGGATCACCTTGTGTTCTATCTGCTGTCTGAGGGCGTCTTCTGACAACCTCTCGCCTCATACTGCTACAGTCATCAAGTCAGCGAGTGTGTGAAAAGTTACTGACCGCTGTCGGGGGTGGGCGCTGAAAAAGACAAGATGAGACAGGTGAATTATAGAGAGAAAAATAATAACATTCTTAGTAAGTTATAGAACCAAAGAAGACACGAGAAAAACTGTTTATCTCGGGAGGTGATTATCGTATAACCCAGGTTGTGATGACAGGTGTCACCACCCTGGTTGTGATGACAGGTGTCACCACCTTGGTTGTTATGGCAGGTGTCACCACCCTGGTTGTGATGACAGGTGTCACCACCCCGGTTGTGATGGCAGGTGTCACCACCCTGGTTGTGATGGCAGGTGTCACCACCCTGGTTGTGATGGCAGGTGTCACCACCCTGGTTGTGATGGCAGGTGTCACCACCCTGGTTGTGATGGCAGGTGTCACCACCCTGGTTGTGATGACAGGTGTCACCACCCTGGTTGTGATGACAGGTGTCACCACCCTGGTTGTGATGGCAGGTGTCACCACCCTGGTTGTGATGACAGGTGTCACCACCTTGGTTGTGATGGCAGGTGTCATCACCCTGGTTGTGATGATAGGTGTCACCACCTTGGTTGTGATGGCAGGTGTCATCACCCTGGTTGTGATGATAGGTGTCACCACCGTAGTTGTGATGACAGGTGTCATCATTACACAGTACTAATGCTTGGGAATGAAAATAATTAGAACATTCGAAAGTATTATATAAGAACAGGGAATAATCACACACACACACACGCACGCACACGCACACACACACACACACACACACACACACACACACACACACACACGCAGAGAAAATCAGACTAACAGGGATAAACGATTTTGGCATCAGTGGAACAATAACAAACTCTAATTCCGCAGGAACGGTCTTATGTAGCTGGTCCTCACAGTTCCTCCAAGACGGCTCAGCTCCTGTATAGTATATGTATGATATATATATATATATATATATATATATATATATATATATATATATATATATATATATATATATATATATATATATGACTCGCCTTTGTGAAGTCCATGTAGACATTTACAATTCCGTTTTCTTCCAAAGCCTCTGTAATTTTGTCATGGTGGTTTAGTAGTTGTGACAAGTATGATCTTCCCGCTCTAAATGCATGATAACTCTTCCCAATATAGGTCAAACTCTTTCATAAAATTTGTAATTTGGCATCTCGCCACCCCCGTGACCACTGCAGTTCGTCAGAACGAAAGCAATATTATGAAAAGTGAGGAGCCCTAAGAGGTAGCAGCTATTCCTTGGATCAAGAATCTTTTACAGTATCGAGGCACCCCACAAGAGAGGAAAAAAACAGTATCTGCAGTCAGCATAATGCCGAATACATAAACAGATCCAAATAAACTGTGTAAACTTGACGGTATATATCATCTAAAACGCTATACACAACGTCCTTGATGCCCTTTCCAGTGTGTGTAGCTCAAGCACGGAGCCCCAACTTAATTAAACACACAAACCAGATAAGGTTCAAACGTGTGCAACGAGATTGAGCCGAGAGGAATGAACTATGAAGAATTACTAAATGAAATGAATGAAGTTACTGTGGAGGAAAACTCCACACAAAACTTCAAGAGCAGATACGATAACGCACAGTAGAGCCAGGATCCACATGACACACCATCACAACACTGAAGAAACTCAGGAGTACTCAGAAGACAAGCAACAAGTGAAACAATACTTACTGTACATGAAACTACAGTGTAGGTATAATGATGGCAGAGGCAGCGGTGGAACTAGAACAGGATTTGGAGGAACTGGAAGGAACTAGAAGGGGCACTGGAGGAACTAGAAGAGGCACTGGAGGAGCTAGAAGAGGCAATGGAGAAACTAAAACAAGCCAGTGGACGGTGATACCATACACAATTTTAAACTCAGGCAGCTAACCTGAATTCCCTTCTCCTTTCTCAGCTCTTCCTATCCAGTTTCCTCCAGCCAAGGATAATTTTTCTTCATTAGCGTGGTATTTTTAGCCGCGTCCTGTGCCACAGTGGGCGGGACTCCTAGCCAGGACACTAAACAATCTCAATTAGTGGGTGTTATTAAGAGGAATCATGGGTGGCTCTCCCGTGCCTGCCACACCAGCCAATCCCCTAAACACCAAACGTTAGTTGTCAAACACAGTAGCTAAGGCAATAATATTTCTTTGATAGGCCAAAAAAATAAGTCAACTCACAGAGCGGGTGGGATTAGAACCTATGACTAGCAAGTCCTATATATATATATATATATATATATATATATATATATATATATATATATATATATATATATATATATATATATATATATATATATATATATAAGCGAAATAAATTATATTTCATTGTTTGTTTATTATTAAATTATTGTAAACTTATCTAAAGTATATTTAGTTGGATCAGGCCAAATTAAATTACGCTTGCTATAATAAGGTTAAGTAAGTTTTCTAAGGTTCTTCTGGTACAAAATTATTAATTTTTACATTAACATAAATGAAAAGAATATATATATTTAAACGTATAACAGAAAATTTTAGAAGGACTTAATTTTAAACGAGTTCTTGCTAAATGACCAGTTTTACCTATTCGGCACGACACACACACACATGTATATATATATACGTATATAGATGGAAGAATGGACGGGGAGTTGAACCGTGGTCCTACCTGGAGTCTACCTGAAGGGCATTCCGGAGATCAACGCCCTTGCGGCCCGGTCCATGATCAGGCCTCCCGGTGGATCAGGGCCCGATCAGCCAGGCTGTTACTGCTGGCCGCACGCAATCCAACGCACGAACCACACCCCGGCTGATCCGGCACCGACTTTAGGTATCTGTCCAGCTCTCTCTTGAAGACAGCCAGGGGTCTATTGGTAATGCCTCTTATGGCTGGTGGGAAGCTGTTGAACTGTCTTGGGCCCCGGACACTTATTGCGTTTTCTCTTAGTGTACCAGTGACGCCCCTACTTTTCACTGGGGGTATGTTGCATCGCCTGCCAAGTATTTTGCTTTCGCAGGGAGTGATTTATGTGTGCAGAATAGGGATCAATCTCTCCAGACTCTTCCAGATGTGGATTATGATATATCTCTCTCGCCTGCGCTCCAGTGAGTACAAGTCAAGTGCTTCCACGCGTTCCCAGTAGTTAAGGTGTTTGATGGAACTTATACGTGCAGTTAAGGTTCTCTGTACATTTTTTAGATCTGCAGTTTTACCTGCCTTGAATGGGGATGTTAATGTACAGCAATATTCCAGTGAGCCACAAAGCCTACAGAATGAAGATTTTATAGACAAAGTAAGCTTCGTGGCTCAGTGTTACAACGTTTGGCTTGCTACACACCAGGCCAACGGTTCGAGTCCCCATCCATTCTTATGTTTATTCATTGACAGCTGTTCGTTCCAGTTTAGTGCTTGGTTGGCAACGCACTCGCCTCACATGCTGAGTGTCCGCTGTTCAATGCCCGGCACTGGTGGAAACAGTGAACATGTTACCTTATACCTGCTGTCCTTGCTCACCTAGCAGTAAGTAGGTACCTGGTGGGTGTTAGTCGACTGTTGTGGGTGGCATCCTGGGAGACAAGACTCCAATGCAAACGAGACAGTCCTCGATGACGCACTGACTTTCTTGGGTTATCCTGGATGACTAACCCTCCGGGTAAAAAAATCCGAACAGTTTATCTTACTTTATTTTAACCACATGGAGACACGTGACTGAAGGATAGCTGCCTGTGTTTTCGACATTAGTTTAATCACCTCGTCGGAAAAAACAAAATGAGAGAAATATGTTACGTCCTGAAAGAGGTCAGGTGAAGATTGAATGATGACATTAATTAATATTGCTACACCCGTCACCGCCCTGATGATGGCAACAGTTCTATACTGACTCCAGACAACATGACAGCTCTCCTCCTCGGCTACACTATAAGAGTATATCATCATAGCTACCACAAAATCTAGGCAAAATCATTGAGATTTCTAGCTAGAAATGCATAAAAGTGATGGACACCCCTTCAAAAGACGTGCCTAATATAAGCTCAAGACATTCCTCTCAGTCCTCCGCTCCGAAACTGTACAAACAGGACTCTGAATGTGCGCGCGAAATTGGTAAACTAATGGCGCCATCGCTTGAAAGAAAATGGGAAATTCGCGGCGCGTGATGTGGGGCGTGTCTAAGGGTCCTCCAACCCCGACTTTCATCTGTGCCGAACGGGCCAGGGTCGCGCTCCACCGACTCCCCAAGGGCCAGCAGGAGGGGAATTATTTGTTTTCGGCTCCCAAGGAGAAGAGGGCCTAAGAGGAAGTCTAACAGAGAGGAACGATAATTTGAGCTGCATCGAGAAGGATATCTGCGTGATAACAACCTTGTAGTTACAGAAAGAGCTGTGTCCCGACTTCAGTGTTTGTAGCTACAGAAGCAGCTATACTCTTGAGGCTTTGTCTTAGCGTTTCTAATTATCGAAGCAAGAGTCACATCTCAAATTTTTTCCTCCCTCACCACTTTCCTGGCATAAGTGGTAGCGCCCTCGGCTCACAACAGAATTATCCGGGTTCAAACCTAGGACAAGTGTAAAAATTGGTCATTTCCCCTAATTCCAACTGGCCTTTCCAGCTTGCAGTAAGTAGGTACCCGAGTATTCAGCGACTTTTGTGAGGGAGGCATCTTGGGGCAGAGGATCACGGGGGAACACAGTGGAAACAAGACAGAAATTGTGGCTTTCTGAAGGTTATGTACATGTCCTCAGAGGACATGTTGGAAATAAATGGTATAAAATACCGACACAATGGCAATATAAACACAAATGCAGTATAATGTGATCCTTTATTGACTACGTTTCGCCCACACAGTGGGCTTTTTCAAGTCACAAACAGAACTACCTGGGGTGGAAGGAACGCGAGTATTTATAGTCCGGCTGAGGTCAGGTGAAGAATGCTGCATCTGATGATGTACCGAGTTGGGTTGTAGAGTCTAAAAACTTGGGTAGCTTGGAAAGGAGACTGGACAAGTTTGTGAGCAGACCTTCTACAGTGTTCTTATGTGGGATAGCGATGAAGAAGTTTCTTGGCAAGTGGTTCAGCTATGTTATAGAAGCCACTATTCTGGTTGAAGTTGTCGGATATAGAAATAAGTGATGATTCCAGGATTCTTCGGTATTGAGTGTTGTCTTCTGTGGCGATAAGTCTTGAGTTTCTGTAGTTTATCAAGTGGTTGTGTGAATTACGGTGTTGTACGCAGGCATTCCTTGTGTCGTCAGACCTGCTTGCGTATTGGTGTTCTGAAATACGTGTTTGGAGGTCCCTTGATGTTTCGCCCACGTATAACTTGTTGCAGTCATTACAAGGGATTATGTATACCCCATCAGATGCAGCATTCTTCACCTGACCTCAGCCGGACTATAAATACTCGCGTTCCTTCCACCCCAGGTAGTTCTGTTTGTGACTTGAAAAAGCCCACTGTGTGGGCGAAACGTAGTCAATAAAGGATCACATTATACTGCATTTGTGTTTATATTGCCAGAGGACATGTACATAACCTTCACGACTACGACAACTACTACTACAACTAACCCATCTCTTTGGGTAGGACCTACTTCCACTGGGGAATCCCGCCTACCAGTGACTATGCCCTCGTCTGCTTCCTGTCCCATTTCCACCTGACGTTACTATGTAAGCGTCAGGCGCCTTGCTTCTGCTTCAGAATCTCCACGACTATGGTGCTCTTCGCACCTACTGCTAGGTTGAGGGACTGATTACCTCATCTTCTGTACATAGTTCTCCTGTCTTCAAGTTATGTCCTGGAATTTGTATTGATAAAGCCACTGGATGGCGAAACGTCTACAATAAAGATACCCAGATGTTGCACATGTGTCTCAATTTCAGTTTAAATGCTCAGCTGTCACAGCATCCGAATGACATTAAATAATTATAGTTCAGCACTCCCACCAATAAGGTCCTCGAAATCAAGTCCACTTCCAAGAGTGTGAATTCTAGCTCAATTCCAAAAAGTTCATTGACTTAAATGAGTCTCAGTACTTTCTTATATGTCACTGAATAGACGTTTTTAGCACTTATAAAATTATAAGCACTGTGTTGATTACTAATCCAGCTCTCTAGTGCTCAAGTCACATTAGACACACTTTGGGGGGGATGGGGAGGAAGAAATAAAATGATTTCCTGGAAAAAAATCGAAAAAGTTTGGGAAAAAATGTTTTCTTAAAGAAAAAGTGCAACATGCTGATGCAATCAGCTTCTTTACATAAGAACATAAGAAAGGAGGAACACTGCAGCAGGACTGTTGGCCCATACTAGGCAAGTCCTTTACAATTCATCCCACTAACAAACATATGACCAACCCAATTTTCAATGCTACCCAAGAAATAAGCTCTGATATGCAAGTCCCACTCAAATCCAACCCCTCCCACTCATGTACATATCCAACCTAAATTTGAAACTACCCAAAGTCCCAGCCTCAATAACCCAACTAGGTAGACTGTTCCACTCATCAACTACCCTATTTCCAAACCAATACTTTCCTATGTCCTTTCTAAATCTAAACTTATCTAATTTAAATCCATTACTGCGGGTTCTCTCATGGAGAGATATCCTCAAGACCTTGTTAATATCCCCTTTATTAATACCTATCTTCCACTTATACACTTCGATCAGGTCTCCCCTCATTCTTCGTCTAACAAGTGAATGTAACTTAAGAGTCTTCAATCTTTCTTCATAAGGAAGATTTCTAATGCTATGTATTAATTTAGTTATCCTACGCTGAATGTTTTCTAACGAATTTATGTCCATTCTGTAATATGGAGACCAGAACTGAGCTGCATAATCTAGGTGAGGCCTTACCAATGATGTATAAAGCTGCAGTATGACCTCTGGACTTCTGTTGCTTACACTTCTTGATATAAATCCCAGTAATCTATTTGCCTTATTACGTACGCTTAGGCATTGCTGTCTTGGTTTAAGGTTGCTGCTTACCATAACCCCCAAGTCCTTTTCGCAATCTGTATGGCTAAGTTCTACATTATTTAACTTATAAGTGCTAGGGTTATGGACACTCCCGAGCTTCAGAACCTTGCATTTATCTACATTGAACTGCATCTGCCACTTTTCTGACCAAGAGTAGAGTTTGTCTAAATCCTCCTGAAGTTCCCTAACATCTACGTTTGAATCAATTATCCTACCTATCTTCGTGTCATCGGCGAATTTGCTCATATCACTAGTAATTCCTTCATCAAGATCATTGATATATATTATAAACAACAACGGGCCCAAGACTGATCCCTGTGGAACGCCACTTGTTACTGATCCCCACTCGGATTTAACCCCATTTATGGACACTCTCTGCTTCCTATCTGTGAGCCATGATTCGATCCACGAGAGCACCCTTCCCCCAATGCCATGAGCTGCTACTTTCTTCAGCAGTCTTTGGTGCGGAACTCTATCAAATGCCTTACTAAAATCTAAGTAAATAATATCAAATTCTTTGTCGTGGTCAACAGCCTCAAAAGCTTTACTGAAGAAAGATAATAAATTAGTTAGACAAGACCGGCCTCTTGTGAATCCATGCTGAGTATCATTAATCAAGCTATGCTTATCGAGATGGCTTCTTATAATCTGAGCTATAATTGACTAGTAATTTGCCTACAATTGAGGTCAGGTTTACTGGGCGGTAATTTGACGGTAACGACTTGTCCCCTGTTTTAAAAATAGGAATTACATTAGCCATCTTCCACATATCAGACACTACACCTGTTTGAAGAGATAAATTAAAAATATTAGTTAATGGTTCACAGACTTCCATTTTGCATTCCTTAAGAACCCTTGAAAAAACCTCATCAGGACCCGGTGACTTATTTTGCTTCAGTCGGTCTATCTGCTTCACAACCATTTCACTAGTGACTGTGATGTTACATAATTTATCTTCTTCTAGCCCACTATAAAAATTAATTACCGGAATATTATTAGTGTCTTCCTGTGTAAAAACCGAGAGAAAATAATTATTTAAAATCGAGCACATTTCATTCTCTTTGTCAGTAAGATGCCCATAGTTATTTTTAAGGGGACCTATCTTATCTTATCTTAACTTATCTTAATTTCATAGTCCCTTTTAGCTTTTCTTATCCCCTTTTTAATGTCCCTCTTAATGTCAATATCCTGATTCATAAGATGACCCTCGCCTCTTTTGATACGCCTATAAATTCCTTTCTTATGCCCTAGTAGATATTTCAGCTTATTATTCATCCATTTTGGGTCATTTCTATTTGATCTAATTTCTTTGTAAGGGATAAACGTTCTCTGAGCAGCATGTATTGTGTTCAGAAAACTGTCATATTGATAGCTCTCTTCGTTACCCCAGTCAACAGATGATAAGTGTTCTCTAAGCCCAACGTAATCTGCTAAGCGAAAATCTGGGACTGTTACTGAGTTATCCCTACTATCATACTTCCATTCAATGCTAAATGTAATTGATTTGTGGTCGCTAGCACCCAGTTCCTCTGAAACTTCTAAATTATTAACAAGGGATTCGTTGTTTGCCAGAACTAAGTCAAGCAGGTTATTACCCCTTGTAGGTTCTGTCACAAACTGCTTCAAAAAACAATCCTGAACTACTTCTAAGAAGTCGTATGATTCTAAATTCCCAGCCAAGAAATTCCAATCAATAATCGACTGAAACTGTTGCAAAGTCTCCTAAAATTTACTACATTATCGTGCCTTGTGGCCCTAACAATTTCCTCCATAGTAGTTCCTTTGGTCCCTATCTAAATTTGGGTGACGGTAATTCCACGAAAAATTAATTTTTTCATGCCCTTGAAAATTCTATCCAAACAGACTCTGTATGTGTTACTTCAGACTTAATACCCGTTTTTATGCAAAAAACAGTTCAAGCGATCTCGGACATACAATGCCACACCACCCCCCTTTCCGGACACTTCTAATCTACTTGGAACAATTTAAAGACCTGGATGTGGACATTCTGCAGGCATGTCCGACTTTTTTGAAATTACCACGTTCAGTTAATGGCAAATACATCTATGTTACCTGCACTAGCAACTAGTCTCAATTGTCCATTCTTGTTTCCTAGCACTGTGACTATTTGTGTAATAATATTTTAAAGACCCTCCCTCTCTACTTTACCCTTCCTGTCCTTTCTGTTTTTCCACTATACCTATTACTGGTCCTGTCTAATTGTGCCACCACTGGCTTTCCAATATCACCCAGTTTGTCATTACTAGTTCATCTAGTATACTCATATTACTACCCTGCGACTTCACAGTTTTCACCGCACCAAAACCCAACCACTAAACTATTCCTAGTTTAAAGACCTAACAGCTCCCCTCACTTTTTTTTACGTTTGGCCAGTGCTCCCACCCCACTCTAGAATAAAGTGAACCCCGTCCCTGGCATACTGTCATTTCTGGCCATAGAAGACGGTCCCAGTAGTTGTCAAGAATGTTACTTGCATTTTCCTTACAGTATTTGTCCAAGCCAGCATTGACACCAATTGCTCTGGACAACCATTCATTTCCAACTCTTCCTGGCCAAAAATGCCACATATGACAGGTTTCACACTACTTCCTCCTAATTATCTCTATTGCGGGACCTATACCTGCTAATCAGGTCCTCACTCCTACGTCTGACCAACTCGTTGCCTCCAGCACTGAGACAAATAGGATTGCTCCCATTACCTCTCTGAGTCATCCAGTCGACTAAACAATATCCTTCATCCCAGCCAGGAAAACACACTCTCTGCCTCCTACTCCATATCCTTTCAAGAGGATGCCCTATCCATGTACCTAATCTGGCTATCCCCAACAACAACAATGTTTTTCCCTTCCTTGGCGTGTCCGTCGTGATCACGAGTAGTCGACTCACATTCGCCAGGTAGCATTACACCACTTGTTAGAATTCGTAAGCGTTCTCGATGGTCTTCATTGGGGTTTCTAGGGATGTCTCACTCATGTCTGCCATGCTTTCTTTGGTAGTGACATTGATGGCAATTCCCAGTAGAACATCACATTCATCGGTCTGCACGAGAATGGGGTTTGGAAGTTTCTGGTAGTCTTCTGGTTTCTCGTTGTTTCTGCCTCTCCAACCGTTTTCTTGATCTTCTGCTTGGTTTCCATGTTATTGGCCAATGACCAAGCTCCCCTCTTAACCTGGGGACTCACAACACGGAGGATTACTACGATCCTCTTGTTCTCCTCCGTTAATCGCCGTATCTCCTTCTTAGCAACTATGAGCTCTTCTCTCAGCTGCTGGTAAAGTTGTCAGAGAGGGCATCCTGGTTCAGATTCACATAGAGCACACAACAGGTCATTCTCAGAGCTTAAGTACAGTTCACCACTCGAGCTAAGTACAGTCACACTGAGTAAGTACACGTCAACCCACTGGCTAAGTACATTTCACCACTGAGGGCTAAGTACACGTCACCACATTTCTAATGTAGCTTTTTCAAAAATGGATTTTGTGTTCTTGCTGCACCCAAGAAGGACTTGATGGAAATATAAACACATATGCAGTATAATGTGATCCTTTATTGACTACGTTTCGCCCACACAGTGGGTTTTTTCAAGTCACAAACAGATCTACCTGGGGTGGAAGGGATGCGAGTATTTATAGTCAGGTTCAGAATGCTGAGGTCAGGTGGAGAATGCTGCATCAGATGATGTACCGAGTGGGGTTATAGAGTCTAAAATCTTGGGTAGCTTGGAAAGGAGATTGGATAAGTTTGTGAGCAGACCTTCTACAGTGTTCTTCCATCCTGTGTTCTTATGTGGGATAGCGATGAAGAAGTTTCTTGGCAAGTGGTTCAGCTATGTTAATGGCTTGATAAAGCTCCTGGAGAGCGAAACGTTGCCACAATAAAATGTCACATTAGTTGCACTTGTGTCCTTTTACTTTACATATTGTACATATTGTGGTGACATGTACTTAGCTCAGTGGTGACGTGTACTTAGCTCTGTGAAGACCTGTTTGTGTGCTCTCCGTGAATCTGAACCAGGATGCCCTTCCTTTGAGCAAACTTACCAGCAGCTGAGAGAAGAGCCACGAGTTGCTAAAGCCGGAGATTCGGCGATTAACGTAGGAGAACAAGAGGATTCGTAGTAATCCTCCTGTTGTGAGTCCCCAGGTTAAGAGGGGAGCTTGGTCAGTTGCCCTGGGCAACATGGAACCAAGCTGAGGATCAAGAAGGAAAAACGGTTGGAGAGCAGAAACAATGAGAAACCAGAAGTCTACCCTGGAAACATCCAACCCATTCTCCGTGCTAACCTGACGAATGCGATAGTGTTTTTAACTGGGGAATGCCACAACGGGCTCCAAGGAAGCATTGGCAGGGACATGAGTGAGACATCCCTAGAAACCCCAACGAAGACCATCGAGAACGTCTTGACGAATTCCAGAGTGGTGTACTGCTACCCGACGGAATGTGAAGTCGACTACTGGGAGAATCTCGAGACGACGCAAAGGGAAGGTAAAAACATTGTTGTTGTTGGGGTAGCCGATTAGGTACATGGATAGGGCATTCTGCTTGAAGGATAGGAGTAGGAGGCAGAGAGTGTGTTTTCCTGGGTCTGGGATGCAGGTATTGTTAGCCGTCTGGATGAAATCATGAGAGGTAATGGGAGCAATCCTACCTATCTGTTCTCAGTGCTGGAGGCAAAGATGTTGCAGACGTAGGAGTGAGGACCTGATTAGCAGGTTTATAGGTCAGCAATAGAGATAATTAGGAGGAAAGGGTGGAAAACTGTCATATGTGGTATTGTGCCAAGGAGAGGAGTTGGGATATAAATGGTTTGTCCAGAATGCCAATTGGTGTCAATTGCTGGCTGGAACAAAATATGTAAAGAAAATGCGGTAACATCATTGACAACCTGGGACCTCTTCTATGAAGAAATGACATGTATGCAGGGATGGGGTTCACTTTTATCTAGGCGTGGGAGTGGAGCACTGGCAAATGACAGTGGAGGGAGCCTGTTAGGTCATTTAAACTAGGAATAGTTAGTGGTTATGGGTTTTTTGCGGGAAAAACGGTTGAATTCGCAGGGTTAGTAATAGAGTTATAGGAGAACTAAAAGTTTTTTTTTTTTAACCCCCCCCACCCCTATTCAAATGACGGTGGTGGATTATTGGAAAGACCAGTGGGCACTAATTGACATGGACAGTTAATAGGTTTAGTGGAAATAACAGAAAGGAGCAGGAAGGGTAAGAAAGAGGAGGTTCTTTAAATATTTATTAACACAAATAGTCGCAGTGCATAGGAAACTAGATGGACGCGTTGAGAGACTAGTTGCTAGTGCAGGTAACATTCGATGTTATTTGCCATTAACAGAGACGTGGTTAATTAAAACGTCGGCGGAATTGCCTGCGGAAAGTACACATTCAGGGTTTTTTAATGTTCCCAAGTAGATAGAGTGTCGGGAAAAGGGGGGTGGGGGTGGCCATTTATGTCGTAGAATCGCTTGAACTGTTGCATAGATAACGGGTTTATTTAAGTATGAAGTAACACATACAGAGTCTGTTTGGATAGGAATTTTCCGAGTTGCATGGAAAAATTAATTTTAGGTGTGACATACCGTCCCAAAAACTTAGACAGGGGACCAGGGCGGAGACTACTATGGGTTGAAATTGTTAGGGCCACAGGCTCGATATGATTGTAAATTCTAGGACACTTTAAATTTTGTTCTCATATTGACTGAATTTCTGACTGGGATTTTTAGAATCATACGCTTACTTAGAAGTAGTTCAGGGATTGGTTTTTTGAAGCAGTTTGTGCAGACACTTACAAGGGTAATAACCTGCTTGACTTGTTCTGGCACAAACATGATCCCTTGTTAATAATTTAAAAGTTTAGGGGAACTGGGTGTGGCCAAAAAATCAATTACATTTAGCTTAAAAGGAAGTATGATAGTGGGGTAATCAGTAACCCCCCAGATTTTCGCCTTAGCAGTTTTCGAGGGGTTAGAAACCTTATCTGTTGATGGGGTAACAGGAGCTTCAATATGACAGTTTTTGAACACTATCAGCTGTCAAAGAACGTTTACCCCATATAAAAAATTTTAAAATCAAATAGAATCCCCCAAAAAAATGGTAAATTTAATGGCTAACTATCTACTAGGGCAAAGAAAGGAATTTATAGGGTACAGAAGAGGTGAGGGACATCTTATGAATCAGTTTTTTGACTTTAAAGGGGGAATTAAAAAGGGGATAAGAAAAGCAAAAAGGGGGGATATGAAAATTAAATTTGTGGGGATTCTAAAACTAACCCAAAAAGTTTTTTTTCCCGGTATTAGAAAAAAAGTCAGAGATAAGATAGGTCCCCTTAAAAAAACTTGGGCTCTTTCTGCAAAGAGAAAGAAATGTGCTCATTTTAAATAAATTTTTTCTCTCGGTTTTTACACGGAAGACATAATAATATTCCGGTTTAAATTAATTTTTATAGTGGGCCCGAAGAAAATAAAATTTTTGTAAAACACAGTCATAGTGAAAAAGGTTGTGAAGCAGATAGACCCCTGAAGCAAAATAAATCCCGGGTCCTTAGGGTTTTTTCAAGGGTTCTTAAGGAAAGCAAATGGAAGTCGTGAAAAATTAACTAATATTTTTAATTTTTCTCTTCAAAAGGGTGTACTGTCTGATATGTGGAAAATGGCTAATGTAAAATTCCTATTTTTTAAAAAAGGGGACAAGTGTTACCTCAAATTACCGCCCAATAATTTTAGGCAAATTTGTGGTCAATTTGCCGATTTTTAGAAGCCATTGTAAGCATGCTTGTTATGTACTCACAGGATTTAAAGAGGCTGGTTTGTTAAATAATTTATTAACTTTTTTTCGTAAAACTTTTGGGTGTTTACCAGATAAAGAATTTGATATTTTTTACTTAGTTTTTGTAAGGCATTTGATAGGTTCCGCACCCAAAGACTGTTGGGAAAAAAGCAGCTCATGGCATTGGGGGAAAGGGTTTCTTCGTGGATCGAATCTGGTCACAGACGGAAGCAGAGGTGTCCATAATGGGGTTAAAACCGAGTGGGGATCGTAACAAGTGGCATTCCACAGGGATCAGTCTTGGGCCGTTGTTGTTTTTAAATTATATCAATGTTTAAAAAAGGAATTACTGTGATATGGCAAATTCGCCCATGACACAAGATGGATAATTGATTCAATGTAGGGTGTTAGGGAAACTTCGGAGGATTTAGTCAAACTCTACTCTTGGTCAGAAAAGTGGCAGATGCAGTTCAGTGTAGACAAATGCAAGGTTCTGAAGCTCGGGAGTGTCCATAACCCTAGCACGTATAAGTTAAATAATGTAGAACTTAGCCATACAGATTGCGAAAAGGACTTGGGGGTTATGGTAAGCAGCAACCTTAAACCAAGACAGCAATGTCTAAGCGTGTGTAATAAGGCAAATAGATTACTGAGATTTATATCAAGAAGTGTAAGCAACAGAAGTCCAGAGGTCATACTGCAGCTTTATACATCATTAGTAAGGCCTCACCTAGATTATGCAGCTCAATTCTGGACTCCATATTACAGAATGGACATAAATTCGTTAGAAAACGTTCAGCGTAGGATGACTAAATTAATACATAGCATTAGAAATCTTCCTTATGAAGAAAGATTGAAGACTCTTAAGTTACATTCACTAGTTAGACGAAGAATGAGGGAAGACCTGATCGAAGTGTATAAGTGGAAGATAGGAATTAATAAAGGGGATATTAACAAGGTCTTGAGGATATCTCTCCAAGAGAGAACCCGCAGTAATGGATTTAAGTTAGATAAGTTTAGATTTAGAAAGGACATAGGAAAGTATTGGTTTGGAAATAGGGTAGTAGATGAGTGGAACAGTCTACCTAGTTGGGTTATTGAGGCTAGGACTTTGGGTAGTTTCAAATTTAGGTTGGATAAGTACATGAGTGGGAGGGGTTGGATTTGAGTGGGACTTGCATATCAGAGCTTATTTCTTGGGTAGCACTGAAAATTGGGTTGGTCAAATGTTTGTTAGTGGGATGAATTGTAAAGGACCTGCCTAGTATGGGCCAACAAGCCTGCTGCAGTGTTCCTCCTTTCTTATGTTCTTATGTTATAGAAGCCACTATTCTGGTTGAAGTTGTCGGATATAGAAATAAGTGATGATTCCAGGATTCTTCGGTATTGAGTGTTGTCTTCTGTGGCGATAAGTCTTGAGTTTCTGTAGTTTATCAAGTGGTTGTGTGAATTACGATGTTGTACACAGGCATTCCTTGTGTCGTCAGACCTGCTTGCGTATTGGTGTTCTGAAATACATGTTTGGAGGTCCCTTGATGTTTCGCCCACGTATAATTTGTTGCAGTCATTACAAGGGATTATGTATACCCCTGCAGAGGGTGGAAGCTTGTGCTGTCTATCACTGGTACTTAACTCAGTGGTGACCTGTACTTAACTCAGTGGTGACCTGTACTTAACTGAGTGGTGACCTGTACTTAACTCTGTGAAGAAGTGTCTTGTTTGCTCCCGTGGACTGAACCAAGATGCCCTCCATTGAGCAACTTTACCAGCAACTTAAGGAAGAATTGAGGGTAGCGAAGATGGAGATACGGCGATTGACCGAGGAAAACAAGAGGATTCGTAGTAGTCCTCCTGTTTCGAGTCCTCAGGTCAAGAAGGGATCGTGGTCAGTGGCTGGACAGCAGGGGACGCAAAGTTGACGATCAAGAAGACGAATGGAAAGCCAGAAACGATGAAAAAAGAAAGAGACTTGTTGTGGACTCCCGTGGAACCTCCAAGCTTTTCGGTGCTACCCGACGAATGTGAGTGATTTACTGGGATCGTCAACGACAAAAAGGAAGGTAAGATATTGTTGTTGTTGGGGTTTAAGCCAGGTTAGATCATGGATAGGGCATTCTGCTTGAAGGACAGGAGTAGGAGACAAAGGGTATGCTTTCCTGGGGCTGGGATGGAAGGACATTGTTAGCCGGCTTGACATCATGAACGGTAATGGGATCAATTCCTATTATTTGCCTCAGTGCTGGGGGCAATGATGTAGGCAAGCGTAAAAGTGAGGATTTATTTTAAAAAGTTCAGGACAGCTATAGACATGATTAGGAAGAAGGGGGGTGCCCTGTTATTTTGTGGCATTTTGCCAAGAAGAGGTGTTGGTAATGAATGGTTGTCCAGAGAAATTTGGGTATTAATTGTTGGCTGGATAAACATGTAAGGATAATGCAGTACCATTCATTGACAACGGGGACAACTTCTATGGCCGAAATGACATGTATCCCGGGATGGGGTTCACTTATCCAGGGCAGGTGTGGGTTTTCTTGCTAACTCAGTTGAGGGGGTTGTTAGGACTTTAAACTAGGATTAGTTAGAGGTATGGGTTTAGAAATGATTAATAATGATTTATGGATAATATTGACTTATGCTCTGATATTTAGAATCTTAATAGTAACTGTCATGGAGTAACTCTGGGTAAGGGTTTAATTTCAGAAATTGTGTAAAAACAAAGATGAATAGGAAAAATGTGCAGAAGAAAAAACATATGATGGTATTTTATGCTAACTACGTTTGGTAGCATGTGCTGGGAACTTTGATATCATTGCATTAACTGAAACGTGGTAGTTTTTAAAGAGTGGGGGATATGACTGCTGAGTGTAATATTCAGGGATTTAAGTTGTTCAATGTGGATAGATGTAATGGGAAGGGGGGAGGAGTTGCATTGTATGTTCGAGAAAATATTAATTGTTGCATAAAAACAGGTATAAAAATAGATGGAGCAGTAACAGTCTGTTTGGGTAGAGTTCGTGGAGGGTCAAGAAAAACTAATTCTAGGTGTAATATACCGACCTCCAGGCTTGGATCACGATAGAGGGAGACTTCTTTGGGACGAAAATTGTTAGGGCTTCTGGACACAGTAACATAGTCATAGTAGGGGCTTTAACTTTAGCAAATTGACTGGAATTCTTTTGACAGGTAATCTAGAGTCCAGTGACTTCATTGAAACAGTTCAGGATGTTTTCTAAAAACAGAGTGTAACTGAGCCTCCCAGGGGTAATAATTTGCTAGATTTAGTCTTGTCAAAAAAGGGAAAACACTCGTGAATTAATCTGGAGATCACTGAAGAGCTTGGCGCAAGTGATCACATCCACCCACTTTTAGCATTAATTGGGAATGCAGAATAATGTTTAATACAGTAAAAAATCCCTGATTTTCGTTCTGCCGATTATAATGGACTTAGGGAAACATCTGTTAATCTTGATTGAGGTTATCTAACTAATGATTTTATTGACGATAATCATATTATGAATATGAAGGGATCTGCTTTTATGATTGTTTTCTTAACAATGTACACAGTGCCCAGAGTATATACATTCCCCCGAGAGAAATTAGGTCTAATAAAAACGATCCCAAATGGGTTAACAGGAGGCTAAAGCATTATTAGGGGGGGAAAAGGGGAATTTATAGGCGCATCAGAAGAGGAGAGGTTAACCTTACTGACCAATATGTTCAGCTTAAAAGAGAAATAAAAAGGCGATTAGAAAGGCTAAAGTGACTATGAAAATTAGAGTTTCTAATGAATCAAAGACTAATCCAAAGGGGTTTCTTTCAAGTGTATAGGACGAAGGTGAAGGAAAAAGTAGGACCTCTGAAATTGGAAATTGGACAGCTGACGGATAATGAACTGGAAATGTGTTCCCTTTTTTAATGACTATTTTTTTGTCAGTTTTTACACAGGAAGATGTAAAAAGAGATTCCAGTAATTAACAATTATTTAGTTCCTGATGAATTTAAGTTAAACTAATATTACTGTCACGAGGGACATGGTTATTAAACAGATAGAACAAAATGAAACAAATAAGTCCCGGGACCCGATGAGTTGTTTTCAAGGGTACTTAAGGAATGCAAGATGGAGCTTAGTCAGCAATTAACGAGTGTATTCAATCGTCCATCCTTGCCAGTGTTGTGCCAGAGTTGTGGAGGGTGGCTAATGTGGTTTCCTATATTCAAAACAGGGGATAAGTCCACTCCTTCAAATTACCGTCCAATAAGCCTGACCTTCTATAGTGGGCAAGTTATTAGAGTCAATTATAGCTGACATTATCAGGAAGTCACCTTGAAAAGGGATAACTTGATAAATGAATCTCAGCTGGATTCACGAGAGGTCGTTCCTGCCTGACAAACTTACTGCGTCTTCATAACATTTGAGGCAGTTGCGTGTAGGAATATGTAGTTTTTTTGGATTTTAGTAAAGCCTTCGACAGAGAGTACCTCACAAGAGACTCTTAAGAAAAGTGGCAGCTCATGGGGATAGGAGGTAAAGTTCTAGCATGGATTGAGGCATGGCTTACCAATAGAAAGCAGAGAGTTACCATTTAATGGAGTGAAATCTGAATGGGGATTAGTCACTAGTGGCGTTCCACAGGGATCAGTTTTAGGCCCTCTCCTGTTTATAATTTACATTAATGAACTTGATGAAGGGATTGCTAGTGACATGAGTAAGTTTGCTGATGATACAAAGATAGGCCGTATAATTCACTCTGAGGAGGATATCAATGAACTCCAGGACGATTTGAACAAATTAATGTCTTGGTCTGAAAAATGGCAGATGAAGTTTAATGTGGATAAGTGTAAGGTACTTGCCCTTGGTAATGAAAATAACCCTCGAAGCTATAATCTAGGTGAAGTAGAGCTTGGTCATACAGAATGTGAAAAAGACTTGGGAGTCATGGTAAGCAGAAATCTAAAGCCAAGACAGCAGTGTGGTATCACCATACCATTTCCTCAAGACAGCAGTGCCTTAGTGTGCGCAACAAGGCCAACAGATTACTTGGATTTATCTCAAGAAGTATAAGTAACAGAAGTCCAAAAGTTATTTTACAGCTCTATACATCACTAGTGAGGCCTCATTTAGATTATGCTGCTCAGTTTTGGTCCCCTTACTACAGGATGGACATAGACTCATTAGAGAACATACAGAGAAGAATGACTAAAATGATTTACTGTGTAAGGAACCTCCCGTATGAAGATAGACTTAAAGCCTTAAATCTCCACTCTCTGGAGAGGCGTAGAATAAGGGGAGATATCATTGAAGTGTATAAGTGGATGACGGCATAAACAAGGGAGACATTAATAAAGTACTGAGGGTGTCGAACCAGGTAAGAACCAGGAATAATGGATTTAAGTTGGATAAATTTAGATTTAGAAAGGACATAGGTAAGTACTGGTTTTCTAACAGTGTTGTAGATGCGTGGAACAGTCTTCCCAGTGGGGTGATAGAGGCTAGGACCTTGGGTAGCTTTAAGAAGAGACTGGACAAATATATGAGTGGGAGGGGCTGGGTTTGATTGGTGTCAAGGGGTACGGGAGTTATTTCTTGAGTAGCTTTAGGTAGATGTCGTTTTGATAAGGACCTGCCTCGTATGAGCCAGTAGACCTTCTGCAGTGTTCCTACATTCTTATGTTCTTATGTTCTTAAATCCATTATTTCTGGTTCTTACCTGGTTCGACACCCTCAATATCTTATGTTCTTATGTTCTTATACTACCCCATACATCCACGCCACATAGAACCTGAACGTTTCGCCAATGTCTCTCCCTGCTGGAACTGTTACTCCTATCATTTACACCACCTCCAACCTCAACACCAAAATGTACGCAAAAGAACTATATTCTCATCTGAAAGATGTATCAGTACACATGCAGACCACCTGGGCAACCCCTTTTTGAAGATGCACTGTCTGGACTCCTGCCTTACCTAGATAACCGCACCCACACAATCCAACTATACCACTTGTCCAAGACGGACTTCAAAAGACAAAAGAATGGCACATCTACTGAAGAATTTTAGCCAGTCTCAGGATATACCTTCCCAAGAATTTACCTCAACAATGCCTCGCAATCTGAGCGTCCCGACACCTGACGCCTAGCCAGTCAAGATCCTCACATCAGTCATATGCCAGCCAGTGAGCACTGTTTCCGCCCTGCTCTCTCCACTCTGCCCTCTCTACATTGCACCATAGTGCCATGCAACTCGGTTTAGCCCTGGCACTTTTCATTTTCAACTCAAGACCTTCCTCTCCAGTACTAGTCTTTTCCAATCCCCACTTCCTTCACTCATATGTTAGGTCTTACCTGTGAGTCGTCGTTCGTTCGTTATGCTCAGTCGCCTGCGGGCTGCCGACAAGTGCAGAGGGGTGCAGTGTGCCGACATTTGGCATCTGCATCGAGTTTTACAGAAAACGTAATGTCTTTTACTCAGGAATAAGTTACTGGCCTTCACAGCCACACTTTTCGAAACATACTTCATGGATTGTCATGATTTTTGCACACGTTATTGAGGAATGATGGTTCTACTTAGTGATAACGGGGACTTGCGATATTTTTTTGCCATTGTCACACAGGGGAGTAATGGAACGAATGGATACTTGGGGAATAAGGGAGTAATCGTGGAACTCTGTATTCCTTAAGAACTGCAAGAAACCCCTCTCGCGTGCCCTAAGTACACTATGGAGGAGGAGCTTGGACATGGGTGAAATTCCACAGTCACTTAAAACAACGGATATAGCCCCACTCCATAAAGGTGGCAGCAAAGCATTAGCTAAGAACTATAGACCAATAGCTCTGACGTCCCACATCATAAAAATCTTTGAAAGAGTGCTAAGAAGCAGGATTGCAAACCACCTGGATTCCCAAAATCTGCACAAACCAGGGCAACATGGGTTCAGGGCAGGTCGTTCCTGCCTCACACAACTACTGGATCACTATGATATGGCCTTGGATGCACTGGAAGAAAATCAGAATGCAGATGTAATATACACAGACTTTGCAAAAGCGTTTGACAAATGGGATCATGGCGTAATAGCGCACAAAATACGTGCTAAAGTAATAACTAGGAAAGTGGGGAGATGGATCTTCAACTCCCTAACAAATCGAACACAAAGAGTAGTGGTCAACAGAGTTAAATTGGAGGCACAGTACTTACCCCCATCTTATTCCTCATCCTCATATCAGACATAGACAGAGATATACACCACAGCACCGTATCATCCTTTGCGGATGATACTAGGATCTGCATGAGGCTGTCATCTGCTGAGGACGCGGTTAACCTCCAAGAAGATATAAACAAAGTTTTTCAGTGGGCAACGGAAAACAATATGATGTTCAATGAGGACAAATTCCAACTACTCCGTTATGGAAAACTGGAGGAGATAACTAGAACAGAGTATACTACAAACTCTGGCCATACAACAGAGCGGAAAAATAATGTAAGGGACCTGGGAGTAGTAATGTCTGAGGATCTCACTTTCAAGGATCACAATAGTGCCACGATCACAGATGCAAAGAAAATGATAGGATGGATAATGAGAACGTTCAAAACGAGAGATGCCAAGCCAATGATGATCCTTTTCAAATCACTTGTTCTCTCTAGGCTGGAATACTGCTGTACATTAACATCTCCATTCAAAGCAGGTGAAATCGCAGATCTAGAGAGTGTACAGAGATCCTTTACTGCACGTATAAGTTCTGTCAAGCACCTTAACTACTGGGAATGCTTCGAAGCACTTGACTTGTACTCGTTGGAACGCAGGAGGGAGAGAGATATCATAATCTACACTTGGAAAATCCTGGAAGGAATGGTCCCGAATCTGTACACAGAAATCACTCCCTACGAAAGTAAAAGATTGGGCAGGCGATGCAAAATACCCCCAATTAAAAGTAGGGGCGCCATTGGTACACTAAGAGAAAACACCATAAGTGTCCAGGGCCCAAGACTGTTCAACAGCCTCCCATCAAGCATTAGGGGAATTACCAATAAACCCCTGGCTGCCTTCAAGAGAGCTGGACAGATACCTAAAGTCAGTGCCGGATCAGCCGGGCTGTGGCTCGTACGTTGGATTGCGTGCAACCAGCAGTAACAGCCTGGTTGATCAGGCCCTGATCCACCGGGAGGCCTGGTCATGGACCGGGCCACGGGGGCGTTGATCCCCGGAATAACCTCCAGGCAGGAGAGGTGAGTCGAGTGACAGGAGCGAAGGTAAGGTAATGTGAGGTCACTGGTGACTAGACCATCACCTCTCATTATCTCTACTACCACACTACTCACCCTCTCAGTACTTGAAATAAAATAATGAATAAAAGAATAAATAATGGGGACAGTGAATATTACTATTCCACTCAAACACAGTCTATTATTAAGTCCTTGTACAATAATACATTTGGGAACAGGAGAACACTATTGGGTTTTGATAAATGGGGATAGTACACATAAGCAGTGAGAGAGGGAATACAATCAACTGACGAAACAGAATATAACTTACAATATAGTTCAGAGGACAGTTCACCACAGGAACTCAGTCACACACTAGCCACAGGTCCCAAGACCTACACAGCCGAGCACTGCTCCAGCCAGTACTCTGCCCAGTGTCTCCAACAGCTTCTCCTCCAGAGACTCTCCAGCAGCCCTCTCCCAAAGCTCTGCACACAGGCAGCAGCTCTACCAGAATCTCTAGTTCAGAACTCCACACACAGGCCAGACCTCCGCCCAAATCTGCTGCTCAGGCCTCTGCACACCGGCAGCAGCTCCGTTCGAATCTCTCTCTAGCCGTTTCCCTGAGCTTATATGGCCCTTCAAGCCCCCCGCAGAATGAGGCGTGCACCACATGTTTTGACCTGACGCCGACCTGAGAATTAAGCCGAAAGGTGTGTCTGACAGCTATTTGTCAAGGCAAGATGTGTGACAATTTACTGGAGTTAGGTCTCCCTTAGTGACCTCACAAGCACAGTGACTTACATCACACCCTGTTTTCATTGATTTTTCCCCCCAAAATCCTTAAAAAAATACAAACCAACGTATTTTATTATTCAATCTACTGACATTTCGCTCATAATCTTGTTGATCAAGAATTATCTAGCCCTTTATCCTTCATCTGATGTTAACTAGGTAGTAACAGGTGTTTATGCCCTATAGAATAGGGCACTATTTATTTTTCTATCCATCTTTTAAGGCAATAAATCACTATAAACACAGTGTGCAAGTTTCAAATGTTGCTTAATTCACAGTAAAAATTTAATCGAGATTGGGCAAAAAATAACAAACAAATTTTTTTCTTCCTCTCTCCCTTATGATCTCTACTGTTTGGTATGAGCCCAGAGACTGCTGGCCCCGGGCATCCAAACCCTGACCTACAAGTGCTAGATCTGCTTTGGGGCCAAGTTGTCAAATAGTTGGCAAAGGAGAGCATTAATCTCTCTCGATATATCAGAATGTGTCACGCATTCATAAAATTCAAGGTTCTTAGATCTAGTGACAAAAAGGTCTCATCATCTAATGCCACTGCCATTATTCTAGAGGTAGGGTTATTCTAAAATATTCATGCTTCAGAGGTTACTATCTTTGGGATCTGTTATTTATCATCATTGCCTATAGAGGGAGCGCCTCTCTCGGATTTGCATCTCCTCTGCCGTAGAGTCTGGAGCATACATCTAGTGACAAAGAGATCCTCCTCCGAGGAACTGGTTTAGAGTCTTTGTGATTATATCGTCATCCCAGAATATCTCACCAAGTTCGCAATTTATTTGGTCCCAACTGATGTTGTTCTTGTTGAAGTTGAATCTACTTAAATCCCTCGTACCACAAACTACCTCTGACCTACAATCTTTCTCTCTCCTTCCCCAATCCTCCTCCCTCCTCCCATGATCCTTGCCACCATACCACCCCCGTCCCTTCCCCGGGACATCCTCCAACCCCCATCACTAGATTAAAAGACAAACCTCCCCAGTCTTTCATACAATCATGAACAATCGTGGCCAATCATGGCTACCAATTTGATTTTTTTAACGCCATCTTCCTTGTGGCCTCTGGTGATGGTGAATATGTTTCCTATGTTGTTCTTGTTTTTGGTGATGTTCATCTTGATATCATCCAATTTTATATTCAATTTGTGGGATAGCTGAGTGGTGGTGGTTCCTGTTATTACAGATGATTGTTGTTGGTGATGGGTGTTACTTGTAATGGTGGTGGTGGTGGTGGTTTGTGTTGGTGGTGGTGGTTTGTGGTGGTGGTGGTTTGTGTTGGTGGTGGTGGTGGTGGTTGTTGGTGGCGGTGGCTGGTGTTTGTGGTATATAATGGTTGTTACTGGTGGTGGCTATTAGTGGTAAATGTTACTACTGGTGGTTGTTGGTAACAGGTGTTTGTGGTGGTGGTGGTGGTGGTGGTGGTGGTGGTGGTGGTGGTCATTGTTGTCACTGTAGCTTTCATAAGGTCTTATATGCCCTGGCTGCTTACCCCCTGACATCCCTTGTCCCACTCACCCTCTACTTCTCCCTCTGTCTCCTCCTCCTTCGCCTCCCCTCTCTTTGATTCTCCCTTCCTATCGCCCCTATTTCATTTCCTCTCCTCCACTTCCTCCCCACGCTCCACCAGTTCCAATAAGAGCCTCTACATCCCCTGCCTCTGTTAATTACACAGTCTCTGTCAAATTTCCCTACTACCAGTCCCTGTCAAATTTCCCTACTACCAGTCCCTGTCAAATTTCCCTACTACCAGTCCCTGTCAAATTTCCCTACTACCAGTCCCTGTCAAGTTTCCTTACTACCAACTCTTTTCGATTGCCTGCCTGACCAGTTATCAACATGGGAACTTGATCTGGGACGGAGCTGCAGGAGCAATGATCTTGAGAGGAGTGCCTTTATAGTCAATATATCGCACCTCTGATATACCTCTGATGAGTTTTGAGTCTTTCTACTCCCGGAGCTCGGCCATGAGCCAGGTGTCATTCCTGTGACATGTTTCTAAGATTTTCTATTCTTGCAGGCCAACATGAGGTCAGGCTTTCCTGATAGCCGCCTGGTTATCCAGGTTCTTGGTACTTGCGATCGGCAGGCCCACACAGCCATCACAACACTGTTGATCAGAAAGTTGCAGGAGACGGTTGTCCAGTTTTATCTTGAATGCTGAAAGAAAATAGACAACACACAGCAGGGGGGAGAAGACATAGGACACAACAGCGTGGAGGGAGACGATAGAACACATAGCAGAGTGCAGGGAGAAAAGACAACACACAGCAGAAGGAGGGTAAGAGACGACACACAGCAGGGTGGAAGGAGAAGAGACGACACACAGTAGGGGGAGGGAGAAGACACGACACCCAGCAGGGTGGAGGGAGAAAAGACGACACATAGCAAGGGGAAGGGAGAAGAGACGACACACAGCAGGGTTGAGGGGGGAGAAGACACGAAACACAGCAGGTGGAAGGGAGAAGAGACGACACACAGCAGGGAGAACGAAGAGAGACGACACACAGCAAGGGGAAGGGAGAAAAGACAACACACAGCAAGAAAGGAGGGGGAAGAACGATACACAGCAAGGTGGGGACGGAGAAGAGACGACACATAGGAGGGTGGAAGAGGAGATGGCACACAGCAGGGGGAGGGAGAGTTTCGAGTTTCTCTATTCTCTGATTCCGGGTATGGGCCAGGCTCGTCTGGTGCTTGCCTGGTCAACCAGACTGTTGCTGCTGGAGGCCCGCTGTTCCACACGTCCATCACAGCCTGGTTGAGCTGGCACCTGGTGAAGATACTTGTCCAGTTTCCTCTTGAAGGCTTCAACACTTGTTTCAGCAGTGTTTCTGATATATTCTGTTAAGATGTTGAATAGTCTGGGACCCCGGATGTTGATACAGTGTTCCCTTATTGTTCCCACCGGGAGGAGGGAGAAGAGACGACACACGGCAAGAAGAGACGACACAGCAAGAAGGTAGGGAGAAGAAACGACACTCAGCAAGGGGGGGGGAGGGAGAAGAAACAACACACAGCAGGGAGAGGGAGAAGACACGACAAACAGCAGGGTGGAGGGAGAAGAGACAACACACGGCAGGAGGAAGGGAGAGGTGGGTGAAGACACGACACACAGCAGGAGGAAGGGAGAGGTGGGAGAGGACACGACACACAGCAGGAGGAAGGGAGACCTGGAGTTTACCTGGAGAGAGTTTCGGGGGTCAACGCCCCCGCGGCCCGGTCTGTGACCAGGCCTCCTGGTGGATCAGCGCCTGATCAACCAGGCTGTTGCTGCTGGCTGCACGCAAACCAACGTACGAGCCACAGCCCGGCTGATCAGGAACTGACTTTAGGTGCTTGTCCAGTGCCAGCTTGAAGACTGCCAGGGGTCTGTTGGTAATCCCCCTTATGTGTGCTGGGAGGCAGTTGAACAGTCTCGGGCCCCTGACACTTATTGTATGGTCTCTTAACGTGCTAGTGACACCCCTGCTTTTCATTGGGGGGATGGTGCATCGTCTGCCAAGTCTTTTGCTTTCGTAGTGAGTGATTTTCGTGTGCAAGTTTGGTACTAGTCCCTCTAGGATTTTCCAGGTGTATATAATCATGTATCTCTCCCTCCTGCGTTCCAGGGAATACAGGTTTAGAAACCTCAAGCGCTCCCAGTAATTGAGGTGTTTTATCTCCGTTATGCGCGCCGTGAAGGTTCTCTGTACATTTTCTAGGTCGGCAATTTCACCTGCCTTGAAAGGTGCTGTTAGAGTGCAGCAATATTCCAGCCTAGATAGAACAAGTGACCTGAAGAGTGTCATCATGGGCTTGGCCTCCCTAGTTTTGAAGGTTCTCATTATCCATCCTGTCATTTTTCTAGCAGATGCGATTGATACAATGTTATGGTCCTTGAAGGTGAGATCCTCCGACATAATCACTCCCAGGTCTTTGACGTGGTGGGAGAAGACACGACACACAGCAGGAGGAAGGGAGAGGTGGGAGAAGACACGACACACAGCAGGAGGAAGGGAGAGGTGGGAGAAGACACGACACACAGCAGGAGGAAGGGAGAAGAGACGACACAAAACAGGAGAATAATAGATGACACAACAGATGAAGAACAAACGATACAATTTTAGAGAAAGAACAAGTGAAGAGGTTATGAAGAACTGGGTCAGAGGAGGAGTATGATGAGGATGATGATAATGATAATGATAATGATGATGATGATGCCATCGCCGCCGCTGCCGCCGCTGCCGCTGCCGCCGCCTCTTCCTTGGCACTACAAGGTCACACTATTTCCACAAAAAAGTTGGCTAAAGTTTAGATCAAACGTAGCAAAGAGAAGTTTGAGGGAGAGGAAGATGGTGGGAGAGGTGAGATATATGGTGGGAGGGAGAGGTGGGAGATATGGTGGGAAGGAGAGGTGAGAGATATGGTGGGAGGGAGAGGTGGGAGATATGGTGTGAGGGAGAGGTGAGAGATATGGTGTGAGGGAGAGGTGAGAGTATGGTGGGAGGGAGAGGTGAGAGATATGGTGGGTGGGAGAGGTGAGAGATATGGTGGGAGAGGGTGAGATATGGTGGGAGAGGTGAGAGATATGGTGGGTGGGAGGAGGTGTGAGATATGGTGTGAGGGAGAGGTGAGAGATATGGTGGGAGAGAGAGGTGAGAAATATGGTGGTGGGAGAGGTGTGAGATATGGTGTGAGGAGAGGTGAGAGATATGGTGGGAGGGAGAGGTGAGAGATATGGTGGGTGGGAGAGGTGGGAGATAAGGTGGGAAGGAGAGGTGGGCGATATGGTGGGAGGGAGAGGTGGGAGATATGGTGGGTGGGGAGGTGAGAGATATGTGGGTGGGAGAGGTGTCAGATATGGTGGAGGGAGAGGTGAGAGATATGGTGGGATGGAGAGGTGAGAGATATGGTGGAGGGAGAGGTGAGAGATATGGTGGGTGGGAGAGGGTGTGAGTATGGTGGGTGGGAGAGGAGGGAAAAATGGTGGGAGGGAGAAGTGAGGAGATATGGTGGGAGGGAGAGGTGGGAGATATGGTGGGTGGGAGAGGTGAGATTAGTGGGTGGGAGAGGTGAGATATGGTGGGAGGGAGAGGTGGGAGATATGGTGGGTGGGAGAGGTGAGAGATATGGTGGGAGAGGTGAGAGATATGGTGGGAGGGAGAGGTGAGAAAATATGGTGGGAGGGAGAGGTGGGAGACATGGTGAGTGGGAGGGTGAGAGATATGGTGGGAGGAGAGGTGAGAGATATGGTGGGAGGGAGAGGTGAGAGTAAGGTGGGAGATATGGTGGGTGGGAGAGGTGAGAGATATGGTGGGAGGGAGAGGTGAGGGATATGGTGGGAGGGAGAGGTGAGAGATATGGTGGGAGGGAGAGGTGGGAGATATGGTGGGAGGGAGAGGTGGGAGATATGGTGGGTGGGAGAGGTGAGAGATATGGTGGGAGGGAGAGGTGTGAGATATGGTGGGAGGGAGAGAGTGAGAGATATGGTGGGAGGGAGAGGTGAGGAGATATGGTGGGAGGGAGAGGTGGGAGATATGGTGGGAGGGAGAGGTGGGAGATATGGTGGGTGGGAGAGGTGGGAGACATGGTGGGAAGGAGAGGTGGGAGATATGGTGGGTGGGAGGGTGAGGATATGGTGGAAGGGAGAGGCGAGAGATATGGAGGGTGGGAGAGGTGGGAGATATGGTGGGTGGGAGAGGTGGGAGATATGGTGGGGGGAGAGGTGAGAGATATAGTGGGTGGGAGAGGTGTGAGATATGGTGGGAGGGAGAGGTGAGAGATATGGTGGGAGGGAGAGGTGGGAGATATGGTGGGGGTGGGAGAGGTGAGAGATATGGTGGGAGGGAGAGGTGTGAGATATGGTGGGAGAGGAGAGGTGAGAGATATGGTGGGAGGGAGAGGTGAGAGATATGGTGGGAGGGAGAGGTGGGGGACATGGTGAGTGGGAGAGGTGAGAGATATGGTGGGGGAGAGGTGAGATATTGGTGGGAGGGGAGGCGAGAGATAAGGTTGGGAGGGAGAGGTGGGAGATATGGTGCGTGGGGAGAGGGGAGCAGATATGGTGGGTGGGAGAGGTGAGAGATTATGGTAGAGGGAGAGGTGTGAAATATGGTGGGACGGGAGAGGTGGGAGATATGGTGCGTGGGAGAGAGAGTGGGAGGAGTATATGGTGGGTGGGAGAGGTGAGAGATATGGTGGGAGGAAGAGGTGTGAATTGGTGGGAGGGAGAGGTGAGAGATATGGTGCGAGGGAGAGGTGAGAGATATGGTGGGAGGGAGAGGTGAGAGATATGGTGGGAAGGGAGAGGTGGAGATTATGGTGGGAGGGAGAGGTGGGAGATATGGTGGGTGGGAGAGGTGGGAGGACATGGTGGGAAGGAGAGGTGGGAGATATGGTGGGTGGGAGAGGTGAGAGATATGGTGGAAAGGGGAGGTGAGAGATATGGTGGGTGGGAGATGTGGGAGATATGGTGGGTGGGAGAGGTGGGAGATATGGTGGGAGGGAGAGGTGGGAGATATGGTGGGTGGGAGAGGTGAGAGATATAGTGGGTGGGAGAGGTGTGAGATATGGTGGGAGGGAGAGGTGAGAGATATTGGTGGGAGGGAGAGAGTGGGAGATATGGTGGGTGGGGAGAGGTGAGAGATATAGTGGGTGGGAGAGGTGTGAGATATGGTGGGAGGGAGAGGTGTGAGATATGGTGGGAGGGAGAGGTGGGAGATATGGTGGGTGGGAGAGGTGAGAGATATGGTGGGGAGGGAGAGGTGAGGGATATGGTGGGAGGGAGAAGTGTGAGATATGGTGGGAGGAGAGGTGTGAGATATGGTGGGAGGGAGAGGTGAGAGATATGTGGGTGGGAGAGGTGTGAGATATGGTGGGTGGGAGAGGTGTGAGATATGGTGGGTGGGAGAGGTGTGAGATTTGGTGGGTGGGAGAGGTGTGAGATATGGTGGGTGGGAGAGGTGTGAGATATGGTGGGAGGGAGAGGTGGGGATATAATGGGAGGAAGAGGTGGGAGATATGGTGGGAGGGAGAGGTGTGAGATATGGTGGGTGGGAGAGGTGGGAGATATGGTGGGTGGGAGAGGTGTGAGATATGGTGGGAGGGGAGAGGTGAGAGATATGGTGGGTGGGAGAGGTGTGAGATATGGTGGGTGGGAGAGGTGTGAGATATGGTGGGTGGGAGATATAATGGGAGGAAGAGGTGGGAGATATGGTGGGGGGGAGAGGTGTGAGATATGGTGGGTGGGAGAGGTGGGAGATATAATGGGGGGAAGAGGCGGGGATATGGTGGGGGGGAGAGGTGTGAGTATGGGGGGAGGAAGAGGTGGGAGTATGGTGGGAGGGAGTAGGTGTGAGATATGGTGGGAGGGAGAGGTGTGAGATTGGTGGGAGGGAGAGGTGTGAGATATGGTGGGAGGGAGAGGTGTGTGGATATGGTGGGGGAGAGGTGGGAGATATAATGGGAGGAAGAGGTGGGAGATATGGTGGGAGGGAGAGGTGTGAGATATGGTGGGTGGGAGAGGTGGGAGATATAATGGGAGGAAGAGGTGGGAGATATAATGGGAGGAAGAGGTGGGAGATATGGTGGGAGGGAGAGGTGTGAGATATGGTGGGAGGGAGAGGTGGGAGATATAATGGGAGGAAGAGGTGGGAGATATGGTGGAGGGAGAGGTGTGAGATATGGTGGGAGGGAGAGGTGGGGAGATATAATGGGAGGAAGAGGTGGGAGATATAATGGGAGGAAGAGGTGGGAGATATAATGGGAGGAAGAGGTGGGAGATATAATGGGAGGAAGAGGTGGGAGATATAATGGGAGAAGAGGTGGGAGATATAATGGGAGGAAGAGGTGGGAGATATAGCATGATCTTGGAGGAAATAGTGAAGAGACGGTATGGGGGGGTCAACGCCCCCCCCCCCCCGCCGCCCGAGCCTAGATCAACCTTCAGGTGGATGACCTGTTCAACTAGGCTGTTACAGAGAGAGAGAGAGAAAGAGAGAGAGAGAGAGAGGAGAGAGAGGAAGAGGAGAGAGAGAGAGAGAGAGAGTGAGAGATGAGAGAGAGAGAGGAGAGAGAGAGAGAGAGAGAGGGAGGGAAAGAGAGAAAGATGCAGTGACAGGCAGTACAACACCTGCAGACAGATGTGTCTGTGTACCTCATTGTAATTCCGGGATCATCGCCCCCGCGACCCGGTCTCAGACCAGACCTCAACAGAAGAAAGAGTATACTAATAACCAGAATAGTGTCGAGACATGCACCAAGGTAATGGCAACTGCACAGCGAATTTAAGTAAAAGTTCGCCATCAGACACTGTTCTCAGTAGTAGTACCAGTTCCTAGTAACCAGTTACCAGTAACCAGTGTACCAGTAGATGACTCACTACCAACCGTCTGTGTGAATCATTGACTGTATTCATATTGCTGCTGACCATAGCAGGATTTCAAACACCCTCACCCGTAGGCACTATGGGTCAGTCGTAGTTAGGCAGAGAGACAGGTCGGCTGTTGGCGCTTTCCATACTTCCCGTTATATATTATACGTACTACCAGCCTACGTGAGTATTTTTACCCATCCACATATCGAAAACCCACATGACACTGTCATGGGATACAGGAATGACCAGAGATCTTGAGAGTGTAAAACATTTACCAGACTTTCCTTTCATTTCTAAATGAGACGAAGATTGACTTCTAGGATGACTTTCTAGAAAACTACCATATGTACGTGTGTGCGTTAGTGTTTGTGGTGTGTGTGGTGTGTGTGGCGAGTGTGGTGTGTGGTGTGTGTGGCGAGAGTGGTGTGTGTTGTGTGGTGTGTGTGGCGAGTGTGGTGTGTGTTGTGTGGTGTGTGTGGCGAGTGTGGTGTGGTGTGTGTGGCGAGTATGGGTGTGTGTGTGTGTGTGGTGTGGTGGTGGTTGTGGGTGTGTGGTGTGTGTGGCGTGTGTGGTGTGTGGTGTGTGTGGTGTGTGTGGCGTGTGTGGCGTGTGTGGTGTGTGTGTGTGTGTGGTGTGTGTGTGGCGAGTGTGGTGGTGTGTTGTGTGGTGTGTGTGGGAGTGTGGTGTGGTTGTGTGGCGAGTGTGTGTGTGTGTGTGGTGTGTGTGTGTGGAGTGTGGTGTGGTTGTGTGTGTGTGGCGAGTGTGGTGTGTGGTGTGTGTGGTGTGTGTGGGTGTGTGGAGTGTGGTGTGTGTGGTGTGTGTGGTGTGTGTGTGGGTGTGGTGGTGTGTGGCGATGTGGTGTGTGTGTGTGGAGTGTGGTGTGTGTGTGGCGGTGTGTGTGTGGCGAGTGTGGTGGTGTTGTGTGGCGGTGTGGTGGTGTGTGTGGTGTGTTGTGTGTGTGGCGAGTGTGGTGTGTGTGGCGTGTGGTGAGTGTGTGTGGTGTGTGGCGAGTGTGGTGTGTGTGTGGCGAGTGTGGTGTGTGTGTGTGGTGTGTGTGGCGAGTGTGTGGTGTGCGTGTGTGTGTGTGGCGAGTGTGGTGTGTGGGTGGTGTGGTGTGTGTGGGTGTGGTGGTGGTGGTTGTGGTTGTGTGTGGCGAGTGTGGTGTGTGTGGTGTGTGTGGGGTTGGTGTGTGGCGAGTGTGTGTGTGTGGCGAGTGGTTGTGGCGAGTGTGGTGTGTGTGCGAGTGTGGTGTGTGTGGCGAGTGTGTGGTGGGCGGTGTGGTGTGTGTGTGGTGTTGTGGGTGGTGTGTGTGGTGTGGTGTGCGGAGTGTGGTGTGTGTGTGTGTGGAGTGTGGTTGGTGTGTGGTGTGTGTGTGTGGGTGTGTGTGTGGCGATGTGTGGGTGTGTGTGGTGTGTGTGGCGAGTGTGGTGTGTGTGGCGAGTGTGGTGTGTGTGGCGAGTGTAGTGTGTGTGTGGCGAGTGTGGTGTGTGTGGCGAGTGTGGTGTGTGTGGCGAGTGTGGTGTGTGTGGCGAGTGTGGTGTGGTGTGTGTGGAGTGTGGTTTGTGTGTGGTGGTGTGGTGTGGTGTGGTGTGTGTGGTGTGGTGTGTGTGTGTGTGGCGAGTGTGGTGTGTGTGGCGTGTGGGTGTGTGTGTGTGTGGCAGTGTGGGTGTGTGTGGGTGGGTGTGTGTGGTGTGTGTGTGGGTGTGGTGTGTGGTGTGGTGTGTGTGGTGTGTTGGTGTGGTTGTGTGGGTGTGGTGTGGTGTGTGTGGTGTGGTGTGCGTGTGGTGTGTGCGAGTTGGTTGGTATGTGTGGTGTGTTGTGGGAGTGTGTGGTGTGGTGTGGTGGCTGAGTGTGGTGTGTGTGGCGGTTGGTGTGGGTTGTGTTGGTTTGTGGTGTTGTGCGTGTGGTGTGTTCGTGTGTGGTGTGTGTGGCGAGTGTGGTGTGTGTGGCGAGTGTGGTGTGTGTTGTGTGTGGCGAGTGTGTGTGTGTGTGGTGTGTGTGGCGATGTGGTTGCCTGTGTGTGTGCGAGAGTGGTGTTGTGTGGCGAGTGTGGTTGGTGGTGTTTGGTTTGTGTGGCGAGTGTGGTGTGTGTGTGTTGTGGTCGATGTGGTAGGTGTGGTGTGTGTGGCTGGTGTGTGGTGTGTGTGGTGTGGTGAGTGTTGGTGTTGGTGTGTGCGAGTGTGGTGGTGTGTGTGTGTGGCGAGTGTGGTTGTGTGGCGAGTGTGGTGTGTGGCGGAGTGTGTGTGTGTGTGGCTGAGTGTGGTGTGTGTGTGCGATGTGTGGTGTGTGGTGTGGTGTGGCGTGTGTGGTGTGTGTAGGTGTGTGTGGTGAGTGTGGTGGTGTGGCGAGTGTGGTGGTGTGGGAGTGTGTGTGGTGTGTGTGGTGTGGGCTGTGTGTGTGTGTGTGTGTGTGTGTGTGTGTGTGTGTGTGTGTGTGTGTGTGTGTGTGTGTGTGCTCACCTAATTGTACTCACCTAATTGTGGTTGCAGGGGTTGAGACTCATTTCCTGGCCCCGCCTCTTCACTGGTGTGTGTGTGTGTGTGTGTGCTCACCTAATTGTACTCACCTAATTGTGGTTGCAGGAGTCGAGTCACAGCTCCTGGCCCCGCCTCTTCACTGACTGTTACTAGGTCCTCTCTCTCCGTGCTGCATGAGTTTAATCATACCTCGTCTTAAAACTATGTATGGTTCCTGCCTCCACTACGTCACTTTCTAGGCTATTCCACTTCCTGACAACTCCATGACTGAAGAAATACTTCCTAACATCCCTTTAACTCATCCGAGTCTTCATCTTCCATTAGTGACCCCTTGTTTCTGTGTCCCTTCTCTGGAACATCCTGTCTTTGTCCACCTTGTCAATTCCTTACAGAATTTTATATGTTCTTATTATGTCTCCCCTGATTCTCGTGTCCTCCAGTGTCGTCAGGCCAATTTCCTTAACCTTTCTTCGTAGGACAATACCCTTAGCTCTGGGACTAGTCTTGTTGCAAACCTTTGCACTTTCTCTAATTTCTTGACGTGCTTGACCAGGTGTGGATTCCAAACTGGTGCTGAATACTCCAGTATGGACCTGACGTAAATGGTGTAGAGAATCTTGAACGATTCCTTACTGAGGTATCGGAACGCTATCCTTAGGTTTGCCAGGCGCCCATATGCTGCAGCAGTTATCTGGTTGATGTGAACCTCAAGAGATGTGCTCGGTGTTATACTCACCCCAAGATCTTTTTCTTGAGTGAAGTTTGCAGTCTTTGGCCACGTGTATGTGTGTGTGTGTACTCACCTAGTTGAGGTTGCGGGGGTCGAGTCCGAGCTCCTGGTGTGTGTGTGTGTGTGTGTGTGTGTGTGTGTGTGTGTGTGTGTGTGTGTGTGTGTGTGTGTGTGTGTGTGTGTGTGTGTGTGTGTGTCACATGCTGCTGACCGTGTAATCTAGTATTTACGATGTCCACCAAACTATTGAGGCAGGAGATGCGAGTCTTGCACCTCCCCATCTAAGAATATTTACGACCTCGTAAGTTTTTATTTAATCGAGAATGTCATCCTCGAGTAATCCAGCGTAGGAGTCGCGTAGATGATGCATTATCTGATCAGCCGGGCTGTTGGTGCATATGTTGGACTGCATGCGGCCAGCACCAACAGGCATACTGATCTTCAATCGGGAGGCTTTGTTTGGGACCAGGGTCCACAAAACTGTAAACATCTATGCAACAGGTACTTACCTATTAGAGGTTTGTAGATGAATGGTTCAGAGAACCGACATGTTGATAAATTAGACACATGTGCAACTCTTGGGTATCTTTATTGAGGAAACGTTTCGCCACACAGTGGCTTCATCAGTCCATACGTAGGAGAAACTTGAAGAACAGGAGGAGAATGAGGTAATCAGTCCCTCAACCTTGAGTCGATGTGTTCAGTCCATCAATCTTGAATAGAATACGGCATATGAGCGGAGAAGCAGCTTATAAACCGTATGGCAGGAGAGGTGCAGCAGTCATAGGTAGTGTCACATTTGTTCAATGTGGAAGTAGGTCGTGCCCAAGAATTAGGCAAGCGAAGAATTCCTAAGTATTAAGATCCCAAGAAGTTGCAGTGTCTGACAGGTTTGTAGATGAATGGGCACGACCTACTTCCACACTGGACAAATGTGACACCACCTATGACTGCTGCACCTCTCCTGCCATACGGTTTATAAGCCGCTTCTCCGCTCATATGCCGTATTCTATTTAAGATTGATGGACTGAACACATCGACTCAAGGTTGAGGGACTGATTACCTCATTCTCCTCCTGTTCTTCAAGTTTCTCCTACGTATGGACTGATGAAGCCACTGTGTGGCGAAACGTTTCCTCAATAAAGATACCCAAGAGTTGCACATGTGTCTAATTTATCAACATGTCGGTTCTCTGAACCATTCATCTACAAACCTGTCAGACACTGCAACTTCTTGGGATCTTAATACTTAGGAATTCTTCGCTTGCCTAATTCTTGGGCACGACCTACTTCCACATTGAACAAATGTGACACCACCTATGACTGCTGCACCTCTCCTGCCATACGGTTTATAAGCTGCTTCTCCGCTCATGTGCCGTATTCTACTCAAGATTGATGGACTGAACACATCGACTCAAGGTTAAGGGACTGATTACCTCATTCTCCTCCTGTTCTTCAAGTTGCTCCTACGTATGGAGTTGTTTCTTATTGTAGTTGTTTCCTATTGCAGTTGTTTCTTATTGTAGTTGTTTCCTATTGCAGTTGTTTCCTATTGTAGTTGTTTCCTATTGCAGTTGTTTCTTATTGTAGTTGTTTCCTATTGCAGTTGTTTCTTATTGTAGTTGTTTCCTACTGCAGGTGTTTCTTATTGTAGTTGTTTCCTACTGCAGGTGTTTCTTATTTTAGTTGTTTCCTACTGCAGGTGTTTCTTATTGTAGTTGTTTCCTACTGCAGGTGTTTCTTAGTTGTTTCCTACTGCAGGTGTTTCTTATTGTAGTTGTTTCCTACTGCAGGTGTTTCTTATTTTAGTTGTTTCCTACTGCAGGTGTTTCTTATTTTAGTTGTTTCCTACTGCAGGTGTTTCTTATTTTAGTTGTTTCCTACTGCAGGTGTTTCTTATTTTAGTTGTTTCCTACTGCAGGTGTTTCTTATTTTAGTTGTTTCCTACTGCAGGTGTTTCTTATTTTAGTTGTTTCCTACTATTTGAACTTTCTATAAAAAGGGGTTTGGTTATAGGTAATACAGATTTAAAAAAAAAGAGAATAAGTATACAAGATACGATGCAGGAGTAATGACAGTAGTTGTTGGACTACGTATTGGTAGATAAAAGACTGTTGAGTAGACTACAAGATGTACATATTTATAGAGGCGCCACAGATATATGAGATCACTTTTTAGTTGTAGCTACAGTGAGAGTAAAAGGTAGATGGGATACAAGGAAAATGGGAGCAGCAGGTAAGAGAAAGGTGCAGGTTTATTAACTAAAGGAAAAAGCAGTTAGGGTAAGATATAAACAACTATTGGAGGATAGATGGGCTAGTGAGAGTATAGGCAATGGGGTTGAAAATGTATGGGTAGGTTTAAGAATGTAGTGGTTACAGCAAAGTGGGTGCGGGAGGGAAGAGGAGCGATTGGTGGAATGATGTAAAGAGAGTAGTAAGAGAGAAAAAGTTAGCATATGAGAGGTTTTTACAAAGTAGAAGTGATGCAAGGAGGGAGGAGTATATGGAGAGAAAAAGAGAAGTTAAGAGAGTGGTGAAGCAATGTAAAAAGAGAGCAAATGAATGGGTGAGATGTTATCAACAAAATTTGTTGAAAATAAGAAAAAGTTTCGGAAATTAATAAGCTGAGGAAGCCTAGGGAACAAATGGATTTGACAGTTAAAAATAGGAGAGGAGAGTCATTAAATGGAGACTTAGAGGCATCAGGAATATCGTAAGAATATTTTGAGGAATTGTTAAATGGTGATGAAGATAGGGAAGCTGTGATATCGTGTATTGGGTAAGGAGGAATAACAACTTGTTGGAGTGAGGAGGAGCGAGTTGTGAGTGTGGGGGAGGGTCGTGAGGCAGTGGGTAGAATGAAAAGGGGTAAAGCGATGAGATTGTTAAAAGTAGGGGGGTATAGTTTTGGAGTGGTTGGTGCTTTTATTTAATAAATGTATGTAAGAGGGTAAGGTACCTAGGGATTGGCAGTAAGTATGCATAGTTCCTTTGTATAATGGCAAAGGGGACAAAAGAGTGCAAAAATTATAAGGGAATAAGCTGTTGAGTATACCTAGTAAAGTGTATGGTAGAGTTATTATTGAGAGAATTGAGAGTAAGACGGAGAGTAGGATAGCAGATGAACAAGGAGGCTTTAGGAAGGGTAGGGGGGGTGTAGACCAAGTGTTTATAGTGAAACATACACGTGAACAGTATTTAGATGAGGGCTAAGAGTTTTTTTTGGCATTTATGGATTTGGAAAAGGCGTATGACAGAGTGGATAAGGGGGCAATGTGGCAGATGTTGCAAATATATGGAATAGGAGGTAAGTTACTGAGAGCAGTGAAGAGTTCTTAAGAAGACAGTGAGGCTCAGGTTTTAAAGTATGTAGGAGAGAGGGAGATTTTTTCTCAGCAAAAGTAGGCATTAGACAGGGATGTATGATGTCACTATGGTTCTCCAATATATTTATAGATGGGGTTGTAAGTGAATGCGAGGGTCTTGGCAAGAGGTGTGGGGTTAAAAGATAAAGAATCAAAGACAAAGTGGGAATTGTCACAGTTGCTCTTTGCTGATGACACTGTGCTTTTGGAAGATTTTGAAGAGAAGTTACAGAGGTTGGTGGATGATTTTGGTAAGATATGTAAAAGAAGGAAATTAAAAGTGAATATAGGAAAGAGTAAGGCGATGAGGATAACAAAAAATTTAGATAACGAAAGATTGGATATCAGATTGGAGGGAGAGAGTATGGAGTTGGTGATATCTGAAAGTTGATGTGTCAGCAGATGGGTCTATGAAAGATGAGGTGATTTATAGAACTGATGAGGGGAATAAGGTGAGTGGTGCACTGGCGAGTCTGAGGAGACAAAGAACATTATCCATAGAAACAAAGAAAGGAATGTAGGAGAGTATAGTAATACCAAAGCTCTTATATGGGTGTGAGGCATGGGTGGTGAATGCTGCAACAGAGAGAAGGCTGGAGGCAGTGGAGATGTCTACAGGCAATGTGTGGTGCGAATATAATGCAGAGAATCCGTGGTTTGGAAATTAGGAGTTGCGAGGTTACCAAAAAGTGTTATCCAGAGGGCTGAGGAGCGGTTGCTGAGGTGGTTCGGACATGCAGAGAGAATGGAAAGAAATAGAATGGCTTCGAGAGTGCATAAATCTTTAGTGGAGAGAAGGCGGGGTAGAGGTCGGCCCAGAGGGGGTAAAGGAGGGTTGTGTGCGAGGGGCTTGGACTTCCAGCAAGCATGGGTGAGCGTGTTAGGAGCGAATGGAGACAAATGGTTTTTAGGACATGACGTGCTGTTGGAGTGTGAGCAGGGTAATATAAAGGGATTCAGGAAAACCGGCAGGCTGGACTTGAGTCCTGGAGACGGGAAGTACAGTGCCTGCACTATGAAGGAGGGGTGTTAATGTTGCAGTTTTATAACTGTAGTGTAAGCGCGCCTCTGGCAAGATAGTGATGGGGTGAATGATGGTGAAAGTTTTTCTTTTTCGGGCTACCCTACCATGGTGGGCTACCCTACCACGGTGGGCTACCCTACCATGGTGGGCAACCCTACCACGGTAGGCTACCCTACCATGGTGGGCTACCCTACCACGGTGGGCTACCCTACAATGGTGGGCTACCCTACAATGGTGGGCTACCCTACCACGGTGGGCTACCCTACCACGGTGGGCTACCCTACCACGGTGGGCTACCCTACCACGGTAGGCTACCCTACCATGGAAGGCTACCCTACCACGGTGGGCAACTCTACCACGGTAGGCTACCCTACCATGGAAGGCTACCCTACCACGGTGGGCTACCCTACCACGGTGGGCTACCCTACCATGGTGGGCTACCCTACCATGGTGGGCAACCCTACCACGGTAGGCTACCCTACCATGGTAGGCTACCCTACCACGGTGGGCTACCCTACCATGGTGGGCAACCCTACCATGGTGGGCTACCCTACCATGGTGGGCTACCCTACCATGGTGGGCTACCCTACCATGGTGGGCAACCCTACCATGGTGGGCTACCCTACCATGGTGGGCTACCCTACCATGGTGGGCAACCCTACCATGGTGGGCTACCCTACCATGGTGGGCTACCCTACCACGGTGGGCTACCCTACCATGGTGGGCTACCCTACCATGGTGGGCTACCCTACCATGGTGGGCTACCCTACCATGGTGGGAAACGGCCGATGCGTTAATAAAAAAATCAAAATAATTGTTTGCTATTGCAGTTACTTCTTAATGTAGTTGTTTGGTATTGCAGCTGCTGTTTGTAAGTGTGGGAAATATTCTCACTTAAGCAACGCAGGTATCGATGACAACACTTCGCAGTTCGTTAAGAACTAAAGTGAACTTTAGGTCACTAAATTGAACAACAAAATTGCATATCTGGCAATGTATATAAACAAGCTTGGTGGTTGATGGCCTCATCAATCAGGTTGTTGATGGTAGCAGCATGCAGTCCAACGTGGCCCTGCTGATGACCAACTGATACCAGGAACTTAGCTTCGTCAGGAGATAAGCTAAATGATTAAAATAAACAGGGAGCAAGCTCTTAGAAGCTGCAAAAACAAAGATTTAATTGCATCCCTGTGGTTTAACTGCAACTCAATAAATAATATAATATATATATATATATATATATATATATATATATATATATATATATATATATATATATATATATATATATATATATATATATATATATATATATATATATATATATATATATATTATGTTGTGTGTGTGTGTGTGTGTGTGTGTGTGTGTGTGTGTGTCGTGACGAATAGGTAAAATTGGTCAATTAGCAAGAACTCAATTAAAATTTAGTCTGTTCTAAAATTTTCTCTTATACATTTAAAAATATATTTTTTTCATATATGTTAATGTAAAAATTAATGATTTTGTACCAAAAGAACCTCAGAAAACTTACCTAACCTTATTATAACAAGCGCAATTTAATACAGCCTAATCCAACTAAATATATTTAAGATCCGTTTACAGCAATTTAATAATAAACAAACACAATGAAATATATTTTTTCGTTACGTTCAGAATAAGTTTTGCAAAATTATTGCACACAGAAATTTTCCCTTGCCTTATTCGGTAAGAAGAGCGTTGGTATTTAAGCCAAAAATCGCACGTTTTACCTATTCGGCACGACATATACTCATTGGAGCGGAGAGGGAGATACGTGATAATATATACCTGGAAAGTACTCGAGGGCTTGGTCCCAAGTCTGCACACTGCTATAACAACATACTGGAGTGAGAGATATAGAAGTGCAAAATAAACCCAGTGAGGAGCAGGGGTGCAGCTAGTCGCAGTGTTGTTATTGATACATACATACATACATACATATATATATATATATATATATATATATATATATATATATATATATATATATATATATATATATATGTATGTATGTATACTAGTGTTATCACAGAAGTATAATTACAGTAGTGTGTTCCATAGTTACAGTAACACAGGTGAGATGTGTACATGTACGACCTCAGATGCTCCACACACCACCAACACACCTGCAAAGACAAGAAAATGCGTATTGTAGAACACATGGGTAAATAACAAGAGCATGTGTAATAAAGAACAAAACGGCACAATATCGTGAGTGTAATAATACAAGTGCAGTGTTTTTAGGAAGGTCGTTAGACACATGCACTCACAAGGTTACGCAGCTCCTGCAAATATACAATAAGAGTTCAGGAAATTAAAGGTAACAGGTACTGAGGAAGAGAGTAGCAGTAACTAAACCTCTTGCTGCTGCTGTCGTCACCGCCGCCGCTGCTGCCGCTAATGTTGCCGCTGCACCCGTACTCGGGATCACACTCTACAGCACGGTACGTTAGGTTTGTCAAACCACCACCATCTGGTTACCCCAACACGAGACAGAGGAGTTAAACCCTGCGCAACGAGGACTCGCAAATCACTATCGTTCTTGCCTCAAACAAGTTTTGTGTAGAGTAATCCCGGCCTTATTGCCACTCACATGCGCTAACAATATTCTCAGAATAAAACACAATAATTACTGCAATGTTTTGGGCTAAAACTAGCCGTCTGGGGGCCATAAAAGTAAAATTTCAACTTGCCACTTTACAAAAAGCGTGACGTCTGTGTCACAATTAAGTGCCACGGGTATATGTAAATCTCCATCTGCTGGCGTCTGGTGTTCATATATACCTTTACCTGCAAGTTGGTGCTAATTAGGACATTCCAGGAGAGTGGTTTGGGTGACCAGGAGCAGGGGGAAGGGGAAGGGGAAGGGGGAGAAAGGAGGCTCGGGGACGGGGGGAGATCCAGGAGGCAGGGGTTTGGAGATCCAGTAGGAGGGGAAGCCTGTAGGAAGCGAGGAAGGAGCCTCTAGGTGGCTGGGAAGAAGGAAGGAGCCAGCGCTGATGTGATCACCAGTCTAGCAAGACGAAGTAGTAGCCTATGTGTAGCATCTCGCATATCTCTGACAGGTTCCCAGGAACCTTATGACCCAGTTAACCAGGTTAGAACAGGAGAGACTGGCCTCAGGTCGGGCTGCGATGGTAGGATAACCCTTGATATCAGTCACAGGTATACCATGATACGACTTACTAACAGTATACGAGCTGAGACGGACAGACTATACCAACAGGTGCTGGAAGCCTCTGTCAAGCACTCAACAAACATCAACCACAAGGCTGTAACACTTAAGATGTCCCTAGCAACATCAGCAACAATATTTATAGGGGTTTTTAATACACTTCTTTCACGAGGAAGCTAGTGGGGGATTGTAGGAGCTGTTTCGTACTTTAGGAAGCCAGTAGGGGAGTGAAATTACTTTTGACTTACCTGTAACTAGCTTCGAGACAACCTACTTTCGTGGCACGTGTTCAGCCCTCCCTCTTGATTACCTAGTAAACCAGGCTGTTGCTGGTAGATCTGACACACCGCGGATGTAGTAATCCAGTTTCCTATTTCTGATAACAGCTGGTAGCAAGTTGAAAAATCTAGGCCCAGGGATGTTGGTGCAGTGTTCTTTTTATTATGCCCTTGGCTTCCATACTTTTTCACAAAGTCTGACTTGCACTTCCTCCCATATCTCTCACTCCAGCACGTTGTTGTGGAAGAATTAAGTTAATCTCAATGAGAAGTTTTGTTCGAGTGACACTATTAGAGTGGCAGGAGGGCGTGTGGGGACAGCGTCAGATGGACGGACGATAGCAGCCGTCCTCGCTGACTAGTTAGACCTTGCACACGCAATACAATTTATGTATACTGGGCGAGGGAGTAAACAGACCTTCATGGTCACTCACGCAAGATAACAGACCTTGGCGGCGCAGTCCAGCAAGATAAGAGAACTTAGTGGTACACTCCTCTAAGGAAGCAGACTTTGGTGGCTCCCTACAGCCATATAAAAGACCTTGGTGGCGCAACTCAGCAAGATAACAGAGCTTGGTGGTACAGTCCAGCAAAAATAAGAGCCTGGTGGCGCACTCGCGCAAGATGACAACATTCTTCTCAAACTGACAGCATCGCTGCTCCGCAGCTCCATAAAGCCATCCAGCAACAGCCAGGATGGCTTTATGGAGTAGACAAGCCTGGCCCATGAACAGGCTGCGGGAGGAAAACTCTCGAAACCGGTCACAGACATATGACAGATATAACTACTGTCCAGCCAGGATAATACAGAATAAGGCGCTGTATGACCCATATCAACTGCATATATATTATAATAACGAAGCGATAAGTCGGCGGCTGTTCCTCAAGGCACGGTACTCGCCCCACTTCTGTTTCTCATTCGTATATCAAACAATGACAAGGACATAAATCACAGGGCCATCTTCAAGTTGATATAAATCAAGTCTTCCAGTTGGCCTCTGACAATATGATGTTTAACAGCACAAGTTTCAATTGCTCCACTACGGAATAATGGAGGAAATAAAGACTAACGAAGTACAGCACAAACTCAAATCATTCAATAGAGTGAAAATCCAATGTGCGAAACTTAGAAGTAATGATGTCGGAAGATCTCACTAAGAGAAAACTCGACGAGTGTAAGAAGTCTCAGACTTTTCAACGTCTTTTCCCTCCGTGCATAAGGGGAATTAACAAACCTTTGGTGGTCTTCAAGAGGTAACTGATTAAGTTCCTCAAATCAGTGCCTGACCAGCCGGGCTGTGATTCGTACGTTGGATTGCGTCCAGCCAGCATTAAGAGCCTGGTTGGTAAGAGCTTGACGCTCCAGGAAGCCTGGTCTGGGACTGGGCCACGGGGGCCTTGACCGCCGGACACGTCCTTCAGGTATCCCTCAGGAGTGAAGGCCCCCGTGGCCAGGTAAGTGCCAACAGGCCCATAAATGTCTTCAAGAGTGAACTAGACAGGTTCCTTCTGGTTGTTCTTCACAGCCAGGCTGTTACTTGTTTTAGACTGCGTGCTGCTAGTTACAATAACTTGAATGATCAGGCCATCACCCAGAAGACCTGGTCTGGCCGAGGAAACAGTAACCCCAGGAACTATCATTAGACAGATCCATTCTGAATTGTTGAGGCTGGTACAAGTGAGGGACTAAAGGTGAACCAGGAGACTCGAGAAACTCACTCTGAGAGAAGAGAACCAGAAAGAGCATTAAGTACCTTTGATATACATTTGAAATGTTTCGTGAGTTTGTTTGCCTTCGCATCCCAGACCTGGGCCAGGCTTGTCTGGTCACTGTCTCATTAACCAGGTTGTTACTGCTGGCGGCCCGCTGGCTCATATATTTATCACAGCTTGGTTGATTTGGTACTTGGTAGTTGTGCATGTCTAGTTTCCTAGTTTGCTAATGCTACTCTTTTGCTTGGTGCACTACTACTCTGTATTCTATTTGTCAGAAAGCTGAATATCCATCTGCTTACTTTTCTCCATATACCTATCATCTTCCTTGCATGTGCAATCACTCCATAATCACACTTATCAAACGCCTTTGCAAAAGGGTTTACATTTTGGTTTTCTTCCAGCGCCTCCGTAACTGTCATAGTAGTTTAGCAGTTGTGACAAGTATGATCTTCCCACTCTAAACCTATGACAGTTTGGGTTGTACAGAATTTGCTGTTCCAAAGACTCACAATGTGTGATGATAGAGACAGTGCTCTACTGCCTCTTTATTCAAATGAGCTTTATCTACATATTTCAAGGCCTCTGGTATTTCACTTAGATCTCAGTTCTTTCTCAAAAAGATATTGAGTGTTCATGCTAGAAGTATTTTACATTTCTTTATAAATAAAAAAAACTTCACTCTCTGGTTCAGGTGCTGCATGAGTGGGCACGCTTTCTCTTTCAAATTCAGGGGATTAGTGCTCATGTCAGTAATATGATCCGTGTTGCCTTCAGAGGTAATGAGAAAAAATTTCTGCATTCTCCACCCTGCTTCCATTGAAAGTTTCGTTTATTTCTTCTCTCGGTTAAGATTATCTTTCCATCTTTGTCACATTCATATTTTTAAGCGGTTCAGTAATCTTTTTTCTTCTGCTTATTCTTCTATGTAGATAACTTCTTCATAGAACCGACTGGTTGATGAATTAAGACACAATATAGACACCCAAGCGTTATACAAGTGTCTAATTCATTTTTCAATGTTATCTTTCTAAATGTTATCCTCTTTTAGTTTTTCTCAGTAGTTCATATTTTATGCAAACTTTGTAAGCTTGTATCCTCAACTCTCATGAAGCTTTGGGGCATTCATGACTGTTTTTCAGGTTGTCTGATAGTTCTGCTTATTTTGTCCTAGTAAATTCTCTGAAGTTTAAATCACTGAATTTATACTCGTTTAAACCCATGAATTTATACTCGTTTAAACCCATGAATTTATACTCGTTTAAACCCATGAATTTATACTCGTTTCTACTTGCACGATGTTGTGATCAGCGCTTATCATGTTTGTGATTATGTCTAATTAGTGATACCTCGTTGTTCGTGAACATGAAATCTTTAGTGTATTTTAATTTCTAGTGTGCTCTGTTATCTGTTGCTTCAACGCAAACGTCTGACAAAGCCCCTTTAGCTTTCTGATACGTATCTGTTGAGGTGCCAGACCAACTAGGTTGTGATGGATATGTGGGGCAGCGGGCCACCAGCAGCAGCAGCCTGGTTGATCAGGCTAGCTGGTGCTAGCCTAGTCAACCAGCCTGGCCTTGAATTAGAAAAACTCGGAGTTTATCAAAGGTATATCAAAGGTAACGTGCTTCCAGGAACTTTTGGTACAATACCTGATGTACGACCTTCTGTTTCATATCTGGGACGCTGAAATCTCTAAGGAGGATAATTTTCGGTATGGAATTTCCAAGATTTTCAAAGCAGATATCTATCTTCCTTATCCGACCCGTGAATTAATCCACCGTTGCTGACAGTGGTTTATATACAAGGATAGCTACTAGATTCTTATTTTCAATTTTAATACCTAGAACATCTACTGTAACATTTCTTGATTTCAACAATTCTGTGCAACAATGCGTGTAGTTCAAATACTCCTACTCCTCCCTGTGATCTGTTTATTCTACTATATCTGTATATATTGTAATTTTTCACCCATATCTCACCATTCAAAACATTCCCTGCATCTGTTTCTGTAAGCGCTGAAAACATAGGTCTGAGGAACCCATTTATATAACTAACTTTGTTAGTTATTTACTATTTGGGACACCCGAGTTTAGTATGGGTTTTGTTAGTACCATCTTTTAGTATGGTTCTTGGTGAACATATTTGTGATGTCCCCAGTACGGAAGAGTACTCTGGGAACTAGACGAACTGGAAAGTGACATGTTTGAGATGCAAGGAGAGGAAACAGAGGGACCTAAGAGCAAATGAAATATCAGCTAATATTGCTTTCAGTCGTAAAGTAGTCAGTGGAACAACCTACGTGAAGTGGTGGAAGGAAAAAAACATAGTGTCAAGAGTAGGATCAGGCTGTGAGTGGCCAGATGCACTGGTCAACAACCAAAATGCTTCAGAGACCTGAGAAGCAATTTCCAACTGATTTTAGGTCACTGATAATATCATGGTTAAAACTGTTTATTAGCTCTACTTTTCAATCTAGACCTACGTGTCACAACAGGTTCCAAAAGGCTTGCGGCAGGGTGTTTCTTACCACACTCACAGTCTCACTGACCATTATTGTTCCAGCAGTCATAGAAGGTGGTTGTGATGTCCAAGTTTATATTTTGAGGTAAAAGGTAGGTGATTTTCTTAGCCAAACACTTTTAAAACTTATAATAAATATTTACTGAGCAAGCTACTGATATGCATGTGAGGCATATTATATTAATTTTATTTTTCTACTGAATGATATAAATACTTTTGCTTAGCTGTCATGTTCTGTGTTATTATGATAAATTAATGAATAAAGTTTCTGTTTGTCTTCTAATTTTGTTTTCTTCTTTCAGATGCCTCGTACTTGTGTGAATAGAGCAGACAACTTCTGCTACATTTGTGGTGAGGTGACCTTTGCATCACAGAAGCACTGTATAACTGCTATGGTTAGAAAAGCCTATCACCTATATTATGGATGCAAGATTGGTGACCAGGATAAGAACTGGGCTCCACACACATGCTGCAACAATTGTGCTACTAACCTTCGCCAATGGTTGAACAGGAAGAGGAAAGGAATGCCTTCTGCTGTGCCAATGACATGGCAGGAGCCAACAGACCATACCAACAACTGTTATTTCTGCATGGTGCCTCCAGTACAAAAGGGCATGTCAAAGAAAAAAAAGGGGTCCATTGAATATCCAAACATTCCATCAGCTATTCGCCCAGTTCCACATGTAGGTCTACCTGTTCCTGATGCACCAACTTCGGTATCCTTCGAGTCAGATGAAGGCAACTATGAAGAACTGGTGGAAAACCTCATCAAGGCTTACAAGAACATGGGATGTACTATGTCACTAAAAATCCACTTTTTGGACTCACATTTAGACTTTTTTTTTTCCAGCGACCTGTGGGGGAGTTAGTGACGAACATTGTGAAAGGTTTCACCAAGATATTTCAACCATGGAAAAATGGTACCAGGGCAAATGGGGCACAAGAATGCTTGCAGACTATTGCTGAACATTGGCAAGAGATGATTCTTCAGCCCACTATAAGCGTCAAGCAACAAGGCAGAGTAGGCGCAGATTAGAGTTTAAAACATACTGACACATATTGTATGTTATAATAATCAAATATTACATGTCTCGTATCTTTAAACCTATAGCCAATAAACATTTTTCAAGATGATATTTGGATTCAGGACATGACAATACCTAAGAATTAACTAATCTCATTTAAGAAGCATACAACTTTTCAAAAATTGTTGACCACTGAAATCAGTAAAGTCAGACAAGCTTAACTGAGCTTTAGGAAGGAGGGGGCACAAGCTATGACTCGACTCATACACACAATTATGCGGCGGGTAGCTACAAGTTGAGCAGACACCAGCTGGTCCTGAGGCTAGGCTACCCACAAATAAGCTCCATTCACGCCAATTACATATAAATCATTGTGTATCAGATGACGACCCTCCTGGACACCGCTATTCAACACTCCCTCTTGACATGATGCACTAGGTATCTCTGCCATCCTTGCTATAACTCACCAGTAAACATAGTCCAAGGATAAGCACCCGGCGCTTCGTTCCTCCAGCGAACACACGCACACAAACTGACTCGACTCCTGCAACCACATATATGTAAGTACACACAGATACTGGGGCCATTACTATTTTTGATATATGTAATGAACTAACTGATGGGACTGAATCAACGTATGTTCGTGTTTTGTGACTACGTACTACTGATGAGAGGGACAAAAAGATCAGCTGACGTGAGTCATAGTCAACAAAGTAAAATCAGAAGCATCCACAGTGAAAGGGTCCGTTCTTGAAAGCGCAATATTCGTCCCAGTTCTTTCTCATTCCCATATTCGACACACATAAATCATAGCACTATCGTTCTTTTCAGACGATACTACAATTTGTAGTCTATGTAAACGGTATTTGTTGAAGACAGTCAATATTAAAGCTAACAAAAGCGAGGTCTTGCAGTTTTTCACATAGAACAATATGATGTTCAATGAGGACAAATTCACAAGAGTATTACTTACACAACTTCAAGGAAATGATAGGCTGGCTAACTCGAACTTTCAAAACAAGAGATGTTGAGCCAATAAGACACTGTTTAAATCTCTTGTTCTCAACAGACTGGAACACAGCTGAACACTATCAGCGCCGTCGTAGAATAGAGATCTTTCCCTGCAGGTGTGAATTCAATCCTGCGCCTAAACTGTAACTGCACTTCTGGGACGTAGAGGAGAAAGATACCTCATAATTTACAAATGGAAAATTCTGTTGTGATTGATCCCAAACCCACATACTGAAATTAATCCTTAGGAGAATATATGGCTCCGCAGACAGTGCATGGAAAGCAGGAATGTAATGAGCACACCAGATAACTCAATAGGCATAAAGAGACCAAGATTTTTCACAAAGAGACCAAGAATTTTCAAAACTTTTCCAACATACAGAGGCTTGGTATCCAGCTGAGTGTGTTCCTTGCCTACACATCTAGGGACTGTAAGTTGGATGGATGTAATGAGTCTTAAGTTGCTCTGTGGTTAAGTGTTGCAGTGACTGGAGAGCAGCTGTGGAAGGTGTGTGGAGACACGACGTGCTATTTATTCTGTTGTAAAGCATGAGTTAGTGCATGCTGGAGTGCCACTAACTCAGCTTGTGGTACTAAGCAGTGGTCAGGTAGCCTCCGTCCTCAGGTCTCTCTATCATGATGGACGACGGCTACTACTACTACTACTACTACTACTACTACTCCTACTCCTACTCCTCCTACTCCTCCTCCTCCTACTCCTCCTACTCCTACTCCTCCTACTCCTACTCCTCCTACTCCTCCTCCTCCTACTCCTCCTCCTCCTATTCCTCCTCCTCCTATTCCTCCTCCTCCTATTCCTCCTCCTACTCCTCATCCTGCTCCTACTACTCCTACTACTACTACTACTCCTCCACTGACCAATCAGGGAAGTACACTGCACTCTACTGACCCATCAGTGAAGTACACTGTACTTATGGCAGGTCATTCACCACGCAAGGTTCGACTGAAAATCTTCAGTAATAAGTTTATACAGGTGCATTTACACAAATTCTGGATAATCACAATTGTCCTACACAGTAACATATGTATAAATCACTCAAGATACCCCCAACCTCCAATATTCAACGACTAACCTAATTATAGAATTAAATACAGTAAAGTTCATTAATGATTATTAAGAGTGAAAAAATAAACGGAGTGTACCAAATGCATGAAAATTAATTACAAAATTCAATAAAAGCTAAATAAACCGAGTAAATCGAATGTAATTTAAGAAAAAAACTATCGCTTCCAAGAGCTCTTCAACCATTTAACATTTGGAGTGCACTTAAAACCCTCTCACACCTCTTACTCAACCCTCAAGACCCACTCGCAGAACTCTCACTTCCTGCCCAGATCATGAAACCTCCCACCCCTCTTATAATCTTGTCTGCCCTACTCTCTCAAAACCGTCCCTCACCCCACCCCCATCTCATTCCAAATGGGCCCACTACGCACGGATGGAGCCAGGCGGTATCGACGTCATATAACCGGTTGCCAGCTACGATATGTTAGTGGTCAAACGGCAAAGCCAGAGCTGGGAACTGTCGATGAAAGGAAGGTCATGTTTGCCTGTACCGAATGGAGAAAGAGGGTGACAGACGCCTGTGTGCACAGCGAAATGTCAAGAAAGGAAATTAGCCACAAAACTTCAATATTATTACTATTATTATTATTATTATTATTATTATTATTATTATTATTAAGGGGTAAAGGCTAAAGCTATACCCCCCCTGGACTTGTCTACACTCTAGAGGTAAACTACAGATGGAGGTGGTGGATACCTGTGATGTACCTTCACCTTCTGGATGAGGAGGCTGGGTTGGCTGGGGTTGGTGGATGCAGGAGCGGAGAAAGAGGAGGGTTGGGAGAGAGAGGAGGAGGAGAGAAAAGGGAAATGAGGGAAGACTGAGATTCACCTCACCATATGCACACACACTTCCCCACCTAGTTGTTGCTTATTCTGTAAACACTGTGTAGACCTTCCCACGCCTCACCCTGGCCACCCACATATGTCTCCGACCATACGCACACGAGTGTACGCACAAGACTGCATCCACATGCAAAAGTTTTTCTTAACGAGAAGTGACTGAGGAAGATCTGATACACAGCTTCATGAGTAAGCATTATAAAGTCCAAGAGGATAGAAACCATAATAATAATAAGAGATTATTATTACCTTATAGATTCTACATGGAGTCTACCTGGAAGGTGTTCCGGGGTCAACGCCCCCGCGGTCCGATCCATGATCAGGCCTCGTGGTGGATCAGGACTTGATCAATCAGGTTGTTACTGCTGGCTGCACATAAACCGACGTACGAACCAAAGCCCGGCTGGTCTAGTACTGACTTAAGGTATCTGTCCAGCTCCCTCTTGAAAACGGCCAGGAGTCTATTGGTAATCCCCCTTAAGTAACGTCAAAGTACTTAAAGAGTACCAGGTACACTGAGAGAACTCTAAGAGTGTCAGAGGTCCTCGACTCTTCAACGCCCAACCTCCGTACATACGTGGAGTCTACCTGGAGGGTATTCCGGGGATGAACGCCCCCGCGGTCCGGTCCACAACCAGGCCTCCCGGTGGATCAGGGCCTGATCAACGAGGCTGTTACTACTTAGTAATGCGAGGAATTACCAACAATCCTCTAGCGGTCCTGAAGAGAGAACTGGACAAGTTCCTCAAAATCAATGACTGACCAACTACACAGCGGTACGTACACTGAACTGCCTGCGGCCAGCAGTAAAAACCTGGGTGATCAGGTATTTATCCTCCAAGATCCTTTGTCAGGGACCGAGCGGCGGGGGGCACTTGTCCCCCTGAAACATCCTTAAGATATATGCATCAACCACTTCCCACAGGATTATAAATATAAACGATATTAAACCGTATAAAAACCTTATCTGCCAATTACGTTAAGAATCTGAAAACAACTCGCTTGGCCACTCACCCTCGGTGTTACCTCCGGAAATGACTACAGGTAACCTACAGGTAACCTGGGTTTTTTTGTCAGTAATATAGCCAGAATCTCCCTGCGAAACACGGGCGTGACATGGGCGTTCTGATGAGCACCCATCACCCACAAACAACAGCCACGCATCACCCACGTACGCCCAAAACCCAGGAACACCAGCGAAGCATCACCGACGTACATCCACCACCCACGAAACCATCCAGGCATCACCCACGTACACACAGCACCCATCACCCAGGAACACCAGCCACGCATCACCTACGTACACACACCACCCATCACCCAGGAACACCAGCCACGCATCACCCACGTACACACACTACCCATCACCCACGAACATCAGCCACGCATCACCTACGTACACACACCACCTATCACCCAGGAACACCAGCCACGCATCACCCACGTACACAACCACCCATCACCCACGAACATCAGCCACGCATCACCAACGTACACACACCACCTATCACCCAGGAACACCAGCCACGCATCACCCACGTACACAACCACCCATCACCCACGAACATCAGCCACGCATCACCAACGTACACACCACCCATCACCCACGAACATCAGCCACGCATCACCAACGTACACCACCCATCACCCACGAACACCAGCCACGCATCAACCACGTACACACACCACCCATCACCCAGGATTACCAGCCACGCATCACCTACGTACACACATCACCCATCACCCAGAAACACCAGCCACGCATCACCCACGTACACACACCACCCATCACCCAGGAACACAAGCCACGCATCACTCACGTACACACACCACCCATCACCCAGAACACCAGCCACGCATCACCCACGTACACACACCACCCATCACCCAGGAACACCAGCCACGCATCACCCACGTAAACCACCCATCACCCACGAACACCAGCCACGCATCACCCACGTACACCCACCACCCATCACCCAGGATTGCCAGCCACGCATCACCTACGTACAGCACCCATCACCCAGGAACACCAGCCACGCATCACCCACGTACACACACCACCCATCACCCAGGATTGCCAGCCACGCATCACCTACGTACAGCACCCATCACCCAGGAACACCAGCCACGCATCACCCACGTACACACACCACCCATCACCCAGGATTGCCAGCCACGCATCACCCACGTACACACACCACCCATCACCCAGGAACACCAGCCACGCATCACCCACGTACACACACCACCCATCACCCAGGATTGCCAGCCACGCATCACCTACGTACAGCACCCATCACTCAGGAACACCAGCCACGCATCACCCACGTACACACACCACCCATCACCCAGGATTACCAGCCACGCATCACCTAGGAAAACCAGCCACGCATCACCCACATACACCACCCATCACCCAGGAACACCAGCCACGCATCACCCACGTACGCCACGCATCACCCACGTACACCACCCATCACCCACGAACACCAGCCACGCATCACCAACGTACACACACCACCCATCACCCAGGAACACCAGCCACGCATCACCCACGTACACACACCACCCATCACCCAGGAACACCAGCCACGCATCACCCACGTACACACACCACCCATCACCCATGAACACCAGCCACGCATCACCCACGTACACACACCACCCATCACCCAGGAACACCAGCCACGCATCACCCACGTACACACACCACCCATCACCCAGGAACACCAGCCACGCATCACCCACGTACACACACCACCCATCACCCAGGAACACCAGCCACGCATCACCCACGTACACACACCACCCATCACCCAGGAACACCAGCCACGCTTCACCCACGTACACACACCACCCATCACCCAGGAACACCAGCCACGCATCACCCACGTACACACACCACCCATCACCCAGGAACACCAGCCACGCATCACCCACGTACACACACCACCCATCACCCAGGAACACCAGCCACGCATCACCCACGTACACACACCACCCATCACCCAGGAACACCAGCCACGCATCACCCACGTACACACACCACCCATCACCCAGGAACACCAGCCACGCATCACCCACGTACACACACCACCCATCACCCTTCAGTACTGCGAAACGCAGGTGACAAACTGCTCAAAATATACTGACAAGTGCCAGAGGAAGAGTAGGGGGAAGAAGTAGGGGGAAGAAGTAGGGGGAAGAAGTAGGTGGAAGAAGTAGGGGGAAGAAGTAGGGGGAAGAAGGAGGGGAAATGGAGGAGGGGAATGGAGGAGGGGGAATGGAGGAGGGGGAGGTGGAACTCAGTTAACCCCCAATCATTTTTTTTTATTTTTCCCCTTCATTTTTCCCCCAGCGTCTCCGCTCTCACCTTTGATATTTATTCTAAAAATGTTTGAGTTCATGGAAGTTTTTTTTTTTTTAAGAGTCTTCCCGTCTGACTCTCCTCTATAATATCTTCCAGCCAATATTGTTTTTTTTTTTTCAACCTTTTAGAACCTTGTTCCCAACTGTCTCGTAAAAGCCGAAATGGGATATTTTTTTCCTCTCTCTCTCTCTCTCTCTCTCTCTCTCTCTCTCTCTCTCTCTCTCTCTCTCTCTCTCTCTCTCTCTCTCTCTCTCTCTCTCTCTCTCTCTCTCTCTCTCTCTCTCTCTCTCTTTCTCTCTCTTTTTCTCTCTCTCTCTCTCTGCGGGTCTTTGGATGAGCATTTTAATCCCTCGTTCACTCCTCCCCCTTAACGCTTCCCTTCCCCCCCTCTCCCTCCCTCTCCCTCTCTCTCTAAAGACAAACAGTCGCAGAACAGAACTTCTCAAAGGTCTCACACTTTCTCATGAATGAAATGAAATATTAATTGGAGAAACTGAAAACCTTTAAATAAACCAGAATGCGTCACACAACGTTCAGGAAAGAGACCTTGAACTATGCCGATATCTCCATAATTTCTGGCATATTAACCTTATTTAATTTGGAAAAAGCCACTGATATTGTGTTTACGCATTCTGCCCCAGAATGCGTCTTAAATATCCTGTGGAGACAGAATCAAGAATCATTCCACATTCATTAAAATCCACTGATATACCTTCACTCCAAAATAAGTGGCAACAATCACAAAAACTTTAACTTTGATATCCCACTTCATCCAAATATTTGAAAAAGTTTTAAGAAGCAAGGTTGCTAAGCCCATTGATTCACAAACACAACCCAGAAAAGATGGATAACGAGGAGATCGCTCCTGGTTGTCGTAACTACTGGACCACCGCACTACACGGTCTTGGATGCTCTGGAAGACAAAAGTATGCTGGTGAATCTTCAGATTACTAATAAATCGCACCAAAAGAATAATAGTGAAGAAAGTGAAAGAGAGACTACCGCAGTGAGAAAGTTCTGTTCTCCAAAGCACCGTAAATGCTACAAATTATCTTCCTCATTCTAATATCTAATATAGACAGATATAAATCACAGCACAATATTATCCATCCAGACGATACTAGATTTTTTATGTGAGTGGGTTCCACCGGCGGCACAACACATCACTAAGTTGATATAATAAATTAGATGTTCCAGTAGGATACAGGAAACAATATGATGTTTAGTGAAGACAAATTTCAGTTACTTCGCCATGGAAAACATAAGGAAAAACAATGGAGAAAAGTATTAAAGAAACTCAAACCAGCCAGGATGTGAAGGATTAAAGAATGATAACGTCTTATATTCAAGGATCACAACAGTGTTACTATCAGAACCGAACGGAAAATGATAGGCTGAATAATTAGACCTGCAAAACAAGAGATGCCAAACCAATGATGATACTGTTTATGTCACATGTTCTCTCTAGGCTGGAATATTGCTGTACATTGGCAGCCCCATTTAGCGAAAGTGAAATTGGAGCTCTGGAGAACATGAAGAAAACCTTCACTGTCCCTATACATTCAGTCAAGCACTTAAATTATTGGGAACGCCTAAGTCCCTCGAACTGTACTCCACTGAAAGAAAGCCAGAATGATGCATTATAACTTACACCTAGAAAATCCTAGAGGGACTGTTCTTAAATCTACACAAACAAGAGGATGAAGCACGGCAGACAAAACAAAATACCCCCAATGAAAAGCAGTGGTGCCACGAGTACACTATGAGACAAGTCAATGAGTGTAAAGGGACCAAGACTTTTTCAACACCCTCTCTTCATAAATAAGGGAAATTACCAACAAACGTCTGGCTGTTTGTAAGAGGAAACTTAACAAGTTTCTTATGTTATTTCCTGATCAGCCGGGATTTGGTGAATACGCTGGACTGCAGCCAGCACTAACAGCTTGGCTGACCAAAACTATCAACCGCAAGGACTGGTCTTCAACCAGACCGTGTGGGGCGGTGACCCCCGAAAACAAAATCTTCAGGAAACTTTCAGATAATTCCAATTATCAAGAGACCTTAACGTTAAGAACATCAAGGCGGAGCCTTGAAGAGAAGCTATGACTGAGCAGAGAACAAAGAGAGGAAGAGGGAAGTCATCTTGCTAGAGGAACAGGAGTAATGGTGGAAATAGGCGCTTGTCCCTGTAATGGTTCCGGAGAGAGGGGAAGAGCAATTCCCTTCCTGTCCTCTGACCCCTCACGAGGGGAGGCTCTCGTCTCCCCTCACTCACACGTGCCACACCATCTCCCTCACCAGTGCTGTGGCCTCCATTTACCCTCTTCCCATAACACCATTTATTAATAAATAATAATACATAATAATGATAACTTATTATCATTTTATAATTTGAAGTGAAATCTTCCAGTACTTCAGAAAAGAAACCTAGAGAGTGAGTGATGGTGAACCTGTTTCCTTTCTCAAGTTACCTTACCATGTTCTAATGCTAATAATAATAATAATAATAATAATAATAATAGTATTATTATTATTATTATTATTATTATTATAATGATGTATTCTCTCTGTCCCTCGATGCTCGTGTACAGACTTGGTGTGTTGACAACTTCAGCCTCACTTTAGTATCCGGGGCCCAAGACTGTTCAACAGCCTCCCACCAGCCATAAGGGGAATTACTAATAGGCCTCTGGTTGTTTTCAAGAAGAAGCTGGACAGATACCTCAAGTCAGTGCAGGATCAGCCGGGTTGTGGTTCGTACGTTGGACTACGTGCGGCCAGCAGTAACAGCCTCGGTGACCAGGCCCTGATCCACCAGGAGGGCTGGTCATGGGCCGGGCCGCGGGGGCATTGATCCCCGAAATGCCCTCCAGGTAGGTAGACACTCTTGTGAATATCCAACAACAAACCACGCCCCCCACGCCTTCAAACCATTCTCTCATAAATCATCCCATGCCTTCAAATTCAAGCATGCCCCCACACGCCACCAGGAAGGGGCGAGGGAGGAAGGCTTAACTTAGGGAAAGAAGCAACGTGAACTGCCAACAGCGATCTGCAATTTCACGAAAGATTGACTCGGCGAGGTCATGTTCTGGAGAATCCAACTGCCACCCACAACCTCTAGGTTACCTGTATGTATCCAACTAGCACCTACCACCCACGATCTCTAGGTTACCTGTATGTATCCAACTAGCACCTACCACCCACGACCTCTAGGTTACCTGTATGTATCCAACTAGCACCTACCACCCACGATCTCTAGGTTACCTGTATGTATCCAACTAGCACCTACCACCCACGATCTCTAGGTTACCTGTATGTATCCAACTAGCACCTACCACCCACGATCTCTAGGTTACCTGTATGTATCCAACTAGCACCTACCACCCACAACCTCTAGGTTACCTGTATGTATCCAACTAGCACCTACCACCCACGACCTCTAGGTTACCTGTATCCATCTAGCACCTACCACCCACAGCCTCTAGGTTACCTGTATGAATCCAATTAGCACCTACCACCCACGACCTCTAGGGTACCTGTATGAATCCAATTAGCACCTACCACCCACGACCTCTAGGTTACCTGTATGAATCCAATTAGCACCTACCACCCACGGCCTCTAGGTTACCTGTATGAATCCAATTAGCACCTACCACCCACGACCTCTAGGTTACCTGTATGAATCCAATTAGTACCTACCACCCACAGCCTCTAGGTTACCTGTATGAATCCAATTAGCACCTACCACCCACGACCTCTAGGTTACCTGTATGTATCCAACTAGCACCTACCACTTGCCACAACCATCTACCAGTTGTTAACTGCTGTGGTGGTAGTGATAGTGGAAATGATAGTAGTGGTAGTGAAGGTGGTTACTACAGAGGGCGGCGGAGATGAAGATGACCAGCGTGAACACATGACGTATGGCTCCCGTCATGGGACTGAAGACATTAATTAATTCCACGCCACAGGTGCCAAAGAGGTAATCAATCAAAGAGTGGAGGTGAATGTGGAGTTTGTGGCGGTGGGGGTGATGCTGGGCCACCAGGATGTAGTCTTGACGACCTGGTCTGTGTATCTCAATGATGCTGGTCCACCAGTGTGTGGTCTTGACCACCTGAAATTCCTGACAAAAAAAAAAAAAAAAGAAATATAGTCTCGCGAAAAGTAACAACTAAAACACCCTCCAGAAATGGGAAAATGGTTGACAAAAGTCATTTCAGACTCGCTGGGTTCCTTCATCAGTGCCAAATTAGGAAAACGGGGGAAAAAAGTCAAAGAAACATGCATCATCATTCTACCTCGTCTTGTCCTGATTTGCACCACAGTTCTTCTTACCAAACATCTCCCTCGTGTTTCTCTCTTTCCTCATTCATATATCCCTTTGCAAATGGTCCAAGTCGGACTGAAACGTCGTGGTAAGCTCCTCTCTTCTATGTGCGGGTTATTTATGTACTGTTTCAGTCAAGGTATTGTGCCTTTTTATTCTTCATATTTACCTTCTTTTTCATTTTACCTTACGTTTTCCTTCACTCCTCCTCACTAGTTTTCATCTGTACCTCCTCAGAGGTACAGATGATATGCCTCTGATATGCCTTTGATGAGTTCCGAGAGTGTTTCTACTCCCGGAGCTTTAGCGCCAAAAAAAAGATCACAGGGGTAACGCAGCAATTAATTTACGTAAATGACGCAAAGGGCGGATAATATCTCAAGACTTTAGACATTATTAACATAAAAAAATACTTGCAATTTTCTGCAGGGTTTCTTTGGACGCGTTTCAAAATTGTTGACTTTTTGGAGACTAAGATACAATGTACCAGTGTGTGGCCCTGTCTGTCTGTCTCTCTGTCCACACAGGTCACATGAACTGTAACGTGTCTGGACTAACATCTCCACGGAAGCTATACTGCCAAGGGTAATTATAGCACAGTCTTAGTTTATCAGTGACGTCCTTTAGTCTAACGAATTTGTTACAATGATGATAATCTTCAGGTCACTGGTTCTCTCTAGGCTGGAATATTGTTGTGTACTGACGGTCCCCTTCAAGACAAGCGCAACTGCTAGGCTGGAAAATGTATAGAGAACCTTCACAACTCGTATCAACTCAGCCAAGCACTGGAAGTGACTGGAATCCTATAAGTGTACTCCTTAGAACGTAGGCATAGGACCAATTTTGAAGTTCAACCAGACTGTGATGGATGTGTGGTCAGCGTGCCACCAGCAGCAACAGCCAGGTTGACCAGGAAAGATACACAAATAACCCGCACATAGAAGAGAGCTTACGACGACGTTTCGGTCCGACTTGGACCATTTACATTTACAAAATGGGTCAAGCCGGACCGAAACGTCGTCGTAAGCTCCTTTCTTCTATTTGTGTATCGTTCCAGTCACGGTATTGTGCCTTTTTTGTTATGATCAGGAAAGAGCCAGGCAAGCCTGGGCCAAGGCCGGGCTCTAAGAGTAGAAAAGTTCTCGGAACTCATGAAAGATTCCGAAGATTCAAAGATCTACACCTGGGAGATACTGGAGGTATTGCTCCCAAACCTGCACATCGAAATTACTACTTATGAACACAAAAGGCCTGGCAGACACTAACAGCTTGATCGATCAGGAGCTACCAGGAGGCCTGGTCTGGTAGCGCACCTCTCACCTCGCAGACAACGGACGTTCTATACACACACATTTCTTCTCTCCGAACTCGTTTGCTAATTCTCTACTGATGTTTTTAAAATCTCTGAACCTCCCCCCCCCCCAATTTATTCCTTATTATCTTTGCATAATGCAAGATTAGCCAAGACATCGACTATTATGTTCCCGTAGGCCTGTGTGAGACGGAAATCACAGGAGGTTAACTTTCAGTCTTCTCGTCAATACTACGCTAAAATTTGTGTTTGACTTCAGACACTAGCATGTTATACTTAGATGTTATGGTGGTAGAAGTAGCAGTCAAGTTACAGAGATAACTGGTATGTAGTTGTAATGTCGAGGTTATAGTTCAGTTTGTATAGCGGAACTTTAGTTAAAAACACTAGTACCTCTCTCTACATTATTACCATCCAGCTGATGTATGCTGTCAGGAATTTCCACCCTCCCACTGAGTTAAGAGAGCCATCAGTGCGTGTGTGTGTGTGTGTGTGTGTGTGTGTGTGTGTGTGTGTGTGTGTGTGTGTGTGTGTGTGTGCAGACAACGATTATAAATGATCATTTTCTTTGTAGGGTGAACCTACCTGGTGTCGCGGGGGGGGGGGGGGAGTAAGCGCCCACGAGGTTCAGTCCTTAACCAGGTGAGTACAGTAATACAAAAGACTTGTATCTACCAGGGTGATCCAAAATACTATTTTCCAACTTGACACAGACCAACTAATGTAATATTTTACTGTGTAATTTATTTAAACTTATTTTTACCCATTCATTGCAAAAAGAAAAAATATAGAAAACGCTGTCTTGACTTACTGAAACCACTTTTTCACACACTTATTGAAAAAAAAAAAAGAATGTAGAGAGAACACATCTCGATTCTCCTCTCTTCGTTTCCCGTTCTCTCTCCTCTTCCTTCACGATTTCCCTCACTCTCACCCTTCATTACTCTGGTGCCAGCCATCAGCCAGGCTCTCTCCCCACTCTACCGGCTAGGAAACAGACAGATTCTTCTGTTTGCCGAAGATTGAATATCCGTTGAACGGGTGGGCAGGAAGAGGGAAAGAGGGACGAAGGGGAGAAGGGAAGGAAGAGGCACGGAAAGATAGGAACAGGGAAGAGGGAGGTTCAGTGGGAATATGGAGGTAAGAGTAAGACCAGGAAATTATATCTTACCAATTTATCAAGACTCCAGCGACTCTTAGCATAAAGGCTTCCAACTGCTCAGGTCAAGTCAATCCAGCTAGTTGACTTATTGAAGGCGTTGCAAGCATTCACAAGGAATGGGGAATGGAAAGAAAAAGAGATGGAGAAGAGTAAGACAACTGGCCGGCGCCCGATCAGCCGGGCTGTGGCTCGTACGTTGAACTACGTGCGACCAACAGTAACAGCCTGGTTGATCAGGCCCTGATCCACCGGGAGGCCTAGTCAAGGACTGAGACTCGGGGGAACTGACCCCCGGAACACCCTCCGGGTAGGAAAGTAGCAACACAAACTGAATCTCTGGCGCTGCTGTACTTTACGTTCCCTCCTGCAACAGTGACCACCTCGAAGCGCTGCAACAGTGACCACCTCGAGGCGCTGCAACAGTGACCACCTCGAGGCGCTGCAACAGTGACCACCTCGAGGCGCTGCAGCAGTGACCACCTCGAGGCGCTGCAACAGTGACCACCTCGAGGCGCTGCAACAGTGACCACCTCGAAGCGCTGCAGCATTGACCACCTCGAGGCGCTGCAACAGTGACCACCTCGAGGCGCTGCAACAGTGACCACCTCGAAGCGCTGCAGCAGTGACCACCTCGAGGCGCTGCAACAGTGACCACCTCGAGGCGCTGCAACAGTGACCACCTCGAGGCGCTGCAACAGTGACCACCTCGAAGCGCTGCAGCAGTGACCACCTCGAGGCGCTGCAACAGTGACCACCTCGAGGCACTGCAACAGTGACCACCTCGAGGCGCTGCAGCAGTGAACACCTCGAGGCGCTGCAACAGCGACCACCTCGAGGCGCTGCAACAGTGACCACCTCGAGGCGCTGCAACAGTGACCACCTCGAGGCACTGCAACAGTGACCACCTCGAGGCGCTGCAGCAGTGAACACCTCGAGGCGCTGCAACAGCGACCACCTCGAGGCGCTGCAACAGCGACCACCTCGAGGCGCTGCAGCAGTGAACACCTCGAGGCGCTGCAACAGTGACCACCTCGAGGCGCTGCAACAGTGACCACCTCGAGGCGCTGCAACAGTGACCACTTTGAAAGACGATATTCATCACCTTGAAGATGTACTCATCAACCTTAAATATGAAATTCGCTACCTTTAACATATCACTACAAACTGGCACAGTGCCAGATAAGTGGAAAATGGCAAATGTAATACCTATTTACAAGGCAGGTGACAGGTCCTTAGCTTCGAACTATAGACCAATAAGCCTTACCTCCACAGTGGGAAAATTTATGGAATCAATAATTGCCGAAGCAATTCGTAGCCATTTTGATAGGCACAGATTGATTAATGAATCTCAGCACGGTTTTACAAAGGGGCGTTCCTGTCTTACGAATTTACTAACTTTTTTCACTAAGGTGTTTGAGGAGGAAGATCATGGTAATGAATATGATATTGTGTATATGGACTTCAGTAAGGCTTTCGATAAAGCTCCACACCAGTGGCTATTGAGGAAACTTAAGGCACACCGAATAGGAGAATTTTTTTTCTTGGTAGAGGCATGGCTGATAAATAGGCAGCAGAGAGTTTGCATAAATGGGGAGAAATCAGAATGGGGGCACGTCACAAGCGGTGTTCCTCAGGGGTCAGTGTTGGGCCCGTTGTTGTTCACAATTTATATAAACGACATAGATGAGGGAATAAATAACGACATAAGCAAATTTGATGATGACACCAAAATAGGCCGTCCAATTCATTCTAATGAGGACACTAGAGCACTCCAGGATGATTTGAATAAACTGATGCAATGGTCGGAGAAGTGGCAGATGCAGTTTAATATGAAGAATTGAGACACTTATGCAACACATGGGAATCTTTATTGAAGAAACGTTTCGCCACACAGTGGCTTCATCAGTCCAATACAAAGTAGAAATGGGTAAGGAGAGTAGAAGTATGAGGTAATCAGTCCCTCAACCTGGATTCGATAAAGATTCCCATGTGTTGCATAAGTGTCTCAATTCTTCAACTTGTCGGTTTTCAAAACCATTCATCACACACACACAGTTTAATATAGACAAGTGCAAAGTTCTAAATGTTGGACAGGAAAATAACCATGCAACATATAAACTAAATAATGTAGATCTTAATACTACTGATTGCGAAGAGGATTTAGGAGTTCTGGTTAGCAGTAATCTAAAATCAAGACAACAGTGTATTAGTGTTCGTAATAAAGCTAACAGAATTATTGGCTTCATATCTAGAAGTATAAATAATAGAAGTCCTCAGGTTGTTCTTCAACTCTATATATCCTTGGTTAGGCCTCATTTAGACTATGCTGCTCAGTTCTGGTCACCGTATTACAGAATGGATATAAATGTTCTGGAAAACGTACAGGAGGAGGATAACAAAGATGATCCCATGTGATGAATGGTTTAGAAAACCGACAAGTTAAAGAAGTGAGACACTTATGCAACACGTCGATTGAACATTAAAATGGTATAAAATACCGACAGGTATTTTATAAAATACAGGTATAAAATACCTGTCGGTATTTTATACCATTTTTATGTTCAATCTGTCAGACACTGCAACACAAGGGTATCTTGGTACAGACTTTTTTTTTGACCTAACAACACGTCGATTCCAGGTTGAGGGACTGATTACCTCAAACTTCTCCTCTCCTTACCCATTTCTACTTTGTACTGGACTGATGAAGCCACTGTGTGGCGAAACGTTTCTTCAATAAAGATTCCCATGTGTTGCATAAGTGTGTCAATTCTTCAAAGATGATCCCATGTATCAGAAATCTTCCATATGAGGATAGACTGAGCCCCCTGAATCTGCACTCTCTCGAAAGGCGTAGAATTAGGGGGGATATGATCGAGGTGTATAAATGGAAAACAGGAATAAATAAAGGGGATGTAAATAGCTTGCTGAAAATTTCCAGCCAAGACAGGACTCGCAGCAATGGTTTCAAGTTGGAAAAATTCAGATTCAAGAAGGATATAGGAAAGCAATGTTTGGTAATAGAGTTGTGGATGAGTGGAACAAACTCCCGAGTACAGTTATTGAGGCTAAAACGTTGTGTAGTTTTAAAAATAGGCTAGACAAATACATGAGTGGGTGTGGGTGGGTGCGAGTTTGACCGGACTAGCTTGTGCCGCTGGGTCTGGTGCCGTGCTCCTTCCTTGAGTGGAGGTGACCAGACTGGGTGGGTCATTGGGCTAATCCGGGGGGAGAGGGGACATGGACCTGCTCCTCATGGGTCAGTAGGCCTGCTGTAGTGTTCCTTCTTTATGTTCTTATGTTTAGTATATCCATCAGCTTCAAGACGATACCCATTACTTTGAGGCCTTATCCATCACCTTGAAGATGAGCTCATCTTCAGCACGATACTCGTGAGGCTGACGTATAGTCATCATTCTGAAAGATGATACTTACTACTTTGAGACATACTCATCACTACCGAAGACATTCATCAACTGGAGACACCACATATCACCCACCAGCAACTCATCACCACATACCTGTAGAAGGAAGAACAATGGAAATTAGTAATGACATGTTACCCTCCTCCTCCTCCTCCTCCTCCTCCCCCCTTCTCTCTCTCTCTCTCTCTCTCTCTCTCTCTCTCTCTCTCTCTCTCTCTCTCTCTCTCCCCTCTTGTGAACCTAATTGTTGACACAGGAACCAGCGTGTGGGGAGTAAATTGTGAAGAGGGGGAGATGAGGCAGACTGAGAGGGAGAGAAAATAAGGAAGAGAGAGCTAGGAACATGTGCAACTCTTGGGTATCTTTATTGAGGAAACGTTTCGCCACACAGTGGCTTCATCAGTCCATACATAAGAACATAAGAATATAAGAAATGAGGAACACTGCAGCAGGCTTGTTGGCCCATACTAGGCAGGTCCTTTACAATTCATCCGACTAAAAAAACATTTGACCAACCCAATTTTCAATGCTATCCAAGAAACAAGCTCTGATATGCAAGTCCCACTCAAATCCAACCCCTCCCACTCATGTATTTATCCAACCTAAATTTGAAACTACCCAAAGTCCCAGCCTCAATAACCCAACTAGGTAGACTGTTCCACTCATCAACTACCCTATTTCCAAACCAATACTTTCCTATGTCCTTTCTAAATCTAAACTTATCTAGGTTTGTAGATGAATGGTTCAGAGAACCGACATGTTGATAAACATGTTGATAAACATGTTGATAAACATGTTGATAAACACGTATTCTATTCAAGATTGATGGACTGACCACATCGACTCAAGGTTGAGGGACTGATTACCTCATTCTCCTCCTGTTCTTCAAGATTCTCCTTTGTATGGACTGATGAAGCCAGTGTGTGGCGAAACGTTTCCTCAATGAAGATACCCAAGAGTTGCACATGTGTCTAATTTATAAACTTATCTAATTTAAATCCATTACTGAGGGTTCTCTCTTGGAGAGATATCCTCAAGACCTTGTTAATATCCCCTTTATTAATACCTATCTTCCACTTATACACTTCGATCATGTCTCCCCTCATTCTTAGTCTAACAAGTGAATGTAATTTAAGAGTCTTCAATCTTTCTTCATAAGGAAGATTTCTAATGCTATGTATTAATTTAGTCATCCTACGCTGAATGTTTTCTAACGAATTTATGTCCATTCTGTAATATGGAGACCAGAATTGAGCTGCATAATCTAGGTGAGGCCTTACTAATGATGTATAAATGCTGTAGTAGACCTCTGAACATTGTTCTTATTTAACTTTGCCTATAAAGTCCCAGTAAGAAAATTTGATAGAAGCAAGATACTTGAGCATGTTGTATCATGAAAAGATTTTGAAACGCTAGTTGGGGAAAGAATTGGTACCGTTGTTGACAATATGAGTTCAAGTGACAATCGGGCTTATACTGTCAGGGTGGTTAGGTTGCTGCATCCTTCTCTAACCCACCGTTTCCCTTTTTCGAAGTATTCTGTAAGCCTGGTTGCAGTTCTACAATTGAACATTTAACTTATAAAATGCAGGGTTTATGGACACTCCCAGTTAGGGAAACTTTATTTTACGTTGCCTACACTGACTTTTCTGTACCAGAATAGAGTTGATAGAATTCAGAAGTCTTAACATCAGTTTAATCATTCCATACCCTTAAATTTTGTGTCATCAGTCGAGAATTGCTCATTTTCCTTGTTAACATGAAGTTGAAGTGACAGAATTTATAAAATGCAACACGGATTGAGACCTAGTTGATGGAGGCAGTCCTTCTTTTGAAGCCATGACCGATCCACTAGTAGAGAGTTTTCGAATGATGGCTGCGTACCTTTGTTCAAGTGTCTGGGGCGAGAACTTATCAAATGGTTTTAAAAAAATTCTTAGGTAAGAAATATCAAATTCTTTATGTGACAACCGCCTCCAAAGCTTCTAAGTCAGTAATAAATTGTTAGACAGACCGCATCTTGTGACGATCTGATATCATTACACAAGTTATGCTTATCGAGATGGCTTCTTATAATCTGAGCTATAATTGACTCAGAATTTGCCTACAATAGTCAGGCTTGGGCGGTATTTGACAGGGACGTCTCGTCCCAGCCTTAACAATAGGAATTACATAGCCATCTTCCATACAAATACACCTGTTTGAAGGTTGAAAAAATTAGTAATGGTTAACCGCAGTTCCATTTTGCATTCCTTAGACCTTGAAAAACCTCATTTGCCCCGATTAGGCTTCATCGTGTATGTGTTATAACACTAATACTGGACTGTATGTTACTTAATTTACTTCTCAGCCCCAGCTAAAAATTTATTCTGAATATTGTTAGTGTCTTCCCGGTAAAACCGAGGAAATAGTTATTAAAATTGACCACATTTCATATCTTGTCAGTAAGATGCCATACTTATTTTTAAGGGACCTATGATAAATTAGACACATGTGCAACTCTTGGGTATCTTTATTGAAACGTTTCGCCACACAGTGGCTTCATCAGTCCATACAGAAAGGAGCATCTGAAGAACAGTGAAAATGAGGTAATCAGTCCTCACCCTTGAATCGATGTGGTCAGTCCCTCATCTTGAAAGAGATGGCTTCCAGTTGTGACTGACCACAATCATCAAGTTGAGGGACTGAATTACCTAATTTCCTCCTGTTATTCAGATGGCGTCCTTCTGACGACCCAGCCCTTTCCGAAAGGTTTCAATAGATGGTCTGACCAAGATACCCTTGTTTCAGTGTCTGACAGAATGCATAATGGTATAAAATACCGACGATTGTTAGTAAGACACAACAACAGTAGGTATCTTTATTTTGAAACGTTCGCCTACACAGTAGGCTTCTTCAGTCGAGTACAGAAAAGTTGAATAGAAGCAGAAGATACTTGAGACGATGTAATCAGTCCCTCACCCCTTTAAAATTTTGAGGTGGTCAGTCCCTCAGTCTGGAGAAGAGCATTGTTTCCGTTGTCTGAAACAAAATGAAGTTGAAGTGACAGAATCGGGCCTTATAATAGTGCCAGGAGGTGAGACGTAGGTTGATTTGGGAGGGCAGGTCCTTCTCGAACCCAGCCGTTCTCACTAGTAGAGGTTGTCGAAGTAGATGGTCTGTACCAAGATACCCTTGTGTTGCAGTGTCTGACAGAATGAACATTAAAATGGTATAAAATACCGACAGATTGTTAGGTAAGACACATATGCAACAGTTTGGTATCTTTATTTTGAAACGTTTCGCCTACACAGTAGGCTTCTTCAGTCGAGTACAGAAAAGTTGATAGAAGCAGAAGATTTCTTGAAGACGATGTAATCAGTCCATCACCCTTAAAGTTTTGAGGTGGTCAGTCCCCAGTTTTGGAGAAGGCATTGTTCCGTTTGTCTGAAACAATATGAAGTTGAAGTGACAGAATCGGGGCCCTTTTATAGTGCCCGGAGGTGAGACGTAGGTTGATTTGGGAGGGCAGGTCCTTCTCGAACCCAGCCGTTCTCACTAGTAGAGGTTGTCGAAGTAGATGGTCTGTACCAAGATACCCTTGTGTTGCAGTGTCTGACAGAATGGGAAAATTAAAATGGTATAAAATTTCCGACAGATTTTTAGGTAAGACACATATGCAACAGTTAGGTATCTTTATTTTGAAACGTTTCGCCTACACAGTAGGCTTCTTCAGTCGAGTACAGAAAAGTTGATAGAAGCAGAAGATACTTGAAAACGATGTTTAAACAGTCATCACCCCTTTAAAATTTTGAGGTGGTCAGTCCCTCAGTCTGGAGGGAAAAGCATTGTTCCGTTGTCTGAAACAATATGAAGTTGAAGTGACCCGAATCGGGCCCTTTTTTAGTGCCAGGAGGGAGACGTAGTTGATTTGGGAGGGCAGGTCCCCTTTTCGAACCCAGCCGTTCTCACTAGTAGAGGTTGTCGAAGTAGATGGTCTGTACCAAGATACCCTTGTGTTGCAGTGTCTGACAGAATGAACATTAAAATGGTATAAAATACCGACAGATTGTTTGGTAAGACACATATGCAACAGTTAGGTATCTTTATTTTGAAAAGTTTCGCTACACAGTAGGCTTCTTCAGTCGAGTACAGAAAAGTTGATAGAAGCAGAAGATTCTTGAAGACGATGTAATCAGTCCATCACCCTTAAAGTTTTGAGGTGGTCAGTCCCTCAGTCTGGAGAAGAGCATTGTTCCGGGTTGTCTGAAAAAAATCAACCTACGTCTCAACTCCCGGCACTATATAAGGCCGATTCTGCACTCAACTTCATATTGTTTCAGCAACGGAACAATGTCTTCCCAGACTGAGGGGCTGACCACCCAAAATTTAAGGGTGATGGACTGATACAAACTTTCAAGTATCTTCTGCTTCTAAACTTTCTGTACTCGACTAAGAAGCCTACTGTGTAGGCGAAACTTTAAAATAAAGATACCTAACTGTTGCATATGTTTTACCTAAACAATCTGTCGGTATTTTATACCATTTAATGTTCAATTTTGTCAGACACTGCCAACACAGGTTATTTGGTACAGACCATCTACTTTGACAACCTTCTAGTGAGAACGGCTGGGTTCGAGAAGGCCTGCCTCCCAAATCACCTACGTCTTCAAACCCCCTGGCACTATATAAGGCCCAATTCTGTCACTTCAACCTTCAATTGTTTAGAAAAGGAACAATGCTCTTTCCAACTGAGGGACTGACCACCCCAAACTTTAAGGGTGATGGATGATTTTCATGTCTTAAGTATCTTTCTGCTTCATCAAAAATTTTTTGTACTCGACTGAAAAAGCCCACTGTGTAGGCGAAAAGTTTCAAAATAAAGTTTCCTGTTGCATATGTGTCTTACCTAACAATCTGTCGGTATTTTATACCATTTTAATGTTCATTCCCGTCAGCACTGCAAACAAGGGGATCTTGTACAGACCACAATTCGACAACCTACTAGTGAGAAAGCTGGGTTCGAGAAGGGCCGCCTCCCAAATCAACCTCGTCTCACTCCTGGCACTATTAAGGCCCGATTTCTGTCACTTTAACTTCATATGTTTCAGACACGGAACAATGCCTTCTAGAAAGGGACTGACCCCCTCAAAACTTAAAGGTGATGACTGATTACATCGCTTCAAGTTCTTCTCTTCTATCAACTTTTCTGTACTCGACTGAAGAAGCCTACTGGTAGGCGAAACGATTCAAAAATAAAGATACCTAACTGTTGCATTGTGTCTTACCTAACAATCTGTCGGTATTTTATACCATTTAATGTTCATTCTGTCAACAACTGCAACACAAGGGTATCTTGGTACAGACCTCTACTTCGACAACCTCTACTAAATGAGAACGGCTGGGTTCGAGAAGGAACCTGCCCTCCCAAATCAACCTACGTCTCACCTCCTGGCACCTAAAATAAGGCCGATTTCGTCACTTCAACTTCATATTGTTTTCAGACAACGGAACAATGCTCTTCTCCTGACTGAGGGACTGACCACCTCAAAACTTTAAGGGTGATGGACTGATTACATCGTCTTCAAGTATCTTCTGCTTCTATCAACTTTTCTGTACTCGACTGAAGAAGCTACTGTGTAGGCGAAACGTTTCAAAATAAAGATACCTAACTGTTGCATATGTGTCTTACCCAACATCTGTCGGTATTTTATACCATTTTAATGTTCATTCTGTCAGACACTTTCAACACAAGGGTATCTTGGTACAAAACCATCTTTCTTCGACAACCTCTCTAGTGAGAACGGCTGGGTTCGAGAAGGACCTGCCTCCCCCAAAACAACCTACTCTCACCTCCTGGCACTATATAAGGCCGATTCTGTCACTTCAACTTCATATTGTTTCAGAAACGGAACAATGCTTTTCCAACTGAGGGACTGACCCCCTCAAAACTTTAAGGGTGATGGACTGATTACATCGTCTTCAAGTATCTTCTGCTTCTATCAAATTTTCTGTACTCGACTGAAGAAGCCTACTGTGTAGGCGAAACGTTTCAAAAAAAAGATACCTAACTGTTTTCATATGTGTCTTACCCAACAATCTGTCGGTATTTTATACCATTTTAATGTTCATTCTGTCAGACACTGCAACACAAGGGTATCTTGGTACAGACCATCTACTTTGACAACCTCTACTAGTGAGAACGGCATGGTTCGAGAAGGACCTGCCCTCCCAAAACAACCTACGTCTCACCTCCTGGCCCCTATATAAGGCCCGATTCTGTCACTTCAACTTCATATTGTTTCAGACAACGGAACAATGCTCTTCTCCAGACTGAGGGACTGACCACCTCAAAACTTTAAGGGTGATGGACTGATTACATCGTCTTCAAGTATCTTTTGCTTCTATCAACTTTTCTGTACTCGACTGAAGAAGCCTACTGTGTAGGCGAAACGTTTCAAAATAAAGATACCTAACTGTTGCCCTATGTGTCTTAAATAACAATCGTCGGTATTTTATACCATTTTAATGTTCATTCTGTCAGACACTGCAACACAAGGGTATCTTGGGACAGACCATTACTTCGACAACCCCTACTAGTGAGACGGCTGGGTTCGAGAAGGACCTGCCCTCCCAAATCAACCCCACGTCTCACCTCCTGGCACTATATAAGGCCCGATTCTGTCACTTCAACTTCATATTGTTTCAGACAACGGAACAATGCTCTTCTCCAGACTGAGGGACTGACCACCTAAAACTTAAGGGTGATGGGGCTGATTACATCGTCTTCAAGTATCTTCTGCTTCTATCAACTTTTCTGTACTCGACTGAAGAAGCCTATGTGTAGGCGAAACGTTTCAAAATAAAGATACTAACTGTTGCATAGTGTCTTACCCAACAATCTGTCGGTATTTTATACCATTTTAATGTTCATTCTGTCAGACACTGCAACAAAAAGGGTATCTTGGTACAGACCATCTACTTCGACAACCTTACTAGTAGAACGGCTGGGTTCGAGAAGGACCTTTCCCCTCCCAAATCAACCTACGTCTCACCTCCTGGCACTTATAAGGCCCGATTCTGTCACTTCAACTTCATATTGTTTCAGACAACGGAACAATGCTCTTCTCCGACTGAGGGACTGACCACCTCAAAACTTTAAGGGTGATGGACCCGATTACATCGTCTTCAAGTATTTCTGTTCTATTTAACTTTCTGTACTCGACTGAAGAAGCCTACTGTGTAGGCGAACGTTTCAAATAAAGATACCTAACTGTTGCATATGTGTCTTACCCAACAATCTGTCGGTATTTTATTTCCATTTTAATGTTCATGGGTTTAAAGCTGCAGTAAAGACCTCTGGACTTTTGTTGCTACATTCTTTATATAAATCCCGGTAATTATTTGCCTTATTACGTACGGCTTAGGCATTCTGTGATGAATGATTTAAAAAAGGACAAGTTGAAGAATTGAGACACTTATGTGTGCCATAAAGGGGCTCAATTCTTCAGCATTAAATGTTTGGTTTAAGGTTGGCTGGGTCACCCAAAACCCCCAAGTCCTTTTCGCAATTTTTTATGCTAAGTTCTACATTATTAACTTATTTAATGTGGGTTATGGACCCTCCCGAGCTTCAGAACCTTGCATTTATCTACTTGAACGCATCTGGCACTTTTCTGACAAGAATAGAGTTTGTCCAAATCCTTCTGAAGTTCTCTAAAATTACGTTTGAATCAATATCCACCTATATTGTGTATCGGCGAAAATTTGCTCATTTCACATAAATTCCCCTCTCAAGATCATTGAAATATTATAAACAACAACACTCGATTTTAAAAACCCCCTTTATGTACACTCATGCTTCCCGTCTGTGAGCCATGACTCGATCCACGAGAGCACTCTTCCCCAATCCTGACGCTACTTTCTTAACAGTCTTTTGGTGCGGGGAAATCTACAAATGCCTTACTAAAATCTAGTAAAAAAATATCAATTCTTTATCGTTGATTCAACAGCCTCAAAAAGCTTTATGAAGAAAGTAATAAATTTAGTTAGACAAGCCCCTTCTTTGGAATCATTGCTGAGTTATCAATAACAAAGTTATGCTTATGGTTGGCTTCTTTAATCTGAGCCTATAATTTACTCTAGTTATTTCCTACCAAATTGAGGTCAGCTTATTGGGCGGTTAATTTGACAGTAACGACTTGTCCCTGTTTTAAAATAGGAATTAACATTAGCCATCTTCCACATATCAGACACTAAAACCTGTTGAAGAGATTAAAAATATTTGTTAATGGGTTTCCCGATTCCATTTTGCATTCCTTAAAAACCCTTGGAAAAAACCTCATCAGGACCCGCGACCCTTATTTTGGCTTCACTCGGTGTATTTGTTTCATAACCATTCACTGGACTGTGAGTTTTCATTTAAATTTAAAACTTTTCAGGCCCACTATAAAAATTAATTACTGGAATATTGTTAGTGTCTTCCTGTGTAAAAACCGAGAGAAAATAATTATTTAAAATTGAGCACATTTCATTCTCTTTGTCAGTAAGATGCCCATAGTTATTTTTAAGGGGACCTATGATAAATTAGACACATGTGCAACTCTTGGGTATCTTTATTGGGGAAACGTTTCGCCACACAGTGGCTTCATCAGTCCATACAAAGGAGCATCTTGAAGAACAGTGGAGAATGAGGTAATCAGTCCCTCAACCTTGAATCGATGTGGTCAGTCCATCAATCTTGAATAGAATGATGGACTATTCAAGATTGATGGACTGACCACATCGACTCAAGGTTGAGGGACTGATTACCTCATTCTCCTCCTGTTATTCAAGATGCTCCTTTGTATGGACTGATGAAGCCACTGTGTGGCGAAACGTTTCCTCAATAAAGATACCCAAGAGTTGCACATGTGTCTAATTTATCAACGTGTTGGTTCTATGAACCATTCGTTTACAATCATTTGTCTAGAGAGAGCTAGGAAACATGAGAGAGAGCATGGGAAACAAGACAGAGAGAGCATGGGAAACAAGACAGAGAGAGTATGGGAAACAAGACAGAGAGAGCATGGGAAACAAGACAGAGAGAGCATGGGAAACAAGACAGAGAGAATATGGGAAACAAGACAGAGAGAGCATGGGAAACAAGACAGAGAATATGGGAAACAAGACAGAGAGAGTATGGGAAACAAGACAGAGAGAATATGGGAAACAAGACAGAGAGAGCATGGGAAACAAGACAGAGAGAGCATGGGAAACAAGACAGAGAGTATGGGAAACAAGACAGAGAGAATATGGGAAACAAGACAGAGGGAGCATGGGAAACAAGACAGAGAGAGCATGGGAAACAAGACAGAGAGTATGGGAAACAAGACAGAGAGAGCATGGGAAACAAGACAGAGAGAGTATGGGAAACAAGACAGAGAGAGCATGGGAAACAAGACAGAGAGAGTATGGGAAACAAGACAGAGAGAATATGGGAAACAGGACAGAGAGAGCATGGGAAACAAGACAGAGAGAGCATGGGAAACAAGACAGAGAGAGTATGGGAAACAAGACAAGAGAGAATATGGGAAACAAGACAGAGAGAGCATGGGAAACAGAGACAGCAGACAGGAGTATGGGAAACAAGACAGAGAGAATATGGGAAACAAGACAGAGAGAGCATGGGAAACAAGACAGAGCATGGGAAACAAGACAGAGAGAGTATGGGAAACAAGACAGAGAGAGCATGGGAAATAAGACAGAGAGAGCATGGGAAACAAGACAGAGAGAGCATGGGAAACAAGACAGAGAGAGTATGGGAAACAAGACAGAGAGAGTATGGGAAAAGACAGAGTATGGGAACAAGACAGAGAGAGCATGGGAAACAAGACAGAGAGAGTATGGGAAACAAGACAGAGAGAGCATGGGAAACAAGACAGAGAGAGTATGGGAAACAAGACAGAGTTGGGAAACAAGACAGAGAGTAGTATGGGAAACAAGACAGAGTATGGGAAACAAGACAGAGAGAGCATAGGAAACAAGACAGAGAGAGCATGGGAAACAAGACAGAGAGAGCATGGGAAACAAGACAGAGAGAGTATGGGAAACAAGACAGAGAGAGTATGGGAAACAAGACAGAGAGAGCATGGGAAACAAGACAGAGTATGGGAAACAAGACAGAGAGAGCATGGGAAACAAGACAGAGTATGGGAAACAAGACAGAGAGAGCATGGGAAACAAGACAGAGTATGGGAAACAAGACAGAGAATATGGGAAACAAGACAGAGAGAGCATGGGAAACAAGACAGAGAGAGCATGGGAAACAAGACAGAGAGAGCATGGGAAACAAGACAGAGAGAGCATGGGAAACAAGACAGAGAGAGCATGGGAAACAAGACAGAGAGAATATGGGAAACAAGACAGAGAGAGTATGGGAAACAAGACAGAGAGAGCATGGGAAACAAGACAGAGAGAATATGGGAAACAAGACAGAGAGAGTATGGGAAACAAGACAGAGAGAATATGGGAAACAAGACAGAGAGAGCATGGGAAACAAGACAGAGAGAATATGGGAAACAAGACAGAGTATGGGAAACAAGACAGAGAGAGCATGGGAAACAAGACAGAGAGAATATGGGAAACAAGACATCGAGAGTATGGGAAACAAGACAGAGTATGGGAAACAAGACAGAGAGAGCATGGGAAACAAGACAGAGTATGGGAAACAAGACAGAGAGAGTATGGGAAACAAGACAGAGAGAATATGGGAAACAAGACAGAGATCATGGGAAACAAGACAGAGAGCATGGGAAACAAGACAGAGAGAGCATGGGAAACAAGACAGAGAGAGCATGGGAAACAAGACAGAGTATGGGAAACAAGACAGAGAGAGCATGGGAAACAAGACAGAGAGTATGGGAAACAAGACAGAGAGAGCATGGGAAACAAGACAGAGAGAATATGGGAAACAAGACAGAGAGAGTATGGGAAACAAGACAGAGAGAATATGGGAAACAAGACAGAGAGAGCATGGGAAACAAGACAGAGAGAGCATGGGAAACAAGACAGAGAGCATGGGAAACAAGACAGAGAGAGCATGGGAAACAAGACAGAGAGAGCATGGGAAACAAGACAGAGAGAGTATGGGAAACAAGACAGAGCATGGGAAACAAGACAGAGAGAGCATGGGAAACAAGACAGAGAGAGCATGGGAAACAAGACAGAGTATGGGAAACAAGACAGACAGAGCATGGGAAACAAGACAGAGGAGTATGGGAAACAAGACAGAGAGAGCATGGAAACAAGACGAGAGACATGGGAAACAAGACAGAGAGAGCATGGGAAACAAGACAGAGAGAATATGGAAACAGACGAGAGAGCATGGGAAACAAGACAGAGAGAGTATGGAAACAAGACAGAGGAGCATGGGAAACAAGGACAGAGAGAGTATGGGAAACAAGACAGAGAGAGCATGGGAAACAAGACAGAGAGAGCATGGGAAACAAGACAGAGAGAGCATGGGAAACAAGAAGAGAGAGCATGGGAAACAAGACAGAGAGAGCATGGGAAACAGACAGAGAGCATGGGAAACAAGACAGAGAGAGCATGGGAAACAAGACAGAGATATGGGAAAAAGACAGAGAGAGCATGGGAAACAAGACAGAGAGAGCATGGGAAACAAGACAGAGAGAGCATGGGAAACAAGACAGAGTATGGAAACAAGACAGAGAGAGCATGGGAAACAAGACAGAGAGAGTATTGGAAACAAGACAGAGGAGCATGGGAAACAAGACAGAGAGAGCATGGGAAACAAGACAGAGAGAGCATGGGAAATAAGACAGAGAGAGCATGGGAAACAAGACAGAGAGAGCATGGGAAACAAGACAGAGAGAGCATGGGAAACAAGACAGAGAGAGCATGGGAAACAAGACAGAGAGAGCATGGGAAACAAGACAGAGAGAGCATGGGAAACAAGACAGAGAGAGCATGGGAAACAAGACAGAGAGAGCATGGGAAACAAGACGAGAGACATGGGAAACAAGACAGAGAGAGTATGGGAAACAAGACAGAGAGAGCATGGGAAACAAGACAGAGAGAATATGGGAAACAAGACAGAGAGAGTATGGGAAACAAGACAGAGAGAGTATGGGAAACAAGACAGAGAGAGTATGGGAAACAAGACAGAGAGAGCATGGGAAACAAGACAGAGAGAGTATGGGAAACAAGACAGAGAGAGTATGGGAAACAAGACAGAGAGAGATGGGAAACAAGACAGAGAGAGTATGGGAAACAAGACAGAGAGAGTATGGGAAACAAGACAGGAGTATGGGAAACAAGACAGAGAGAGTATGGGAAACAAGACAGAGAGAGTATGGGAAACAAGACAGAGAGAGTATGGGAAACAAGACAGAGAGAGTATGGGAAACAAGAGAGGGAGTATGGGAACAAGGGAGACAGAAAACAAGAAAGCTAAGAAACAAGACAGAAATTTAGAACTGGGAAAGGAGAGGAGCTAGGCAACATGAAAGAGAGAGATAGGAAATGAGGAGTAATAACAAGAGGAAACAAAGAACTAGGAAACAAAGAGCTAGGAAACAAAGAGCTAGGAAAAAGAACTAGGAAACAAAGAGCTAGGAAACAAAGAACTAGGAAACAAAGAACTAGGAAACAAAGAGCTAGGAAACAAAGACTAGGAAACAAAGAACTAGGAAACAAAGAGCTAGGAAACAAAGAACTAGGAAACAAAAGACTAGGAAACAAAGAACTAGAACAGAGAGGAAACAAAGAACTAGGAAACAAAGAGCTAGGAAACAAAGAACTAGGAAACAAAGAACTAGGAAACAAAGAACTAGGAAACAAAGAACTAGGAAACAAAGAGCTAGGAAACAAAGAACTAGGAAACAAAGACTAGGAAACAAAGAACTAGGAAACAAAGAGCTAGGAAACAAAAAACTAGGAAACAAAGAGCTAGGAAACAAAGACCTAGGAAACAAAAGACTAGGAAACAAAGAACTAGGAAACAAAGAGCTAGGAACAAAGACTAGAGAACTAGGAAACAAAGAACTAGGAAACAAAGACTAGGAAACAAAGAGCTAGGAAACAAAGAACTAGGAAACAAAGAACTAGGAAACAAAGAACTAGAAACAAGTAGGAAACAAAGAACTAGGAAACAAAGAGCTAGGAAACAAAGAACTAGGAAACAAAGAGCTAGGAAACAAAGAACTAGGAAACAAAGAGCTAGGAAACAAAGAACTAGGAAACAAAGACTAGGAAACAAAGAACTAGGAAACAAAGAGCTAGGAAACAAAGACTAGGAAACAAAGACTAGGAAACAAAGAGCTAGGAAACAAAGAGCTAGGAAACAAAGAGTAGGAACAAAGAGCTAGGAAACAAAGAGCTAGGAAACAAAGAGCTAGGAAACAAAGAGCTAGGAAACAAAGAGCTAGGAAACAAAGAGCTAGGAAACAAAGAACTAGGAAACAAAGAGCTAGGAAACAAAGAACTAGGAAACAAAGAGCTAGGAAACAAAGAACTAGGAAACAAAGAGCTAGGAAACAAAGAACTAGGAAACAAAGAGCTAGGAAACAAAAGACTAGGAAACAAAGAGCTAGGAAACAAAGAGCTAGGAAACAAAGAGCTAGGAAACAAAGAACTAGGAAACAAAGAACTAGGAAACAGAGCTAGGAAACAAAGAACTAGGAAACAAAGAGCTAGGAAACAAAGAACTAGGAAACAAAGAGCTAGGAAACAAAGAGCTAGGAAACAAAGACTAGGAAACAAAGACTAGGAACAAAGAGCTAGGAAACAAAAGCTAGGAAACAAAGAGCTAGGAAACAAAGACTAGGAAACAAAGACTAGGAAACAAAGAGCTAGGGAAACAAAGAAGCTAGGAAACAAAGAGCTAGGAAACAAGAGCTAGGAAACAAAGAGCTAGGAAACAAAGAGCTAGGAAACAAAGAACTAGGAAACAAAGAGCTAGGAAACAAAGAGCTAGGAAACAAAGAGCTAGGAAACAAAGAGCTAGGAAACAAAGAACTAGGAAACAAAGAACTAGGAAACAAAGACGAAGATGATTTTATTTCTTTGGAAGGATACAATGTATATATACAATTTTGATATGTCAAGTACAAACAAAGCCACTATCATGCCGGGGCATTTCGGGCATGTCGCTTATCGCTTCCTAATAATAATAATAATAATAATAATAATAATAATAATAATAATAATAATAATAATAATAATAATAATAATATTGCTATTTCTGCTCCTTTGTCAACAGTTAACAGAAATAAGTAAAGGACCCCAATGGAAATAAGTCACTGTCTGACATTTTTTGGGTTATCCCAGGTTCTCTACACATATGCTGCTATGTATGATAATCTATGTAACTGTATTTGTGTATACCTGAATAAACTTACCTCCTTACTATAGCGACTCCTTCACTCGCTCCTTACTGCTAATACCTCTCTGCCCCCTCCCCCTCCCCCTCCCTCCAACAGCCCAAGGAGTATAATTCATAACTCACTGGTGAGAACTCGCTGTTAAACGCAAGGTTCTGGGTTAGAGTCAAAATGCAGGATCATAATCTCCCCCCCCCCCGGCCAACAAAAATTGTCCCTGTATTTTAGCCTACTGCTGTGGGTGAAGGAAAAGGAAAATGGGAGAGTGAAAGGGTAAGGAACAGGAAAGGGGAAAGGGGCACTAGTGGGCACAATATTGGCTTGGGAAGGGAGGGGAGGTGGTCGTCACCGTGTTATTGGAAAGCGATAAATGACTCCCTGAGATGATCACCGCCTCCACCACCCTGGGAAGGAGAGGACGGAGGGGAGGAAGAGACAGGGGTAGAAGATGAGGGAGGGAAGAGAGGAGAGAAATAGAGGGAAAGTGAAAATATAAAGGAATGAGGAGAAAGATGTTGGCGCAGGAGTTCAGTGGTGTGTCTGGTAAATGGTCTTCATCCAAAGTTCAGCGACCTTTCACAGGAGTGAGACGCCCTTGGACAATAGGTGGCGGGGCGGCGGTGGGCGGGCAGGGAGGGAGGTGGTAAGTAGGGTGCAGCGATGGTGTTTGGTCCCAGGAAAAAAATAAATTAGGAAATAAGTCATAGTGACACAGTCGTTGGGACATTTTGTTACTAGTGATGTGGACTCAGAACCTCTCATACTTAACCTCTAAAGTAGATGAGCAACTTTCCTCTCATGTAGACTGAGAACGTCGCATGATGACTCTCCTAGTATAGACTCACGACGTCTCGTGTTGCCTTTCCAATTGAAACTTAAAACTTGTAAAGTAGACCATAACTTGTGTTGACAAGAACCTCAAGTGTTACAAAAAAACGTAGTTAAGATTCCTGATACATGGAATTAACTTTGTCATCCCTCACTGTAAACTAGCACTTCACAGCTTCCGTCCCTCCAGTCTTCCCTCCCTCAACAATCCAGCAGGTTTTCCCTTCCTCCAGAAGGTATTCCTTCCCTTTACCCACCACAATATTGCCTCATTTATATTCCTCCGGTCTTAATCCTCAACCAAACTGGCCATGACATTTTCCTCTGGATTTCATTGCCAAAGCTAATAATTTCGGCATTTTTTTTTCTGCTCGCTTTCCCCCGTTCGCAGAATCCTATTAATTTCTTCGGAAGGGGATTTAAAATTTAAAAATAATCATATTGAATTACTTTTTCATTGGCTTTCAATCCCAGCAACATTATCCCACTGAATTTATAATACTCAGAAAGGTCAATAAGCTCACGGAAATGGATGCTCCTGTTCACTACAAAACTGATTTGCGACTTTTGTCAAAATTGTCTCTTAGTAACAAATTAATATTCCCTGAAGGCTACCTTTCATTAGGTCACTGAGCCATGGCCCCTGCGGCCCGGCCTCACAGTTGGCCTAAATGGGAAAGGAGACATTAAAGGACATTACCAAACAGACGGGAAATAAAAATAAATGTATAGTGGAGGTGAGTTGCAGGGGTCATCGCCCCCAAAGCCCGGTACCAGACCAGACCTACCATCCCCCAACCCCCCAAAAAGGGGACGAGTCCTCCTGACAGGCATTCCCCGTGGAAATACTTTTAAAAGGGGTGCTCAGTGGAGCATACCGCGTGGATATGAGGAATGTGGAAATAATACGCTACACCGAGCGAGAACGTTGTTAGGGGGAACTCCAGCTGGTACACCGTGAGGCAGTGTACTAGGTACACCGTGAGGCAGTGTACTAGGTACACCGTGAGGCAGTGTACTAGGTACACCGTGAGGCAGTGTACTAGGTACACCGTGAGGCAGTATACTAGGTACACCGTGAGGTAGTGTACTAGGTACACCGTGAGGCAGTGTACTAGGTACAACCGTGAGGCAGTGTACTAGGTAACACCGTGAGGCAGTGTACTAGGTACACCGTGAGGCAGTTTACTAGGTACACCGTGAGGCAGTGTACTAGGTACACCGTGAGGCAGTGTACTAGGTACACCGTGAGGCAGTGTACTAGGTACACCGTGAGGCAGTGTACTAGGTGCACCGTGAGGCAGTGCACTAGGTACACCGTGAGGCAGTGCACTAGGTACACCGTGAGGCAGTGTACTAGGTACACCGTGAGGTAGTGTACTAGGTACACCGTGAGGCAGTGTACTATGTACACCGTGAGGCAGTGTACTAGGTACACCGTGAGGCAGTGTGCTAGGTACACCGTGAGGCAGTGTGCTAGGTACACCGTGAGGCAGTGTGCTAGGTACACGTCGAGGCAGTGTACTAGGTACACCGTGAGGCAGTGTACTAGGTACACCGTGAGGCAGTGTACTAGGTACACCGTGAGGCAGTGTACTAGGTACACCGTGAGGCAGTGTGCTAGGTACACCGTGAGGCAGTGTGCTAGGTACACCGTGAGGCAGTGTACTAGGTACACCGTGAGGCAGTGTGCTAGGTACACCGTGAGGCAGTGTGCTAGGTACACCGTGTAGCAGTGTACTAGGTACATCGTGAGGCAGTGTACTAGGTACACCGTGTAGTAGTGTACTAGGTACATCGTAAGGCAGTGTACTATGTACACCGTGAAGCAGTGTACTATGTACACCGTGAAGCAGTGTACTATGTACACCGTGAGGCAGTGTACTAGGTACACCGTGAGGCAGTGTACTAGGTACACAGTGAGGCAGTGTACTAGGTACACCGTGAAGCAGTATACTAGGTACACCGTGAAGCAGTGTACTAGGTACACCATGAAGCAGTGTACTAGGTACACCATGAAGCAGTGTACTAGGTACATCGTGAGGCAGTGTACTAGGTACACCGTGAAGCAGTGTACTAGGTACACCGTGAGGCAGTGTACTATGTACACCGTGAAGCAATGTACTAGGTACACCGTGAGGCAGTGTACTATGTACACCGTGAAGCAGTGTACTAGGTACACCGTGAAGCAGTGTACTAGGTACACCGTGAAGCAGTGTACTAGGTACACCATGAAGCAGTGTACTAGGTACACCGTGAAGCAGTGTACTATGTACACCGTGAAGCAGTGTACTAGATACACCGTAAGGCAGTGTACTAGGTACACCGTGGGGCAGTGTACTAGGTACACCGTGAGGCAGTGTACTAGGTACACCGTGAAGCAGTGTACTAGGTACACCGTGAAGCAGTGTACTATGTACACCGTGAAGCACTGTACTAGGTACACCGTGAAGCAGTGTACTACGTACACCGTGAGGCAGTGTACTAGGTGCACCATGAAGCAGTGTACTAGGTACACCGTGAAGCAGTGTACTAGGTACACCATGAAGCAGTGTACTAGGTACACCATGAAGCAGTGTACTAGATACACCGTGAGGCAGTGTACTAGGTACACCGTGGGGCAGTGTACTAGGTACACCGTGAGGCAGTGTACTAGGTACACCGTGGGGGCAGTGTACTAGGTACACCGTGAGGCAGTGTACTAGGTACACCGTGAGGCAGTGTACCAGGTACATAGTGATGCAGTGTACTAATTACACCGTGAGGCAGTGTACTAGGTACACCGTGAGGCAGTGTACTAGGTACACCGTGAGGCAGTGTACTAGGTACACCGTGAGGCAGTGTACTAGGTACACCGTGAGGCAGTGTACTAGGTACACCGTGAGGCAGTGTACTAGGTACACCGTGAGGCAGTGTACTAGATACACCGTAAGGCAGTGTACTAGGTACACCGTGGGGCAGTGTACTAGGTACACCGTGAGGCAGTGTACTAGGTACACCGTGGGGGCAGTGTACTAGGTACACCGTGAAGCAGTGTACTAGGTACACCGTAAGGTAGTGTACTAGGTACACCGTAAGGTAGTGTACTAGGTACACCGTAGGGCAGTGTACTAGGCACACCATGAAGCAGTGTACTAGGTACACCGTGAGGCAGTGTACTAGGTACACCGTGGGGCAGTGTACTAGGTACACCGTGGGGCAGTGTATTAGGTACACCGTGAGGCAGTGTACTAGGTACACCATGAAGCAGTGTACTAGGTACACCATGAAGCAGTGTACTAGATACACCGTAAGGCAGTGTACCAGGTACACAGTGATGCACTGTACTGGGTACACTGAGGTAGTGTACTAGGTACACCGTGAGGCATTAGGTACACCTGTGAGAGATTAGCCTATCAATCACTAGATCAGCGGATGGAATATCGAGCCTTCATCATTCTTTGCCTGAATGACCTACTCTGGCTTACCTCTTCACATATATACCTTTGATGAATTCCCAGAGTTGTTCTCCCGGAGCCCGACCATAGGCCAGGCTCTTCTGGTGCCTGCTTGGTCTAGCAGGCTGTTGGAGGCACTCTGCCCCATATATCCACCACAGCCTGGTTGATCTGGTACCTGGTGAAGATACTTGTCCAGCTTTCTCTTGAAGTCTTTACACTTGTCCCAGATGTGTTTCTGATATCTTCTGGTAAAATGTTGAATAATCTGTGGCCACGGATGTTGATACAGTGTTTCTGTAATGTGTTCACTGCACCCCTGCTTTTCACTGGTTTTTATTTTGCATTTCCTCCCAGGAAGAGAGAATGATCTGGGAAGACATGATTACGGCATACAAGATACTCAGGAACCGATAACCATTAACAAGACTGTTGTTGTTGTTGTTGTTTGTCCGTCGATTCGACGAGGACCATCTAGTCATCCTGGGGTCGAAGTTGGTGGGTACGTAGATGACTTGTCAGGCCAATCCGCGCACGAAACGTTCTCTGGCAGTGTGGACAGGGAAGGGTGGCGGCATCGAGGGGTCTGATGGCTCTGGTCTTCCTCTCCTGCCTGCGCTGCTCAGCTAGTGAGATTCTGCTTGCCTCGCAGGATGTTGCCCCTTTCTGGACAACTGCTCGCCAGTCATTCCTGTCCTGAGCTATCAGCTCCCACATGGTGTGGTTGATGTTGAAAGCTTTCAGAGCAGTCTTAAGGGTGTCCTTATAGCGCTTCTTTTGGCCTCCTTGAGAGCGCTTTCCATGTTGCAGTTCGCCAAACAAGAGTTTCTTTGGCAGCCGGTGGTCTGGCATGCGAGCAACGTGACCTGCCCAGCGAAGCTGTGTCTGCATTAGGATGTAATATACACAGACTTTGCAAAAGCATTTGACAAATGCGATCATGGCGTAATAGCCCATAAAATACGTGCTAAAGGAATAACTGGGAAAGTGGGGAGATGGATCTTCAACTTCCTAACAAATCGAACACAAAGAGTACTGGTCAACAGAGTTAAATCGGAGGCTGCCATAGTTAAGAGCTCTGTTCCACAAGGCACAGTACTCGCCCCCATCTTATTCCTTATCCTCATATCAGACATAGACAGAGATATACACCACAGCACCGTATCATCCTTTGCGGATGATACTAGGATCTGCATGAGGCTGTCATCTGCTGAGGACGCGGTTAACCTCCAAGAAGATATAAACAAAGTTTTCCAGTGGGCAACGGTAAACAATATGATGTTCAATGAGGACAAATTCCAACTACTCCGTTATGGAAAACTGGAGGAGATAATAACTAGAACAGAGTATACTACTGACTCCGGCCATACAATAGAGCGGAAAAATAATGTAAGGGACCTGGGAGTAGTAATGTCTGAGGATCTCACTTTCAAGGATCACAACAGTGCCACGATCGCACGTGCAAAGAAAATGATAGGATGGATAATGAGAACTTTCAAAACGAGAGATGCCAAGCCAATGATGATCCTTTTCAAATCACTTGTTCTCTCTAGGCTGGAATACTGCTGTACATTAACATCTCCATTCAAAGCAGGTGAAATCGCAGATCTAGAGAATGTACAGAGATCCTTTACTGCATGTATAAGTTCTGTCAAGCACCTTAACTACTGGGAACGCTTGAAAGCACTTGATTTGTACTCGTTGGAACGCAAGAGGGAGATATATATCATAATCTACACTTGGAAAATCTTGGAAGGAATGGTCCCAAATCTGCACACAGAAATCACTCCCTACGAAAGTAAAAGACTGGGCAGGCGATGCAAAATGCCCCCAATAAAAAGTAGGGGCGCCATTGGTACACTAAGGGAAAACACCATAAGTGTCCGGGGCCCAAAACTGTTCAACAGCCTCCCATCAAGCATTAGGGGAATTGCCAATAAGCCCCTGGCTGCCTTCAAGAGAGAGCTGGACAGATACCTAAAGTCAGTGCCGGATCAGCCGGGCTGTAGCTCGTACGTTGGACTGCGTGCGGCCAGCAGTAACAGCCTAGTTGATCAGGCCCTGATCCATCGGGAGGCCTGGTCATGGACCGGGCCGCGGGGGCGTTGATCCCCGGAATAACCTCCAGGTGTAGATGCTAGGCAGGCCAGCTGTAGTCAGCACTTCTGTGTCTGGGATCTTAACTTGCCATTTGATGCCAAGAATTTTTCTGAGCCGTGTGGTGTGAAAGTGGTTCAACTTTCTGGCGTGACGTTTGTAGACAGTCCAGGTTTCGAAGCCATAGAGAAGTGTGGTGAGGACTATGGCTCTGTACACCTTGATCTTGGTGCTTGTGGTGATGCCTCTTCGGTTCCATACATTCTTGTGGACCCTGCCGAAGGTGGCACTGGCACTACACAATCATTAACAAGACTACACAATCATTAACAAGACTACACAATCATTAACAAGACTACACAATCATTAACAAGACTACACAATCATTAACAAGACTACACAATCATTAAAAAGACTACACAATCATTAACAAGACTACACAGATGTGAACTAAACACACACGAGTCCGAGGGACATTAAGAATTACTTTTTCAGTCTGAGAATACGTAAAGGATGCTTTCAGGGGGGCTGTGCCCCCACCTGCGGCCCGCTACCATGTCTCTGGGTCACTGGCGTGATTGACCAGGCCAGGAGCTGTGGTTCAACCCCTCACAAACTCGAACACACCAAAGGGATTAGGTGACCTTTTTTTTTTATATCGTAATGAGATATTAGAAAGGTTCAGTATTATGAAAGCTTTCTCTCTCTCTCTCTGTCTCTCTCTCTCTCTCTCTCTCTCTCTCTCTCTGTCTCTCTCTTTCCAACTTTCCTTCTCTGGCGTGTAAGTCGAGCCAAAATTTATACTGCGGATAGAAATTCACTCTCCGGGAGGATGGGGAGCAAAAGATGGGGAGATGAGGAGAGTGGATGGGGTAGAGGAGTGCTACTGAGGCTGGAGTTGATTGACGATCAAGTGGAATGAGGAAAATTAAGAAGAGGGAAGAGAAAGAAAAGGATAGAAGAGAGGGAGGGGAGGGAGAAAGAGAGAGAGAGATCCACTTCGAGGACAGCATGAAGCAAGCTTCTATACCACAAGACGGGCAGAAAGCAACAACTTCACTCTGGCTGTACCCTTCTCCAGAACATCACTTCATCTGAGATCATATATACCCAGGATGACTCGAGTATGGTACACATTCGTACAGCATTATGATGTCAACGAGATAAAGTCAGTTGATCAAATGAAAATGCTGGCCCACAGATGGCTCCAACTTCATCCTGTTCCATCCTTGTATGTCTCATAACAATAAAAATGCTTTCAAATGAGCTGATTAAGGTAACAGCTATTAGCTTGTCAATAAAGTTAGGGATCCTTAACCTAACCTGGTCAAACCCTGTGTAACAGAGAGAGAGAGAGAGAGAGAGAGAGAGAGAGAGAGAGAGAGAGAGAGAGAGAGAGAGAGAGAGAGAGAGAGAGAGAGAGAGAGAGAGAGAGAGAAAGTTGAAGGATGGAAAAAAGGAAAAGAGAATAACGTGGAATGAAACAAAGGAAATAGAAGGGGAGAAAAGGTTAGAAGAGAAGGGGGAGAGAATAGAAGAGAATGAGAAAGACGACAGGGAAAGGAAAAAGTATAAACAAATCAAATATACATGTACAAGTGAAGAATAAAGACGATAACAAGTAGGAAGAGAAAGAGGCAGATTAAAAAAAAAGAGAGAACATTAAACAAAATAAATGGAGGTAAAAGTGTGGAGAAGAGAAACTGGTGGAGAGGAGACGTTCTTTCCCGAGAAGTTGTATAACAAGGGAGAGAATAGACGGGAAAAACCTGATGAGATTGGGAGAGTAAGAGTAGACGTGAATAGATGGTAATTACCTAGGATGTGTTGATGAGGGAGGGAGGGGAGGGGAGAAGAGAGAGAGAGAGAGAGAGAGAGAGAGAGGAGCGAGAGAGAGCGAGAGAGAGAGAGAGAGAGAAAAGAGAGAGAGAGAGAGGAGAGAGAGAGAGGGGAGGAGAGGAGAGAGAGAGAGAGAGAGAGAGAGAGAGAGAGAGAGAGAGAGAGAGAGAGAGAGAGAGAGGAGAGAGAGGGGGAGAGAGAGAGAGAGAGGAGAGAGAGCGAGAGAGAGAGAGAGAGAGACGAGAGAGAGAGAGGAGAGAGAGAGAGAGAGAGAGAGAGAGGAGAGAGAAGAGAGAGAGAGAGAGAGAGAGAGAGAGAGAGAGAGAGAGAGAGCGAGAGAGAGAGCGAGAGAGAGAGAGAGAGAGAGAGAGAGAGAGAGAGAGAGAGAGAGAGAGAGAGAGCACAATGCGAGATGAAAAATAAGGAATAAAGGAAGAATGTACAACACAGAAACTGATGGATGGAGAGCTGGCAGGTGGACCAGCTGGTTACCACGACACCAGCTGTATCTCCCCACCCCTCGACCACCTACCAAGCCCTAAACTTCCTCCCCAACCCTGAACCACTTTCCCAACCCTGAACCACCGCCCCTAAACCTCCTCCCCAACCCTGAAACACCATAAACCTCCTCCTCCTCCCCAACCCTAAACCTCCTCCCCACTCAGCATCCATGCCAATATTCACAGTATCCGCCTTTCCTCCCCTACTTCCCTACTCCCCCTCCCTTCCTCCCACTACCTCCCTACTCTATGGACCATAAGTGTTACTCATATGGTACATTAGGGAGTTAAGGGAGGTGGCGCCTGGTACTGTCACCTCTATGATATTCTCACTTAAGGGTCATCGTAGTCTCCTCCTCTCTCTCCCTTACACCCCTAATCGTCGCTTTTTCACTCTTCCCTTCCTCCCTTTCCATTACTCCTTCCCTCCCGTTTATGACTGTAACAGACATCACTGCAGTTTACCTTCACCAACAGACATGAGAAAACGTGCGATTTTAAACGGAGATCAGAACGTGGGAAAAACAACAACGCGATCTATGACCCATACGAGTTTAGGGTTTATTTATATGTCAATAAGAGAATATATGTGAGAGAGAGAGAGAGAGAGAGAGAGAGAGAGAGAGAGAGAGAGAGAGAGAGGAGAGAGGAGAGGGGGAGAGGCATCGTTGTTAACACACATGACACATCCATTTTTGTATTTAAAAGCAGATAAACAGTGGCAGTAAAGTGGGTGGCGTGGTTAGGGTGGGGTTGGTGGGTGGCAGGTGAGGTGGGTGTCGTGGATGGAGGGGTTGGTGGGTGGTGGGTAGGGAGAATAGGTTGGGAAAGGCTGGTTAGTAACTCTAGAATGAGTTAGTGGCAAAGAGTCTGGTGTTGTTTGTAGGCGGGTATGTGGGTGTGGGCGACATCTGCTGGTGTGGGTAGGCGGTGTCTGTGGGTGAAAGTGGGTGATAACTCTGCGTGGGTGTAGACGGCCTTATATTAGGGTGTTGAAAAAAAACGGATTAATATTTTATAGGCCCCGGGGCTGCTGGTACTGTGAGGCCCCTGGACGACAGGTACTGTGAGGTCCCTGGGCGACAGGTACTGTGAGGCCTCTAAACTACAGGTACTGTGAGGCCCCTGGGCTACAGGTACTGTGAGACCCCTAAACTACAGGTACTGTGAGGCCCCTGGGCTACAGGTACTGCGAGGCCCCTGGGCTACAGGTACTGTGAGGCCCCTGACCTACAAGTACTGTGAGGCTCATGGGCTACCGATACTGTGAGGACCCTGGGCTACAAGTACTGTGAGGACCCTGGGCTACAGGTAGTGAGGACCCAGGACTATAGGTAGTGAGAACTCTGGGCTACAAGTACTGTGAGGACGCAAGGCTACAGGTACTGTGAGGCCCCTGAATTAAAGGTACTGTGAGGCCCCTGGGTTACAGATACTGTGAGGCCCCTGGGTTACAGATACTGTGAGGCCCCTGACCTACAAGTACTGTGAGGCTCATGGACTACCGGTACTGTGAGGACCCTGGGCTACCGGTACTGTGAGGATCCTGGGATACAAGTACTGTGAGGACCCAGAGCTACAGGTACTGTGAAGATCCTGGGCTAGAGGTACTGTGAGGACCCTGCGCTACAAGTACTGTGAGGACCCTGGGCTACAAGTACTGTGAGGACCCAGGGCTACAGGTACTGTGAGGACCCTGGGCTACAGGTACTGTGAGGATCCTGGGCTACAGGTACTGTGAGGACCCTGGGCTACAGGTACCGTGAGGACCCTGGGCTACAGGTACCGTGAGGACCCTGGGCTACAGGTACCGTGAGGACCCTGGGCTACAGGTACCGTGAGGACCCTGGGCTACAGGTACTGTGAGGACCCTGGGCTACAGGTACCGTGAGGACCCTGGGCTACAGGTACCGTGAGGACCCTGGGCTACAGGTACCGTGAGGACCCTGGGCTACAGGTACCGTGAGGACCCTGGGCTACAGGTACTGTGAGGATCCTGGGCTACAGGTACCGTGAGGACCCTGGGCTAAAGGTACTGTGAGAACCCTGGGCTACAGGTACTGTGAGGACTCTGGAGGCCCTCCAGCTGGAGAAGGCCCCTGGGCTTCAGCCCCTGGAGGCCCTCCAACTGGCTGAGGCCCCTGGGCTTCAGCCCCTAAAGCCCATGCCTTAATCCAGCTCCTGGTATAGGTGAGCGATGTTTGCCAGTGTTGGTGGGCGACTGATGTGGCTAGAATTTATTATATATTCTGTTATAGTTATTTCCTCAACTTTTCCATAACGAAGCAACTGAAATTTGTCCTCCATAAACACATTTTTTTTCTGCGAACCAACTGAAGACTTGGTTCATGTCTGGTAGCAAATCCCCAAGTGAAAATCTACCCGGAAGTCGTTCCGAGGGCCAACGCCTTGGCGGCCTAGTCCTTGACCAGCCCTTCCGGTGGATCAGGGCCTGATCAACCAGGCTGTTAATGCTGGCCGCACGTAATCCAACGAACTAACCACGGCCTGGCTGATCGGGTACTGACTTTAGGTATCTGTCCAGTTCCCTCACGAAGGCAGTCAAGGATCTATAGGTAATTCCCCTTATGCATGGTGGGAGGCTGCTGAACAGTCTTGGATCCCTGACATCTTCTGTAATTTCTCTGTATACTCGTGGCACCCACGCTTTTCAATGGGGGTATGTTGCACCGTCTGCCGAGCCTGACTTTCGTAGGAAGTGATTTCTGTGTTGATTTGGGGTCAGTCCCTCTAGGATTTTTCAGGTGTAGGTTATAATCCATTTCTCTCGGCTGCGTTTCGGTGAGTACAGGTCAAGTTACTCCAAGCGTTCCCAGTAATTAAGGTGTTTGACCGAACTAATACGTGCAGTGTAGTTTCTCTGTACATTTCTAGAGCTACAACTTCACCTGCTTTGAACAGGTCTACCAGTGAACAGTAGCATTCCTGCCTAGAGAGAACAACTGACTTAAAATGGATCATCATAAGCTTGGCATCCCTTGTTTTGAAGGTTCCTATTATCCATCCGATCATTTACCTCGCAGATGTCATAGTAACACTGTTGTGATTCTTGAAGCTGAGAGATCCTCTGACATTAACACTCCCAAGCCCTTCACATTACTTTTTCGCTCTATTGAGTGCTTTGAGTTTACTGTTTACTCTGTTCTAACTATTAATTCCTCAAGTTTACTGAAACAGAGTAACTACAATTTGTTCTTATTGAACATTATAAATTGTTTTCCGTGGCTCACTAGAAAACTTGGCTTATATTCTCTTGGAGATTCACCGTGTCCTCAACGGATATCACTCATGCAGATTCTAGTATCGTCTGCAAAGGAAGAGACGGTGCATAAGTCAAATGTGAGAGACCTGGGAGTAATAATGCCAGAAGATCTCACGTTCAAAGAGCACATTAATGTTATTATCGCGGCCACAACAAAAATGATAGGTTGGATAACTAAAACGTTGAAAACAAGAGATGCCAAGGTAACGATGAAACTCTTCGGATCACTTATTCTCTCTAGGTCAGAAAACTTGTGTCTACTAACAGGCGCCTTCGAGGCATGCTAAATTGCCGAGCTAGGCAATGTACCGAGATGCATCATAATCTACACCTGGAAGGTAATGAATACTTATGAACACAAGAGGCTTGGCAGACGGTGCAGGATACCTCCAATGAAAAGCAGGGGACCGATGAGTACATTGAGAGAGAACTCAGTAACTGTTAGGATACCACGACTCTTCAAAACCCACCATCCATGCATGAGAGGGATTATCAACAAACCCCTGACTGTCTTTACGAGGAAACTGACAGATTCCTCAAAACGGTTCGTGATCAGCCGGTTGTGACGCATACGTTGAAGTGCAAGCGGCGGGCACTAATAGCTTGATCGATCAGGTCAGTAATCAGGAGGCCTGATCTGGGACCGGGACGCGGGGGCAGTGACCTTCGGAAGGGACTCCAGGTAAACTCCTAGAGAAGAGGCCACTACTACCTTACCCCTGGGCACCAACCACGCCAACCTTACCACCATGTTAAGTGGTCTGGTCTGCTCTGGCTTCGGTCTAGTTTGGTCTGGTCTGGCTGGGGTCTGACAGTCTGCCTGCTGTAGTACTGCCCGTTAAGTCACTGCTCAGAAGACTAAAAGCAAATTAAATATCTTGCCAGAATACTAAGCGCTTCGGAGTTGTAGCTCGCAGCGATTTTCGCTCAGACAGCTTCGTTTATTTACGAGACAACGAATTCGTATTAGCCTGAGTTATACGTTACGCTAATTACGCTGGGAATGACCAGGGGAGGGGAAGGAGGGGAGGGGGGATGGGAAGATGGAGGAGGTAGCGTGCGTCTCTGACTGGCGTATATCTTACGCTCTTAGGAGTCTCCAAGATCAATACTATGGGTTTTATACGTGGGTAATTATGTACCAGACTGTCTTAGGTCTCCCTGATGTATATCTCTCTTGTTATTATCCTGGGAGATTGATGTACCTTTCTCACGTGTAGTGGATCCTCATTAACGATATTCTCTCTCTCTTTCTCTCTCTCTCTCTCTCTCTCTCTCTCTCTCTTCTCTCTCTCTCTCTCTCTCTCACACACACACACACAGAGGGTTTTACAAGGTTAGGTTATGGATTCCTAACCTTATTTACAAGCTAAGAGCTGTTACGTACATTAGCTCATCTAAAAGCCTTTTTATTGTTATGAGACATACAAGTATGGAACAGGATGAAGTGGGAGTCATCTGTGGGCCAGCATTTTTTTTTGTGGGCCAGCATTTTCACTTGATCAACTGACTTTATTTCGTACGAACATATTCCAGACTCGAGTCATTCTGGGAATAAATGATCTCAAATGTAGCGATGTCCTGGAGAAGGTTACAGCCAGACTGAAGTTGCTGCTTGCTGCTGCTCTCCCTCTCTCTCTCTCTCCCTGCTTGCATGTCACTCACCTCTCCTCGTACCTCTGTTCCACTGCCCTACATTTAAAAAAATTATCTTTTATGTCTCCTTCTGCATCATTTATCTTTTCTTCAACATTATAAATATGTATTCCCCATTATTTTCCTTCGTCCTCTGTCTATGTTTTGCGTCTGTACCTCTGATGAGTTTTGAGAGTCTTTCTTCTCCTGGAACCCGGTCATGGGCCAGGCTCGTCTGGTGCTACCCTGGTCAACCACACTATGTTATCCTATATCCACTCTCTCTCAAGATGTGAAGATCACACACTGAATGTATATACATATGAGGTGAATGTATATACCAATTATGGAGTGAATGTTTATACTAAAATAAGGTGAATATATATATATATCTTCCATGAGGTGGAGGCAGCGGGGCTGGTGAAACTCTTTTGATCCAAGGAATTAGGAGCTGCCTCACACTTCCACTTCTTCGAATCAATCCTAATTACCTCTCACACCCCGGATCCGTACGAGTCATGCAGCGCCTGGGATGGGAGGGGCATAAGATTTAGTAATAACAGGATTGCATGTATGATGGCAGCTTTGAAGGGACTCGAGTTAGAGCTCGACACAGAAACGCTGGTGTGTGTTTCGTTTGTAATAATAAAAAAATGCATTTGTGTTGACAGTGGTGTCCCCTGCTAACTTACCTGTGATGTAAAGAAATATACCAAGACGGGCGAATCTTACTAGAACCAGCCGGTTAACACACTTAACTGTGTGCTGAGATTCATCTGCTGTGGGTTCAAATCCCACCCGTTCCATGATAGGTACTACTACTACTATTAACAACAAGAATAATATGCACTGAGATACACACACTTTGGGTATATAGTAGCGATGGGAGATTACTACACCGAGGGTCATTAAGGTCTCACGTTACCTTTTCACCACAAGAATAGATAAACACATAAAACAGAGATTAAAGCAAACTGTCAGTGTATATACTCTTGAGATATGCTTCTCTCGTTGTATATATCCTGTGGGAGGTTCGTTCATCTCAGTAATTATACCACCACTTATGTTATCTTACGAGTGATTTCTTTTATTAAACTTTAAAGAATAAATATTCCATAGTTCTTGAGGAAGATCTTTCAACACCTTCAAGTAACCAATGATTTTATGTAATTAACTTTCTGTATCCTGTAACGTGTAATCTCTCGTTATGTAAGTTATCCTCATCCATGATTTTCTCATTCCCTTCAGGATCTATGTTTTGTTTTACAAGTTACTCCCCATTCATTTATCTCTATTATTTCCCCTCCTTTTAGTATATTTCCTTTCTTATTTCTTCTACTGTCGTTACGTTTTGGTCGTATTTCCCTTTTATTATTCAGCACAAAAATAAAAACTTCTAATGCTTGTGTTCCTTCTTGTTGCGCTTGTATTCCTTGTTATACTTGCGTTCTTTCTTGTTATACTTGTGTTCCTTCTTGTTATACTTGCGTTCTTTCTTGTTATACTTGTGTTCCTTCTTGTTATACTTGTGTTCCTTCTTGTTATACTTGCGTTCTTTCTTGTTATACTTGTGTTCCTTCTTGTTATACTTGTGTTCCTTCTTGTTATACTTGCGTTCTTTCTTGTTATACTTGTGTTCCTTCTTGTTATACTTGCGTTCTTTCTTGTTATACTTGTGTTCCTTCTTGTTATACTTGCGTTCTTTCTTGTTATACTTGTGTTCCTTCTTGTTATACTTGTGTTCCTTCTTGTCATACTTGTGTTCCTTCTTGTTATACTTGTGTACCTTCTTGTTATACTTGTGTTCCTTGTTATACTTGTGTTCCTTCTTGTTATACTTGTGTTCCTTCTTGTTATACTTGCGTTCTTTCTTGTTATACTTGCGTTCCTTCTTGTTATACTTGTGTTCCTTCTTGTTATACTTGCGTTTCTTTCTTGTTATACTTGTGTTCCTTCTTGTTTATACTTGTGTTCCTTCTTGTTATACTTGCGTTCTTTCTTGTTATACTTGTGTTCCTTCTTGTTATACTTTTGTTCCTTCTTGTTATACTTGCGTTCTTTCTTGTTATACTTGTGTTCCTTCTTCTTATACTTGTGTTCCTTCTTGTTATACTTGTGTTCCTTCTTGTTATACTTGCGTTCTTTCTTGTTATACTTGTGTTCCTTCTTGTTTATACTTGCGTTCTTTCTTGTTATACTTGTGTTCCTTCTTGTTATACTTGTGTTCCTTCTTGTTATACTTGCGTTCTTTCTTGTTATACTTGTGTTCCTTCTTGTTATACTTGTGTTCCTTCTTGTTATACTTGTGTTCCTTCTTGTTATACTTGTGTACCTTCTTGTTATACTTGTGTTCCTTGTTATACTTGTGTACCTTCTTGTTATACTTGTGTTCCTTGTTATACTTGCGTTCTTTCTGTTATATTTGTGTTCCTTCTTGTTATACTTGTGTTCCTTCTTGTTATACTTGTGTTCCTTCTTGTTATACTTGTGTACCTTCTTGTTATACTTGTGTTCCTTGTTATACTTGTGTTCCTTGTTATACTTGTGTTCCTTCTTGTTATACTTGTGTACCTTCTTGTTATACTTGTGTTCCTTCTTGTTATACTTGTGTTCCTTCTTGTTATACTTGTGTTCCTTCTTGTTATACTTGTGTTCCTTCTTGTTATACTTGTGTTCCTTCTTGTTATACTTGTGTTCCTTGTTATACTTGTGTTCCTTCTTGTTATACTTGTGTTTCTTGTTATACTTGTGTTCCTTCTTGTTATACTTGTGTTCCTTCTTGTTATACTTGTGTATCTTCTTGTTATACTTGTGTTCCTTCTTGTTATACTTGTGTACCTTCTTGTTATACTTGTGTACCTTCTTGTTATACTTGTGTTCCTTCTTGTTATACTTGTGTACCTTCTTGTTATACTTGTGTACCTTCTTGTTATACTTGTGTTCCTTCTTGTCATACTTGTGTTCCTTCTTGTTATACTTGTGTACCTTCTTGTTATACTTGTGTTCCTTGTTATACTTGTGTACCTTCTTGTTATACTTGTGTTCCTTCTTGTTATACTTGTGTACCTTCTTGTTATACTTGTGTACCTTCTTGTTATACTTGTGTTCCTTGTTATACTTGTGTACCTTCTTGTTATACTTGTGTTCCTTCTTGTTATACTTGTGTTCCTTCTTTTAAAAGATCTTCTCCCACTGTTATTTCTCCTCGCTAGAACTTCTCATATTCATTCTTTATCAGAGATAGAAAATAACCTAACTTCATATTTTTCTCGTTCAATAGATTATTTCATGGTTGTTTCTCTCAAGTTTACCATCATTCTTCTAACTCATCTTTTCTCTCCCTCTTGACATTAGTCTTCATCTTAGGTTTATATCAGCCAATTCCTCTTGGTCCTGTTTCCTCCTCTCCTCCTCCTCTACACACTAGCTCTTCTTCACTCTTTCGTATATCTCCTTGATCTCATTCTATTCTTAACTTTAACCTATTTTCTACTCTGTCCCTTTCTATCTCTCTTCCTCCCGCCTTCTCATCCACAGAAACATCTTTCCAACTCTTAAATAGTATTAGTATTTTCAGGTAAGTTGAAGGCGAGGTCTATGATCTAATTTACTCAGGAACAGGTAATTAAGGCAAGAACAGGTAATTATCGTGAGAGCACAGGTAAGTAAAGACAACGGAAAAGGAAAACGAAAGAGGAACTAAGAGATATTAAGAACTACGGTACAACAAACAATATAAACTAAGTTACTAAGAAACAAAACAAAAACGTGAATTAAGAAAAATGTTACCTTTGATATACCTTTGTTGAATTCCCGGAGTTTCTCTACTCCCGGAGCCCGGCCATGGGCCAGGCTCGTCTGGTGCTAGCCTGGTCAGCCAGGCTGTTGCTGCTGGTGGCCCACTGAAACACAAATGCATCACAGCCTGGTTGATCTGGCACTTGGTGAAGATACTTGTCCAGTTTCCTCTTGTAGACTTCTACACTTGATCCAGTAGTGTTTCTTATATTTTCTGGTAAGATGTTGAATCATCTGCGGCCACAGATGTTGATATAGTGTTTCCTTATTGTGGCCACCGCACCCCTGCTCTTCACTCACTTTATCTTGAACTTTTAATTCTTATTTAAGAAAGACGCTGAAGACTTGAGAAAGTGTCAACAAGCCTCGTCATGACCCAAGCAAACACCATTAACTACAAACAAAGAGTAAACACCATTAACTACAAAGAGTAAACACTATTAACTACAAAGAGCAAACACCATTAACTACAGAGTAAACACCATTAACTACAAACACAGAATAAACACCATTAACTACAAACAGTAAACACCATTAACTACAAAGAGCAAACACCATTAACTACAGAGTAAACACCATTAACTACAAAGAGTATATACAAGTAACTACAAACAAAGAGCAAACACCGTTAAAATAAATTTGCAATAAAAGTAGAAAAAAAGTTGGATAAAGTTGTTACACACACACACACATACACACACACACACACACACACACACACATAACACACACACACCCCACACACACACACACACACACATACACACACACACATACACACATACACACACACCCCACACACACACACACACACACACACACATACACACACACACATACACACACACACATACACACACACACACACACACACACACACACACACAATACACATACACACACATACACACACACACGCACACATACACACACACATACACACATACACACATACACACACACACACACACACATACACACACACATACACACACACACATACACAACACACACACAATGTATATATATATATATATATGTAATATATATATGTATATATATATGTATGTATATATATATGTATATATATATGTATATATATATATATGTATATATATATGTATATATATATGTTATATATATATATATATGTATATATATATATATATGTATATATATATGTATATATATTATTATATATAATATATTATATATATAATATATATATGTATATATATATATGTATATATATATATATGTATATATAATAGACAAGGTGGACAAGGACAGGATGTTCCAGGGAGGGGACACAGAAACAAGAGGCCACAATTGGAAGTTGAAGACACAAATGAGTCAGAGAGATAGTAGGAAGTATTTCTTCAGTCATAGAGTTGTAAGGCAGTGGAATAGCCTAGAAAATGACGTAGTGGAGGCAGGAACCATACACAGTTTTAAGACGAGGTTTGATAAAGCTCATGGAGCGGGGAGAGAGAGGGTCTAGTAGCAACCGGTGAAGAGGCGGGGCCAGGAGCTAGGACTCGACCCCTGCAACCACAAATAGGTGAGTACAAATAGGTGAGTACATACACACACACACGCGGGTCCGTGGGGTGAAGACGTGGGTAACAAGGCTCCGAGATCCTTAGCGCTGAAAGACGCGTAATATCAGCTAGAAGTAATCAGTGGTAGTGGAACGTCAGTGAACAATACTACGAGTGATAATTAAAGTTATTAGTTAAAGAAAGTGAGAGGAAAGCTGAAATCATAATATTTCAAAGCGCAAACCGTTGGGGGTCTTAGGCGCTGTTGCCACATTGGTAGCGGTAGGCCTGATGAAGTGACGTCACGACAAGTTGTGTGCCATTATACATATGAAGTGAAGTGTATATAATGTGAAGTGTATACTATCATCAGTGAAGAGTGAAGTGAGGAAGCGGGATGTACGAGAATATATGGTTATAATCATCACGGGTGAAGGATCTCCAACATAGGGATTTAAGGCCTACGTACTACTTCGTCATCAGCAGCTGGCAAATGTCACCGCAAGTTTATTTGCCTAGTTGTGGTTTGCATGTTGACGGCCCTGGCTGGCCTTGCATACTGTTTGATATACGGTCACTCACTCCTGCAAGCTATTACCAGAATTAGAATAGAAAATAGCATAGACATAGAGAATATATAGGGTTGACGAGTGTGGGAAGGTAGGTGGGACAAGCTTTTAAGGGCAACATTGTAAGACCGTGCTAGGGTCAGGTCCCAGGAGATTGTCAGGTCACAAAAGTTGCAGCATCATACACGCACAAGACACACTCACACACACAAGGCCACACACACACACACACTCACAACCACACCACACACACACAATTACACAGGCAGTGTTACTTAAACCTAACTACCGTTAGTTATAGCAGTAAGAATACTTAGGAAGCTGGAAGTCCTCTCTCAATGTAACAAGGAAAAATGATAAAACAGCAACAATTAACACGTAAAATCCAAAAGGGCAATAAGTAGAAGAGTAGCCATAATTGGGAAAGATAAATAGACAAAATTTGTGCCTACAACGACGATCTTTCCAACCAAGCCACACACCACCACCCCTAACCCTCACCTCCTCACACACAAGCACACACACAGCAAAGGTAACACACACAACACACAACACACACACATACACACACATACACACACATACACACACATACATACAGGCATACATACATACATACATACATACATACATGCAGGAAGTGGGAAGTACAGGCCTTAGCAGCAGAAGCTAGGATACAGTGCTTAGAAGAGAAACTGCCAAAGCCTGAAACAGATTTAGAGAACAAATGACAATTCAGACGTGACATCAGGAAATTCAAAGTCAGGCGCAGACAAGGGGATGGTAAGCAACAACGGAGACATGCCGTACAGGAAGGCCCTATCAGACCCACGTGGCCAGGGAAAAGACGACGAGCACACTGAGATTCAAACGACAGGTCTGAAGACAATGATGGAAATTCAGAGTCAAGGCGCAGACAAGGGGATGGTAAGCAACAACAGACATGCCGTACACGAAGTACCTATCAGAACCCACGTGGGGCCAGGAAAAGACATGAGCACAACTAAGATCAAGCGACAAGGTCCGAAGAAAATGAAGGTTGTTATAGCAGAGGTTCTAACAGCCAACTGCAGTAGCAGGGAACAGCTGGCCAGGAAAGACAGTCCACTCAAAGAAAATGAGTTTCAGATCTACAGGGACTGAAGTGCAAGAACATGTCAATGAAGAAACAAAATGCCCTCAGAGGAAGCAGATGGAGACTCAGTGGAGGAGGAAAGGGCGAGGTCAGTTTTTTGTGTACGGGCTCCAAGAAGCAAGGGGGCCAACTTGAAGAAATAAAACAGAGGAGAAAAAAAGATATGAAGGCATCATGAAAACAATAGGGAGGGCAATATGACCCAGGTGACAAATTGTCAGAGAATTGGTGGTTGGCGAGTGGAAGGAAACGGCCTGTCCGAGTAACTTTCAAGGAAGAATCAGTTCGAATCAGGATTCTGCAAGAGAAGCAAGACTGAAAGAGACAAAGAGGTTTTACCAGAGAGTACCTCGACCCGCGACAGAACACAAGAAGAAAGGACTACTACCTGAAAGAGAGGGTACAGAGACGCAAGGGAGGAACTAGAAAGCAATGACAATGAGCAGGACCCCAGACACAGAGGAAGGCAAACACACCCCACAGAATCTCCCACCAAAGACCCAACCCGCCGACACTCCCAACTCAACTGAGCAACCTATACTCCAACCCACACTGTTCCCTCTGCCACCAACCCCCCATATCACAAAACTCACCCCAACAGCTGTCCTTATGGGCATTCCTGACCCACCCCCATCAACACATACCCCACCTAAACCACAGCCCCATATAGGCCCCCACCAAGGCTCTCCCTCCCCCCACCCCAATATAACTGCATGACCACAATGGATGGAAAAGAAACCTAAAGTTTTGGTACACAAAAGCGGATGGAATAATGAAATAAACATGATGAGTGAATGAAAAACAGTGAAAAATCCCCAGACATCAAAAGCGTCAGACAGAAACAAACTCGCTGAGAAAATAACAGACACAATCTTCCAACAGATATCCAGTCCTGAGAAAGATAGAAGGAGCTGAGGGGAGGAGGGGTTGCACTGCTCATAAAAACACCAATGGGGATTTGAGGAAATGGAGGCATGGACAAGATTGGAGAAAAGAGACTACATTGTAGTACAATTCAGTCCGAGAACATAAATAGTCATTGGAGTGATGTAAAACCCACCACAGAACTGCAGGAGCCAAGAGAGGATTACGAAGAAAACAACAGGGTGATGGTGAGACACACTGGCTGAGTGGCAAAGAAGACTCACTCGAGTCAAAGCAAAGTTACTGGTAATGGGCGATTTCAAACCACAGGGAGATCGACTGGGAAAACCTGGACCCACATGGGGGTCCGAAACATGGAGAGCAAAGATGATGGATGTGGACTTGAAACCTCATGCATCAACCATGTCCCAGGGACACAACCAGAAGAGAGGGGAGGATGAAGCCAGCAAGACTGGATCTTGTGTTCACCCTGGCAGTTCAACATCGAGGACATCACTTACGAGAGGCCCCTTGGAGCTAGCGATCATGTGGTTCTGAGTTTTGACTATAAGTAGTAGTTACTAGTGAGAAGGTAACAGGAACCTGAAGGGGAACAGCCAAACTATAAAAGGGGGGACTACACAGGTATGAGAAACTTCCTGCAGGAGGTTCAGTGGACAGAGAAATGGTAGAAAATCAGTAAACCGATGATGGAATAGTGGCACAAGTGCAAGGAGGCAGAGGAAAGTTTTGTTCCCAAGGGAAACAGAATAATAGAAACCAAGACGAGTCCTTGATTTTTTAAACCCGAAAGGTGTAGGGAGGCAAAAGCTAAGTGCAACAGAGAATGGAAAAGGTACAGTAGGCATAGGAACCACAGGAAACAAGGAGAATATAGAAGAGCCAGAAACGAGTATGCGCAGATAAGGAGGGAGGCCCAGAGACAGTATGGAAAACGACATAGCATCGAACGTCAAATCTGACCCGAAACTGCTGTATTAGCCACATAGAAGAGGACAACATCAAGGACCAGTGATTAAGGCTGAGAAAAAAGAAGTGGGAACTCACAAGAAACATCAAGAGGTATGTGAGGAGCGACACACGAGATTAAGGAAGTATTTTACAGTAGAGACAGGAAAGGGGACTCTGGGGGGAACAACCAGATGGGGACACCAACAAGGAATACACCAACAAGTGTTGGACGACAAACATACAGATGAGAGGAGGTGAAGAACCTGCTAAGGGACATCCGATACTCAAAGTGCAATGGGAACCGGACAACATCTCTCCATGGGTCCTTAGGAGAGAGCAGATATATGTGCGTACCACTTACCACATCTTCAACACATCCCTGGAAACTGGGCACTACCGGAGGTTATGGAAGACAGCAAATGTAGTTTCCCATTTTCAAAAAAGGAGACCAGAAAAAGAGCAACTAACTAAAACTATAGACCTGTGTCATTGACGTGTATAGTATGCATAATTATGGAAAGATTACCAGGAGGAGAGTGTGGAGCAACCTGTGAACGGAACAGGAGTAATAAATCCAACCAGCACGATTCACGGAAGGCAAATCCTGTGTCCAAACTTCTGGATTTTAATGATATAATAAACAGAAGTAAGACAAGAGAGAGAGGGGTGGTGAATTCATCCTTCTTTTTGGAACGCAAGAAGGCCTTTGACACAGTTCCTCACAAGAGATTAGTGCAGAATCTAGAGCATCAGGCGCATATAACAGGAAGGGCAACTGCAATGATCAGAGAAACCTGACAGGGAGGCAACAACGAGTCATGGTACGTAATGATGTATCACAGAGGGCACCTGTGACGAGCGGGGTCCCACAGGGGTCGGTCCAGGACCAGTGCTATTTTTGGTATATGTGAACGACATGACGAAGGGTTAGACTCAGAAGTGTCCCTGTTTTGCAGATGATGTAAGTTAATGAGAAGAATTAAATCTGATGAGGACCAGGCAGGACTTCAAAAGACCTGGACAAGACTGGATCACCTGGGGGGGGGTTTTTTTTTCCCCCCCCCCAGCAAATGGCTTCTCGAATTTAAATCCTGCCAAATGCAAAGTCATTGAAGAAGGGGAAGGGCACAGAAGACCACAGACAGAGTATACGGATAGGTGGCCAAGACTGCAAACCTCACTCAGGATGAAGATCTCGGGTGAGATAACAACCGAGCAGTCCTCCTAAGCTACACATCCATCAATAACTGCTGCAGCATATGGGCGCCTGTCAACCTGAGAACAGCATTCCGAAAACCTTAGTAAGGAATCCTTCCAAGACGCTGTACAACCGTTATGTCCAGTAGAGGCCCATACTGGAGTAGCAGCACCCTGTTTAGGAACCCGCCACTTGATAAAGCACGTCAAGAAACTATAGAAAGACAAAGGTTTGCAACAAGGTTTATTTTCCAGAGCTAAGGGGAATGTCCTATGAAGAAAGATTAAGGGAAATCGGCCCTGACGACAAACTGGAGACAGGAGGGTCAGGGAGACATATAAAGACATATAAAAAAATAACTAAATATCTGCGTGGAATAACAAGGGGACCAAGGACATGATGTTCCAGGGAGGGACACAGAACAAGAGGCCACAATTTGTGAAGATGAAGACACAAATGAGTCAGAGAGATAGTAGGAAGTATTTCTTCAGTCATAGAGTTGTAAGGCAGTGGAATAGCCTAGAAAAGACGTTGTGGAGGCAGGAACCCATACACAGTTTTTAAGACGAAGAGGTATGATAAAGCTCATGAGCGGAGAGAGAGGTCTAGTAGCAACCGTTGAAGAGGCGGGGCCAGAGCACTAGGACTCGAACCCCTGCACCACAAATAGGTGAGTAACAAATAGGTGAGTACATACTTTAAACACACACACACACACGCAAACAACACACACACAGCACACCACACACACACACATACACATACACACACACACACACACCATCCATACACCACACCACACACACACGCACACACACGCACACACACACACACACACGCACATACACACACACCACACACATACACACACACATACCACCACACACACATCACTACAACACACACATACACACACACACACATACACACACATACACACACACACACACATACACACACACACACACACCACACACACACACACACACCACACACACACCACACACACACCACACACACACACACACACACACACCACACACACACGCACACACGCACACGCACGCACACACACACAACACACACACCACACGCACCCACATCCACACAACACACACACACACACAACACAACACACACACACCCTCCATCCACTTGACACAAACACTAGACACAACACGTACCACCCCACCCCTTCCCTAACCACCTTTCCCCATCACCTTAGCCACCTACCCTCCCCCAACCACCTAACCTCTCCCCAACCGTATAACCCCCGCCCAACAAAACCTCCCATCCAAATAACCATCCTCCCCCATCCCCAATAACCATCCATCCCCTCTCCACCCCCAAACCATCTAACTCCCTCCCAACATCTCTACCCCTCCAATAACATCCTCCCCCTCCCCCACAACCATCCATCCCCACTCCTAACCATCTATTCCCCTCCCCCTAACCAGGAAGAGGACAAGGGTTCCAAGACGAATCTGATAGGGGCGGAATGGGAGATAAGAGCTCAAAAAGGGAGGAAGACTGGGGAAAGGAGACTAGATGACTGGGAAGGAAAGATGGAAGAGAGGTTAGCAGCATAATGCAGAAGGTGGAAGCAACAGCCACAGAAGCAGAAATCAAGATAGAGAGATTAGAAGAGGAGCTTAGCCTCTGAAAACAGCAACAGATGACAAAGATTATTTAACAGAAGTAGCCATCGGCAATGCTAATTAAACACAGAACAACGGTCCTGGAAGGAAGCTTGGAAACTAAACTATATGCTGAGGTTCCTGTCAAAAACCCACATGGGGCCAAAACAAAGACAGGGAGCACACACTAGGACAGAAAGAGAGGTTGGAAGACATCGAAGGAACTAGACATGTCAAGGACCTTACCGATACCTGTGTGGGCCAGGAGCAGGAGAGCAGAAGGATAAACCAAGAAGCATAGGGCCATAACGAGGAAGGGACATGAAGGAAGGAACACTGCCACGGGAAGGAACTAAAACACATCAGAGATGCAATGGGAGTCACAGTGGGAGGTGGAAAGGGAAGATCCGTGTTTGTCTATGGGCTAGACGAAGCTAAAGGGGAAACTTAAGATGAAAGAAAGCATAGGAGGAGAAAAAAGCGATTGAAACATCATGAAGGTGATAGGCCGAGGGGGACATGACCCAGGTGGCAATTTTTCGGAGAATGGGTGGTTCACAAAAGAAAAGGAATCGGCCACTCAAAGTTAATTTTTCAAGGCAAATCAACCCGAACCATGATCCTGCAGGAGAAAGCACGGCTGAGAGGCAGCAGGAGTCCGGAGTGTGTACCTCGACCGAGACAGAACACAGCAGGGACGAAAGGAGACAATGAAAGAGAGAGTTCAAAAACGAAAGAGAAATGGAGGAAATGAAAAAGGAGAGCAGAATGACCCAGGATCAAATGGAAGGACAAGCGCACCCCCCCAGAAACACATGCAGAAGGACTCCAGCACCGACACCCCACCCCCAAGGGCAACTGAACAATCCAAAAACCAACCATCACACACCGATCCCTCTGTTTTCCCCCCCCCCGCACCACAGTTAACAGTATTAGAACAGAAGTTTGAAGGTTTTTGGTACACAAATGCAGAATGGATTAACGAATAAACATGAGGAATGGCAGAAAGAATCAATGAGAAAGTTTCCCCAGACATCATAGCCAGTTACATAAACAAAAACTCATGGAGACAATAACAGATGCAATCTTCCCACCAGGATACCAGAACATGAGGAAAGATAGAAGGGCAGGGGGGGGAGGTGGGTTGCTCTGCTCGTAAAAACAGATGGAATTCGAGAAAATGGAAGGAATAAGATGAAACGGGAGAAAGAGACTACATAGCAGGTTACACTTCAGTCAGGGGAACACAAGTGGTCATTGCAGTGATGTTATAAAATCCACCACAGAACTGCAGAGGCCAAAGAGGAATATGAAGAAGCAACAGAGCAATGGTGGTCACCTTGCTGAGGTGGCAAGAAGAGCTCACTCCAGCAGAGCAAAGTTGCTGGAATGGGATTTCAACCACAGGGAGATTGAACTGGGAAAACCTGGACCATACATGGGGTTCCCGAAACATGGAGAGCCAGGATGTTGGACGAGTGCTGGAAAACCTCATGCACCAACATGTTAAGGACACTACCAGAGTGAGAGGGGAAGGATGAACCAGCAAGATTGGACCTTGTGTCACTCCTGGCAGCTCAGACATTGAGGACATCAAGATGAGAGTCCCCTAGGAGCTAGCGACCATGTGTTCTTTGCTTTGAATACATAGTATAGAGCTGCAGTGGAGAGAATAACAGGAGTAATGGGAAAAAGCCTGACTATAAAAGAGGGACTACTTGGGTTGAAGAACTTCCTGCGGGAGGTTTCCGTGGACAGAAACTGGCCAGGAAAGACAGAAAATGAAATGATGAATAAGTAGCAACAAAATGCAAGGAGGCAGTGGAAGGTTCATTCCCAAGGGCAACAGTAAACAAACGGAAGACCAAAACAACCCCTGGTTCTCCCACGTGTAGGAGGCAAAAACAAAGTGCAATAGAGAATGGAAAAAGTACAGAAGGCAGAGAACACAACGAAAATAGTGAGATCAGTCGCAGAGCCAGGAATGAGTACGCACAGGTAAGAGGGAGCCCAGCGACGTATGAAAATGGACATAGCATCGAGACTCAAGACAGACCCAGTCCCAAACTGTTGTATAGCCACATCAGGAGAAGACCAACAGTCAAAGACCAGTGATCAGATTAAGGACAGAAGGTGGAGAATCTCACACAAGAAATGATCAGGAGGTATGTGAGGAGCTGAACAGGAGATTTAAGGAAGTTTTTACAGTAGAGACAGGAAGTGCTGTGGAAGACAGAACAGAAGGGAACATCAAGAGGGAATATACCAACAAGAGTTGGATGACATAACGAACACTAGGAGGAGGTGAAGAAGCTCTTGAAGTGACCTTGACACCTCAAAGGGCATGGGACCGGACAACATCTCCCCCAAGGGTCCTGAGAGAGGAGTCAGACTGCTGTGGTGTGCCTCTAACCACAAACTTCCAACACATCCCTTGAAACCTGGGCAACTACCTGAGAAAATGGAAGACAGCTAATGTAGGTCCCCCATATTAAGAAAGGAAACAGAAACGAGGCACAAACTACCGACCTGTGTCTCTGACATGTATTTGTGTGCAAAGTCATGGGAAAAAGAATTATCAGGAGGAAGAGTGGTCGAACACCTGAGAAAGGAACAAATTATAAATGAAAACCAGCAGGGTTTCATGGAAAGGCAAATCTGATCACAAACCACCTGAGTTTTATGACAAGGTAACAGAAGTAAGGACATGAGATAGAGGGTTGGGTAGATTGCGTTTTCCTAGACTGCAGGAAGGACTTTGGACACAGTTCCCACAAAGATTAGTGCAGAAGCTGGAGGATCAGGCACCTAAAAGGAAGGGCACTGCAATGGATAAGGGAATACCTGACAGGAGGCAGCAGCAACGAGTCATGTAACGAGAAGAGGTATCACAGTGGGCCCTAGTTACGAGCGGGGTCCCACATGGGTCAGTTCTAGGACCAAGTGCTATTTTTGATATTTGTGAACGACATAATTGGAAAGGAATAGTCTCTGAAGTGTCCCTGTACGCAGATGACGTGAAGTTGATGAGAAGAATTAAATCGGACGAGGATGAGGCAGGACTGCAAAGAGACCTGGAGAGCAGGACATGTGGTCCAGTAACTGGCTTCTGATAATCAATCAGCCAAATGCAAAGTCAATGAAGATTGGGGGAGGGGCAAAGAAGACCGCAAGACAAGAGTGATAGGCTAGGTGGACAAAGACTACAGACCTCACTCAGGGAGAAAGACCTTGGGGTGACACATAACACCGAGCACATCACCGGAGGCATCACATCAACCAATAACGCTGCAGCATACGGCGCCTGGCAAACCTGAGAATAGCGTTCCGAAACCTTAATAAGGAATCGATTTCAAGACACTGTACACTGGTATGTGAGGCCCATACGGAGTATGCAGCACCAGTCTGGAACCCACAAAACCTGGTCAAGCACGTCAAGAAGTTAGAGAAAGTACAAAGGTTTGCAACAAGGCTAGTCCCAGAGCTCAAGGGAAATGTCGTACGAGGAAAGGTTAAGGGGAAATCGGACTGACGACACTGGAGACAGAAGGGTCAGGGAGACAAGATAACACATATACCAGATCTGCGGGGAATAGACAAGGTGACAGAGATAGGTTGTTCCAGAGAGGGACACAGGACCAAGGGGTCACAAACGGAAGCTGAAGACTCAGACGATCACAGGACGTTTAGTAAGTATTTCTTTCAGTCACAGAGTTGTCAGCAAGTGGGATAGCCTAGCAAGTGAAGTAGTGGAGGCAGAACCATACATAGTTTTAAAGAAGAGGTATGACAAAGCTCAGGAAAGCAGAGAGAGAGAGGATCCAGTAGCGATCAGTGGAAGAGGCGGGGCCAGGAGCTGAGTCTCGACCCCGCAACCAAACAATTAGGTGAGTACAATTAGTTGAGACACACACATACACACACACACATACACAACACAACACACACACACATACACACAAACACATACACACACACATAACACACACACATACACACCACACACACTCACACCATACACACACAGCACATACGACACACACACACACTCACATACACATACACACAGCATACACACACACATACACACACACATACAACACACACATTACACACACACACTACACATACACACACATACACACACACACACAAACACACACACACATACACACACACACACACACATACACACACACACACACATACACACACACACACATACACACACACACATACACACACACACACATACACGCAACACACACCACACATCACACACATACACAGCACACACACACATACACACACACTACACCCACACCAAAACACACATACCACACACACACACACACACACACAAACACAACACACACACAAACACACACACAACATACACACACATACACACACACATACACACCACATACACACACCACTCACACATACACACACACAACACACATACACACACACACATACACACAACATACACACACACATACACACACACAGACATACACACACATACACACATACACACACATACAACACACACTGCTGCAAGCATAATGGGCGCCTAGCAAACCTCATAACAGCATTCCGACATCTTAATAAGCATCGTTCAGGACCCTGTACACCGTATACGTAAGGACCCATATGGAGTAAAGCGCACCAGTTTGGAACCCACACCTAGCCAGCACGTAAAGAAACCAGAGAAAGTGGCAAAGGTTTGCAACAAGACTAAGTCCCAGAGTCTAAGAGTATGTCCTACGAGAAGGTTTAAGGGAAATCAACCTGACGACACTGGCGGAACAGAGAGATAGGGGGACATGATAAACGAACTACAAAATTACTGAGAGGAATTGACAAGGTGGACACAAACAGGATGTTCCAGAGATTGGACACATAACAAGGGACACAGTTGGAAGCTAAAGACACAGATGAATCACAGGGATGTTAGGGAAAGTATACTTCAGCCACAAGTAGTCAGTAAGTGGAATAGTTTGGGAAGGCGATGTAGTGAGGCAGATCACTCATACATAGCATTAAGCATGAGGTACGATAAAGCTCACGGCTCAGGGAGAGTGACCTAGTAGCGATCAGTGAAAGGCGGGGCCGGAGCTCGGACTCGACCCCCCCGCAACCTCAACTAGGTGAGTAAAACGAGGTGAGTACACCTAACACCATACCACACACAAACAACACCCACATAACACACACACACATACACCCACACCACACACACATACACACACAACACACAACACACCTCACACATACACACACACAAACACACATAAACACCACACATACACACATACACACACACATAACACAACACACATGCATCACACACACATACACACACACACACACATACACACACACACATACACCCAACACACACATACACACACATAACATACACACACACACATACACACACACACACACAGTACAAACACACACACACATACATACAACACACACATACACACACATACACACACACACACTTACACACATACACACCACATACACACACAACACATACACACACACACACATACAACACACACACACAACTACACACACACACATACACACACAAACACATACATAACACACACACACATACACACACACACACACACACACACACCCACATATACACCCACACACACAGCACACATACACACACACATACATCCACACACACACACACACACATACAAACATACACACACAACACACACACACATAACATACACACACATCATACACACATACACACACATACATACATACCCACACACACACACACTCACACACACACACACACAACACCACACACACACAACACACACACACCAAACTCTTGCAAAGCACTTTAAGTCATTTGCTAGACATCAATCTTATATAAAGTAAAGGCAGCGATAGAATCTTGGTGTCTGGCTGGACAATAGCGCTGGGCTCCCGCGGTCTCTGAGGAGGTTCCACCACTCTCCGAACACGTTTCAATCCTCCTTGGACGATCCGAATGCCTTCACCGCGCACTCATCCCCCTATAACGTCCATCTCCCACTGTTATCAGTCATTCCTACTGTTTTCATCTCCACAACGCGCCTGCCAATTTCGACAAGAGTCCACGCAACGATGGAAAAACTAGGGAACGTAAATATGAGAGTTGTAACAATCTGGGCACACCAGAAGCAAGTCCAGGAGAGTTTCACTCTAGCGGCCACGATCAACACGCAGCGTCATTTCGTCTATTGTTGCATTTATTGTTGCATCTATTGACGGGTGTAAGAGAACAGGATGCGGCATCAGTCACCCCTCTCTCCCTACGTCTAAGTAAAGGATGACTTCACACCGGGAGAGCTGCAGCTCCTCACGCTCACCCTGAAATGCTCTCTCTCTCTCTCTCTCTCTCTCTCTCTAGGGATAGATAAGAGCTTTCAAGGGATACACCCTCAAGTATTTCGGGCTGATGTGGAGTTCAATCAATATCCCTCAGGATAAGCCTCGGTGCTGTCAGGATAACCTCTACCAGGGTGTATCCTTAGTGTGCTGTCAGGATAACAGGACCAGGGTATATCCTTCAGTGTTGCCAGTATAACAGGACCAGGGTATATCCCTCAGTGTTGCCAGGAGAACCCTGCCTGCCACCTTCCCTCCCTCCACAAACCTCAGTAACCTCCTCCTGCCTCTCCCTGTCTTCTCTGTGATGGCGCATGAATGCTCAATTTGTTTGGCTTAATTTGAATATGTATTAATTGACCACATTAGATGAATATGCATTGCTGAGAGAGAGAGAGAGAGAGAGAGAGAGAGAGAGAGAGAGAGAGAGAGAGAGAGAGAGAGAGAGAGAGAGAGAGAGAGAGATAGATAGATAGATAGATAGATAGAGAGAGAGAGAGAGAGAGAGAGAGAGAGAGAGAGAGAGAGAGAGAGAGAGAGAGAGAGAGATGTAATAGATCAATAAGTTGAGATTAATAAGTTGAGGAAGTCTAGGGAACGAATGGGATTGATAGTTAAAAATAGGAGAGCTGAGTTATTAAATGGAGAGATGGAGGTATCGGGAAGATGGAGGGAATATTTTGAGGAATTGATAAATGTTGAAGATAGAGAAGCTGTGATTTAGTGTATAGGGCAAGGAGGAATAAAATCTTATAGGAGTGAGGAAGAACCAGTTGTGAGTGTGGGGGAAGTCTGTGGGGCAGTGAGTAGAATGAAAGGGGGTAAAGCAGCTGGGATTCATGAGATAAAGACAGAAAAGTTAAAAGCAGGTGGGAATATAGTTTTGGCTCACGAAATCGTAATGACACGATTGCAAACAAACCATACAACGGGCGGGATTTGAACCCGCGGTCGGAGTGTCTCAAAACTCCAGACCGTCGCGTTAGCCACTGGACCAGTTAGCCACAATAAGATTCGTCCAACTAGGTATATTTCTACACCATAGGAAGGTTAGCTGGTCCAGTGGCTAACGCGACGGTCTGGAGTTTTGAGACTCTCTGACCGCGGGTTCAAATCCCGCCCGTGGTATGGTTTATATAGTTTTGGAGTGGTTACTGCTATTATTTAATAAATGTATGAAAGAAAGGTACCTAGGGATTGACAGGGAGCATGTATAGTTCCTTTGTACACAGGCAAAGGGAACAAAAGAGAATGCAAAAATTATAGGGTAATAAGCTGTTGAGTATACCTGGTAAAGTGTATGGTAGAGTTATTATTCAAAGAATTAAGAGTAAGACGGAGAGTAGGATAACAGATGAACAAGGAGGTTTTAGGAAGAGTAGGGGGTGTGTAGACCAAGTGTTTACAGTGAAACATATTGGTGAGCAGTATTTGGATAAGGGTAAAGAGGTTTTTATGGCATTTATGGATTTGGAAAAGGTTTATGACAGAGTGGAAAGGGGGGCAATGTGGCAGATGTTGCAAATGTATAAAATAGGAGGTAGGTTATTAAAAACAGTGAAACGTTTTTACGCGGATAGTGAGGCTCAGGTTAGAGTATGTAGGAGAGAGGGAGATTATTTCCCAGTAAAAGTAGGCCTTAGACAAGGATGTGTGATGTCACCATGGCTGTTCAATATATTTATAGATGGGGTTGTAAGAGAAGTGAATGCTCGGGTGTTGGAAAGAGGTGTGGGGTTAAAAGATAAAGAATCTAGCACAAAGTGGGAGTTGTCACGGTTGCTATTTGCTGATGACACTGTGCTTTTGGGAGATTCTGAAAAGAAGTTGGAAAGGTTGGTGGATGAGTTTGGTAGGATATGTAAAAGAAGAAATTTAAAATGAATACAGGAAAGAGTAAGGTGATGAAGATAAAAAAATTAAGCAACGAAAGATTGGATAACAGACTGGAGGGAGAGTGTATGGAGGAGGTGAATGTATTCAGGTATTTAGTAGTGGACGTGTCAGTAGATGGGTCTATGAAAGATGAGGTGAATCATAGAATTGACAAGGGGAAAAAGGTGAGTAGTGCACTGAGGAGTCTGTGGGAACAAAGAACTTCGTCCATGG
>NC_069402.1:29395846-29490846 GCF_026875155.1 Cherax quadricarinatus
GGAACAATATAACTCACAATACCGTGGCTGGAACAATATAACTCAATACCGTGGCTGGAACAATATAACTCAATACAATGGCTGGAACAATATAACTCACAATACCGTGGCTGGAACAATATAATTCAATACAATGGCTGGAACAATATAACTCACAATACCGTGGCTGGAACAATATAACTCAATACAATGGCTGGAACAATATAACTCACAATACCATGGCTGGAACAATATCCCTCACAATACCGTGGCTGGAACAATATAACTCATAATACCGTGGCTGGAACAATATAACTCAATACAATGGCTGAAACAATATAACTCAATACCGTGGCTGGAACAATATAACTCACAATACCGTGGTTGGAACAATATTACTCACAATACCGTGGCTGGAAGAATATAACTCACAATACCGTGGCTGGAACAATATAACTCACAATACCGTGGCTGGAACAATATAACTCAATACCGTGGCTGGAACAATATAACTCACAATACCATGGCTGGAACAATATAACTCACAATACCATGGCTGGAACAATATAACTCAATACCGTGGCTGGAACAATATAACTCACAATACCGTGGTTGGAACAATATAACTCACAATACCGTGGCTGGAACAATATAACTCACAATACCGTGGCTGGAACAATATAACTCACAATACCGTGGCTGGAACAATATAACTCAATACCGTGGCTGGAACAATATAACTCACAATACCGTGGCTGGAACAATATAACTCACAATACCGTGGTTGGAACAATATAACTCACAATACCGTGGCTGGAACAATATAACTCACAATACCGTGGCTGGAACAATATAACTCACAATACCGTGGCTGGAACAATATAACTCACAATACCGTGGTTGGAACAATATAACTCACAATACCGTGGCTGGAACAATATAACTCACAATACCATGGCTGGAACAATAAAACTAAATATCGTGGCTGGAACAATTCACCAAAAACACACACCTAAGAGAGGAACTTTATCAGGACGTTTCGCTCACTCCTGGAACACTCAAGTCGCAACTGGAAAAATCTTGCCTCAAGAATATTAAGTTTTGACAAAGTAAAAGGAATAAATTTAAGGAGGAAAGAGTTTGACTGTAGAGTTTGGCAGACTGTAGAGTTTGGCAGACTGTAGAGTTTGGCAGACTGTAGAGTTTGGCAGACTGTAGAGTTTGGCAGACTGTAGAGTTTGGCAGACTGTAGAGTTTGGCAGACTGTAGAGTTAGGCAGACTGTAGAGTTAGGCGGACTGTAGAGTTTGGCAGACTGTAGAGTTAGGCAGACTGTAGAGTTTGGCAGACTGTAGAGTTTGGCAGACTGTAGAGTTTGGCAGACTGTAGAGTTTGGCAGACTGTAGAGTTTGGCAGACTGTAGAGCTTGGCAGACTGTAGAGTTTGGCAGACTGTAGAGCTTGGCAGACTGTAGAGCTTGGCAGACTGTAGAGCTTGGCAGACTGTAGAGTTTGGCAGACTGTAGAGTTTGGCAGACTGTAGAGTTTGGCAGACTGTAGAGTTTGGCAGACTGTAGAGTTTGGCAGACTGTAGAGCTTGGCAGACTGTAGAGCTTGGCAGACTGTAGAGTTTGGCAGACTGTAGAGTTTGGGAGACTTTAGTTTGGCAGACTGTAGAGTTTGGCAGACTGTAGAGTTAGGCAGACTGTAGAGTTTGGCAGACTGTAGAGTTTGGCAGACTGTAGAGTTTGGCAGACTGTAGAGTTAGGCAGACTGTAGAGTTTGGCAGACTGTAGAGTTTGGCAGACTGTAGAGTTTGGCAGACTGTAGAGTTTGGCAGACTGAAGAGCTTGGCAGACTGTAGAGTTTGGCAGACTGTAGAGTTTGGCAGACTGTAGAGTTTGGCAGACTGTGGAGTTAGGCAGACTGTAGAGTTTGGTAGACTGTAGAGTTTGGCAGACTGTAGAGTTTGGCAGACTGTAGAGTTTGGCAGACTGTAGAGCTTGGCAGACTGTAGAGTTTGGCAGACTGTAGAGTTTGGCAGACTGAAGAGCTTGGCAGACTGTAGAGTTTGGCAGACTGTAGAGTTTGGCAGACTGTAGAGTTAGGCAGACTGTAGAGTTTGGCAGACTGTAGAGTTTGGCAGACTGTAGAGTTAGGCAGACTGTAGAGTTTGGCAGACTGTAGAGTTTGGCAGACTGTAGAGTTTGGCAGACTGTAGAGCTTGGCAGACTGTAGAGTTAGGCAGACTGTCGAGTTTGGCAGACTGTAGAGTTTGGCAGACTGTAGAGTTTGGCAGACTGTAGAGTTTGGCAGACTGCAGAGTTAGGCAGACTGCAGAGTTTGGCAGACTGTAGAGTTTGGCAGACTGTAGAGTTTGGCAGACTGTAGAGTTTGGCAGACTGTAGAGTTTGGCAGACTGTAGAGCTTGGCATACTGTAGAGTTTGGCAGACTGTAGAGTTTGGCAGACTGTAGAGTTTGACAGACTGTAAAGCTTGGCAGACTGTAGAGTTAGGCAGACTGTAGAGTTTGGCAGACTGTAGAGTTTGGCAGACTGTAGAGTTTGGCAGACTGTAGAGTTTGGCAGACTGTAGAGTTTGGCAGACTGTAGAGTTTGGCAGACTGTAGAGTTAGGCAGACTGTAGAGTTTGGCAGACTGTAGAGTTTTGGCAGACTGTAGAGTTTGGCAGACTGTAGAGTTTGGCAGACTGCAGAGTTTGGCAGACTGTAGAGTTTGGCAGACTGTAGAGTTTGGCAGACTGTAGAGTTTGGCAGACTGTAGAGTTTGGCAGACTGTAGAGTTTGGCAGACTGTAGAGTTAGGCAGACTGTAGAGTTTAGCAGACTGTAGAGTTTGGCAGACTGCAGAGTTTAGCAGACTGTAGTTTGGCCTACCTACCTAGATCTACCTACCTGGAGGGTATTCCGGGGATTAATGCCCCCGTGGCTCGGTCCATGACCAGGCCTCCCGGTGGATCAGGGCCTGATCAACCAGGCTGTTACTGCTGGCCGCACGCAATCCAACGTACGAACCACAGCCCGGCTGATCCGGCACTGACTTTAGGTATCTGTCCAGCTCCCTCTTGAAGGCAACCAGGGATCTACTGGTAATGCCCCTTATTGCTGGTGGGAGGCTGCTGAACAGTGTTGGGCCCCGGACACTTATTGTGTTTTCTCTTAGTGTACCAGTGACGCCCCTACTGATGAAGATACTTGTCCAGTTTCCTCGTGACCACTTCTACACATGTCCCAGCAGTGTTTTTTGATATCTTTTGGTAAGATGCTGAACAGTCTCAGGCTATGAATGTTGATACGTTTTCCAAGTGAAAAGAAGCACCGCTTCTTTTCACTGGGTTTATTTTACACTTTCTCCCATTTCTTCACTGCAGCATGTTGTTATGACAGTGTGCAAGGGCTTTCTAGGTATTTATTTTGTTCATCTCTCTCCTCCGTTCCTGTGAGCAGATATTTAGTACGGTTTTAAGGCGTTCCCAGTAAGTTAGGTACTTCACAGTGTCGACACAAACGCAGGTTTTAACGGATGAATCTGACACCAAGATGACCGTGGCAGCCTCCTGTATCTTACCATCCTCTCAGCTCACCACCACCACGATAAAACTCTACACCTACTGCTCACCTGCACCTTTTCTTTTGTTTTTAAACCTCACCATTTACACCTTCTCCTCCCGTATGTATCCTCACTTCCTCAGCCTCATGTTCCTCCCCGCCCCTCAGCCCCCACCTCCCCGCCTTTCACCCCCCTCCTCCCCGCCCCCAGGATGCTACTGAGCAGTAACCGCTGCTGTCTCATTCTCACCCTAACTTATGGTCTTCATTTTTCACCTGTAATGGCCTTTTATCGAAGCTTCTCTTATTAACTCTGTTCAAACAAAGACATTACTGCCAGCCTTCACCTCCATCCTTGATCCACTTATCCCATCATCCTTGATCCTCTCACCCCATCATCCTTGCTCCTCTCAACCCCATCATCCTTGATCCTCTCAACCCCATCATCCTTGATCCTCTCAACCCCATCATCCTTGATCCTCTCAACACCATCATCCTTGATCCCTCTTAACATCATGCTTGATCCTCTCAACACCATCATCCTTGATCCCTCTTAACATCATGCTTGATCCTCTCAACACCATCATCCTTGATCCCTCTTAACATCATGCTTGATCCTCTCAACACCATCATCCTTGATCCCTCTTAACATCATGCTTGATCCTCTCAACCTCATCATCCTTGATCCTCCCATCCCAATCATCCCATCATCCTTGATCTTCTCGACCTCATCATCCTTGATCCTCCCATCCCAATCATCCCATCATCCTTGATCCTCCCATCCCCATCATCTTTGATCCTCTCATCCCATCATTCTTGATCCTCTCATCCCATAATCCTTGATCTTCTCATCCCATCACCTTTGATCCTCTCAACCCATCATCCTTGTTCTTCTCACCCCTTCATCCTTGATCCTCTCATCCTCATCATGCTTGATCCTCCCATCCCCATCATCATGGATCCTGCCAACCCCATCATCCTTGATCCTCTCATTCCATCATCCTTGATCCTCTCATCCCATAATCCTTGATCCTCTCACCCCATCACCTTTGATCCTCTCAACCCATCATCCTTGTTCTTCTCACCACTTCATCCTTGATCCTCTCATCCCCATCATCCTTGATCCTCCCATCCCCATCATCATGGATCCTGCCAACCCCATCATCATGGATCCTCTCCCCTCCCCTCCACCACTTGATTCTTCACCCTTTCCTCTACCCTCGTGATTCTCTCACGTCTCTTCCACCCTCCTAATCTTCTCAGCTCTCGTCTTTCCCCCTTAATTCTCTCACTTTTCCCTGTCCTCCCTCATCTTCTCTATCCTCAGCCACTCCATCAATCAGTACCATCACCACCCACCACTTTGCAACTAACAGGAGGAGCCATGTCCCTACACCGTGCGGAAGGAGGGGTAAGCAGGCTGCCCTTAGACGGTGTTGAACCGCATAACGTCACCCCTTCCCCGCCAGGTCACAGTTCCTCAACCCCAACTAGTGTTCCCAGCACCATAACTCGGACTCATCTCCATTCCCTTCCCCATTTCCTCCCACCCCAACACCCATCATGGACCTCTCCCTGTGTGTCTCCCTCTCGTGTGAAAGTTCCGAAACTATGGAGCTTTGTGACCACTGTTCAAGTCATGTTTCACTCCGTGTAGAGCTTTATCACGTTTCACTCCGTGTAGAGCTTTATCAAGTCAATTCTTCCCTGGTGTAGGTCATACTGCATTTGCATCCAAAATGAGAGCCGTTTTCAACATCTCCCAGACACAGAAGATTAACTACAGGAACCTTCTCCAGGTATACTCCAAGTATTACCTTTGATGAGTTCCGAGAATCTTTCTACTCCCAGTTGGCGGCCAGGAGCCTCAGTGCCCACCATCCTAGGACCCACACGAGCGGTGAACGGACTGACTCCAGCCAAGATTTCTCAGCCAAATGTAAATATCTTCTTCAGCAATCACAGTAGCAGTCAAACCACTACCACCACACATCTTTTTTCTTCCATTCAACAAAACTGGGTACAATATCTGTGTGTTGCTATCCTATACTACATGACGGTTATATAGTGGGACCGAGATAAAGAGATAGTGGGCACAAATGGAGAAATGTATCAATCTGGGCTGGGAGATGTACAAACACACCGCCCCCACCTTTTTCTCTCCCACATATTACCTCGTTTCACCTGGTCTAGGACCGGGTCACAGTGGAGGTAATCACTCCAAGAAACTGACTATAAGTAAACCATTTTTCTTCTCACTCCGTACTTTCTCCCCCCTTATTCCCCTCTGGAGTTTGCCTGAAGTTGCTTCGGAATGGCACTGTCCCCCGAGGCCTAGTCCCAGATCAGGCCTCCTGGTTGCTGGCCTGGTTATCTGGTTATCTGGTTATCTGGCTATCTGGTCATGGGCCGGGCCTCCCGATGGATCAGGGCCTGATCAACTAGGCTGTTACTGCTGGCCGCACACAGTCCAACGTACGAGCCACAGCCCGGCTGATCCGGCACTGACTTTAGGTATCTTTCCAGCTCTCTCTTGAAGGCAGCCAGGGGTTTATTGGCAATTCCCCTAATGCTTGATGGGAGGCTGTTAAACAGTCTTGGGGCCCCGGACACTTGTGGTGTTTTCCCTTAGTGTACCAATGGCGCCCCTACTTTTTATTGGGGGCATTTTGCATCGCCTGCCCAGTCTTTTACTTTCGTAGGGAGTGATTTCTGTGTGCAGATTTGGGACCATTCCTTCCAAGATTTTCCAAGTGTAGATTATGATATATCTCTCCCTCCTGCGTTCCAACGAGTACAAGTCAAGTGCTTCCAAGCGTTCCCAGTAGTTAAGGTGCTTGACAGAACTTATACGTGCAGTAAAGGATCTCTGTACACTCTCTAGATCTGCGATTTCACCTGCTTTGAATGGAGATGTTAATGTACAGCAGTATTCCAGCCTAGAGAGAACAAGTGATTTGAAAAGGATCATCATTGGCTTGGCATCTCTCGTTTTGAAAGTTCTCATTATCCATCCTATCATTTTTCTTTGCGCGTGCGATCGTAGCACTGTTGTGATCCTTGAAAGTGAGATCCTCAGACATTACTACTCCCAGGTCCCTTACATTATTTTTCCGCTCTATTGTATGGCCGGAGTCAGTAGTATACTCTGTTCTAGTTATTATCTCCTCCAGTTTTCCATAACGGAGTAGTTGGAATTTGTCCTCATTGAACATCATATTGTTTACCGTTGCCCACTGGAAAACTTTGTTTATATCTTCTTGGAGGTTAACCGCGTCCTCAGCAGATGACAGCCTCATGCAGATCCTAGTATCATCAGCAAAGGATGATACGGTGCTGTGGTGTATATCTCTGTCTATGTCTGATATGAGGATCAGGAATAAGGTGGGGGCGAGTACTGTGCCTTGTGGAACAGAGCTCTTCACTCTGGCAGCCTCCGATTTAACTCTGTTGACCACTACTCTTTGTGTTCGATTTGTTAGGAAGTTGAAGATCCATCTCCCCACTTTCCCAGTTATTCCTTTAGCACGTATTTTATGGGCTATTATGCCATTATCGCATTTGTCAAATGCTTTTGCAAAGTCTGTGTATATTACATCTGCAATCTGATTTTCTTCCAGTGCATCCAAGGCCATATCATTATGATCCAGTACTTGTGAGAGGCAGGAGCGACCTGCCCTGAACCCATGTTGCCCTGGATTGTGCAGATTTTGGGAATCCAGGTGATTTGCAATCCTGCTTCTTAGCACTCTTTCAAAGATTTTTATGATGTGGGATGTCAGAGCTATTGGTCTATAGTTCTTAGCTAATGCTTTGCTGCCACCTTTATGGAGTGGGGCTATATCCGTTGTTTTAAGTGACTGTGGAATTTCACCCATGTCCAAGCTCCTCCTCCATAGTGTACTTAGGGCACGCGAGAGGGGTTTCTTGCAGTTCTTAATGAAAACAGAGTTCCACGAGTCTGGGCCCGGGGCTGAGTGCATGGGCATGTTGTCAATGGCTTTTTCGAAATCTATCGGAGTTAGGGTAATGTCGGAAATCTGGCATACATTTATGGAGTTTTGAGGCTCATTCATGAAGAAATCATTTGGGTCGTCAATCCTCAGACTGATTAGTGGTTCACTAAACACAGAGTCGTACTGGGATTTCAATATTTCACTCATTTCCTTGTTGTCATCTGTGTAAGTCCCTTCCTGTCTGAGTAAGGGCCCGATACTAGATGTGGTATTTGCCTTGTTTTTGGCATATGAAAAGAAATATTTTGAATTTCTTTCAATTTCACTAATAGCTTTAAGCTCCTCCTGTCTCTCCTGGTTCCTGTAAGAGTCATTTAACTTAAGTTCGATAGTTTCCACTTCCCTGGTCAGAGCCTCCTTTCGTGTATCAGATATTCTAGCACTCCTGAGGAGCTCAGTGACTCTTCGTCGTCTTCTGTAGAGGGAGCGTCTTTCTCCAGTTTACTCCTGCTCTTCTTCTTTCTTAGGGGAATATGCCTAGAACATGCTTCAGCTGCCAGGAAGATGATCCATTCAAGGCACTGGTTTGGATCCATGTCATTTAAGATATCTTCTCAACATGTTTCGTTTAGGACATGGTTTACCTGGTCCCAGTTGATGTTCTTGTTGTTGAAGTTGTATTTTGTGAAGACACCTTCACAGGTACATGCATTCTGCTGATCAGGACCCCTATGCATGTACGTCGGGACTTCGATTAGGTTGTGATCAGAATTAGTTGTTTTTGATATTCTTATGTCTCTTATCAGGTCCTCATTATTTGTGAAGATAAGGTCGTGTTTTCTAGTCTTGTTGGCTCCACTATCTGCTGGCTTAAGGTGTGTTTTTAGCAGAGACTTAGTAGCTCATGTGTGTGTGACCTTTCATCTGCACTACCTCCGGGAATTGTTTCAGCTATAACATTATTTGCTACATTCTTCCATTTTGTATGCCTTAGGTTGAAATCACCAAGCAGTAAGATGTTTGGGGATGGAGCTGGAAGGTTTTCCAGACAGTAATCAATTTTCAGTAGCTGTTCCTTGAACTGTTGTGAGGGTGCATCTGGTGGCTTATATACAACCACAATGACTAGGTTTTGGTTCTCGATCTTTATTGATAGAACTTCAACTACCTCATTTGTGGTGTTCAGCAACTCCGTGCAGATAAGGGACTCTTTGACATACAGGCCCCCCCCCCTTGTTGCTTGTTCATTCTGTCGCATCTAAAAAGGTTGTAACCACTTATCCATATTTCATTGTCAAAGTGATCTTTTGTGTGAGTCTCTGTGAAAGCTGCAAACATTGAATTAGACTCCTCTAGAAGTCCACTGATAAAAGGTATTTTGTTGTTGGTGGATGGCTTAAGGCCTTACCCTGTATATTAGCAAATATGAACGAGGTTATATTCTGTGTTTGTTGGGGGGATTTTGTTATTGGCATCAGTAGATGTAATTCTGGAGGGCCATGGGTGGCCACTGGCTGCGCCTCCAGTCCAACAAGGTGGTGGACTATTTTTATTTCCTTCCATTTCCTTTTTTTCGATCACGCTTTCAGTACTCGCAGTCTGCGGTTAAACCTAAGCACCACAACCCGGCTGATCAGGAGCTGATCATTACCAGGAACTGGTAATCCCCTTTATGCGCGAAGAGAGCCTCACTGTGACTTCTATGGATGTCACTTACATACAGATTCCAGCATCGTTTGCAAATGATGATACGGTGTTATGAATTGTGTCCCTATATGAGAAAGAGACAGAAGTAGGGCGAGTATCTTGCCTTTGGAGACTGCAGCAGTTCCTGGTTTCACTGTTTATTACTCTCTGGGTTGTATTCTGTTAGGATGTTAAATATCCATCTATCACCTTCCGAATTATTCCCCTTGCACGCATTTTGTGTGCAATTACCCTCATGGTCGAACTTGTCAAAGGTTTTTTCCAAAGTCAGTATACTGAATACTACATTTGCATTTTGCTTGTCTTCAAGTGCATCCAAGACCATGTCGCAGTGATACAGCAGTTGCAAAAGGCAGGAGAGACCTCTTCTGAACCCATGTTGACCTGGATTGTAGAACTACTGCGATTCCATGTGATTGGTTATCTTGCTTCTTGAAGAGCTTTCAAAAATCTTGATAATGTGTTACCTAGAGAGACAGTGAAATACGAAAAGCGATATGGGTACGTGGCGGGACAAAGTGTTCCAGGAGAGTAATGCACTTGTAAAGCATGTGGTATGTGTGGGGGAGGTAGGCCAAAGGGCGCACAGGGTGGCAATTTCTTGTAGACGGCTGTGGTGTGGGGGCAGGCCAGTGGGGTACTCCAGAGGGGGTAGTGGAGTGGAGGCAGGCCAGAGGGGGTAGTGGAGTGGAAGCAGGCCAGAGGGGGTAGTGGAGTGGAGGCAGGCCACAGTGTGTAGTGGAGTGGAGGCAGGCTAGAGGGGGTAGTGGAGTGGAGGCACGCCAGAGGGGGTAGTGGGGTGGAGGCAGGCCAGAAGGGTACTCCAGGGGGTTAGTGAAGTGGAGGCAGGCCAGAGGGGTACTCCTGGGGTAGTGGAGTAGAGGCAGGCCAGAGGGGTACTCCAGGGGGGTAGTGAAGTGGAGGCAGGCCAGAGGGGTACTCCTGGGGTAGTGGAGTTGAGGCAGGCCAGAGAGGTACTCCAGGGGGATGAAGCGGAGTGGAGGCAGGCCAGAGAGGTACTCAAGGGGAAGGCAATGGAGTGGGGCAAGCCAGAGGAGAACTCCGGTCCAGTAGAGTTGTCGAGTGGGACCAAGGCACAGGGGTACTCCAGTAGAGGTTGTGGAGTGGGAGCAAGCCACAGGCTGACTCCAGTGGAGGTTATGGAGTGGGAGTAAGCTACAGGGACACTCCACTGGGGGCTGTAGAGTGGGAACAAGCCATAGGGGGACTCCAGTAGAGGCTGTGGAGTGGGAGCAAGCCATAGGGGGACTCCAGTCGAGGCTGTGGAGTGGGAGCAAGCCATAGGGGGACTCCAGTAGGGTAATGCACTTGAACACAAAACGCACAATCACCTGGATTAACACTCGGGCCGCCAAGCACTTCAAACATGCAGGGTAAACAAAGCCTGTCTCCCTCCTGACCATTTCCAGAGTAGGGGAGGGAGGGAGGGATTGAACAGGTGGGTGGGGAGGATAGGGGAAGAGGGTGGATGAGAGGGTCACCCAGTGCTAGGGTTCACCGCGAACCTCCCCACCAGTACGCAAAACCGCTCACTTCATCAATTCCATTTCCCTGTGGTATAAATCATTTTGAGAGATGGTAACTCTCAAGTAACCCTAACTCCATCTTTTCTGGAACGATGCACCTCGAAGCTACTGTAGCTACTGACCACCACCTGGAGTCGCTTCAGGTCACTGCCCCCGCTACCCGGTCCAAGACCAGGTAGGTCTCTTGGTTGCTGGTCTGATCGATATAGCTATTACTGTCAGCAGGCCAACGTATGCATCACAACCTGACTGATCAGGAACTGTTTTTGAGGAATCTGTCGAGTTCCCTCTTGATGACAGCCAGAGTGGCTGTTGGAAATTCCCCGCACATCCAACATCCAATACACTCAACGTTACGTTACGTTACGTTTTTCCACCAGGAAGAACTTTAATAACATTCTGTCAGGTTCGTTTCCTCAACTAAGTTTCGGAATAGTTCTGAAAATTAAATTTACTTTGGGATCACATCTTAGAAACTTTGAGCCCTGATTATTGCCTCTCAGAGTCAGTGTTGCTTATTGATTTTCCTCTTCCAACTGCAGTGTTCGATATGTCAGAACCACCTTGCTCTTTCTCTCTCTCTCTCTCTCTCTTACACACACACACAGACAGAAGCTACGACTGGACCTCTGCAGCCACAAACAGGTAACACACACACACACACACACACACACACACACACACACACAAAAAAAAAAAAAAAAAAAAAAAAAAAAAAAAAAAAAAGTATTCACAGTGGAGACAGAAAGGACTCCAGAAAGACGGAGAGATGGGGTACACCAAGTGCTGGACACGATACATACAACCGAGGAGGTGAAGAGGCTGCTAAGCGAACTCCATAATTCAAAGGCGATGGAGCCGGATAACATCTCTCTGTGGCTCCTGAGAGAGGGAGCAGAGGCGCTCTGTGTACCACTAACAACAATCTTCAACATATCTATCGAAACAGGGCGGTATGGAAGACATTAAATGTAGACCCAATTTTTAAAAAAAGGAGACAGACACGCAGCATTAAACTACAGACCAGTGTCACTGACATGCATGCAAAATCATGGAGAAGATTATCGGGAGAAGAGTGGTGGACCACCTAGAAAGGAATGAGCTTGTATATAAACGGCAGCCAGCACGGATTTTGAGACGGGATATCCTGTGTCACAAGCCTACTAGAGTTCTACCTGGAGGTTACCTGGAGGTTATTCCGGGGATCAACGCCCCCGCGGCCCGGTCCATGACCAGGCCTCCCGATGGATCAGGGCCTGATTAACTAGGCTGTTACTGCTGGCCGCACGCAGTCCAACGTACGAGCCACAGCCCGGCTGATCCGGCACTGACTTTAGGTATCTGTCCAGCTCTCTCTTGAAGGCAGCCAGGGGTTTATTGGCAATTCCCCTAATGCTTGATGGGAGGCTGTTAAACAGTTTTGGGCCCCGGACACTTATGGTGTTTTCCCTTAGTGTACCAATGGCTCCCCTACTTTTTATTGGGGGCATTTTGCATCGCCTGCCCAGCATTAAGACAAGAGAGAGGTGGGCAGACTGCATTTTCTTGGACTGTAAGAAGGCTTTTGACACAGTTCCACACAAGAGCCTAGCGCAAAAGCTGAAGGACCAGGCAGGTATAACAGGAAAGGCACTGCAATGGATCAGAGAATGCCTGACGGAAAGGCACCAGCGAGTCATGGTACGTGATGAGTGTCAGAGTGGGCACCCGTGACGAGAGGGGTTCCACAGGGGTCAGTCCTAGGACCGGTGCTGTTTATGGTATATGTGAATGACGTGACGGAAGAAATACTCTCAGAAGTGTCCCTGTTTGCAGACAATGTGAAATTAATGAAGAGAATTCATTTGGAGGATAAGGCAGAACTACAGAGGGATCTGGACAGGCTGCAGGCCTGGTCAAGCAACTGGCTCCTGGAGTTCATGAAGATCCGGGAAGGGCAAAGAAAACCACAGACAAAGTACAGTCTAGCGAGCCCAAAGACTACAAACCTCACTCAAAACAAAGGCTCTTGGAGTATAATACCGAGCACACCTGCTGCTGTCTATGGGCGACTAGCAAATCTAAGAATAGCATTCAGACATCTCAGTAAGGAGTCGTTCCGGACCCTGTACACCGCGTACTTCAGGCCCATATTGGGGTATGCAGCTCCAGTTTGGAACCCACACCTGGCTAAGCATGTCAGGAAACTAGGGAAAGTGCAAATGTTTGCAACAAAACTAGTCCCAGAGATAAGGGGCATGTCCTACGAGGAGAGGTTAAGTGAATTCGACCAGACGACACTGGAGGACAGGAGGGACAGGGGAGGGACATGATAACGACATATAAAATACTAAGAGGAATCGACAAGGTGGACAGAGACAGGATGTTCCAAAAAGGGACACAGCAACAAGGGGTCACAACTGGAAGTTGAAGACTCAGGCGAGTCACAGGGATGTTAGGAAGTATTTGTTCAGTCACAGAGTTGTTAGTAAGTGTAATAAGTGAGGTAGTGGACGCTTTAAGAAGAGGTATGATAAAGCTCATGGATGAGGGAGTGGACCTAGTGGCGACCAGTGAAGAGGCGGGGCCAGGAGCTATGAATCGATCCCTACAACCACAATTCGGTGAGTACACTGCTAACATTTAGGCAAGTCATTTCGGACTGGGTGTCAGCTTTCTGGACCGTCTCCGTCAACTGTGGGAGGCCATTCTGTCAGCGTAACTCTCGCCGGGCAGGGCCGTCAGGGCGATGACCTTACGAAATCAACTATTAGGTGGATCTTGACTTCAGGGTTGGTCTGTTAGGTTTAAAAATCTATCGACTGTGCATATCCTCAATGCCCATCGCACAAACAGGCGAAATTATATGCAAAGAAATATCGCATTCAGCAGGACCGGCAGCTACCTACCAACCTGACGCATGCCCTTCACATGCCCTTACAACATTAGGTATCTTGTTCGACTGCAAGCCACGTTTCTCCTTACTCTGGGCACACCAGAGAGCCTAAATCTCCAGCCGACCTGGGTTCGAATCCTGCTGGTTAAGAAACACACAGACACACACTATATATATAATATAATATATATATATATATATATATACAGTAAGATCACAGTAAACAGGTGATTTCAGAATATGCAAAACAACCACTGTGAAAGAATAGAGAAATTCCAAGCGCTTTCGTGACTACTCACATTATCAAGGAACTATGAAAGTAAAGCATCCAAGGAAGGTATATAAGGGGTCTGATATATAAGCCAGACCCCTTATATACCTTCCTTGGATGCTATACTTTTATAGTTCCTTGATAATGTGAGTAGTCACGAAAGCGCTTGGAATTTCTCTATTCTTTCACAGTGGTTGTTTTGCATATATATATATATATATATATATATATATATATATATATATATATATATATATATATATATATATATATATATATATGTATATATATATGTCGTGCCGAATAGGCAGAACTTGCGATCTTGGCTTAAATAGCAACGCTCATCTTGCCATATAGGACAAGTGAAAATTTGTGTATGCAATAATTTCGCCAAAATCATTCTGAACCTAACGAAAAAAATATATTTGATTGTGTTTGTTTAGTATTAAATTACTGTAAACGTATTTAAAATATATTTAGTTGGGTTAGGCTAAAATAAATTATTCTTGTTATAATAAGGTTAGGTAAGTTTTCTAAGATTCTTTTAGTGAAAAATTAAAAATTTTTACATTAACATTAATGAAAAAAATATATCTTTAAACGTATAAGAGAAAATTTCAGAAAGGACTTAATTTTAAATGAGTTCTTGCTAATTGACCAGTTTTACATATTCGGCACGACATATATATATATATATATATATATATATATATATATATATATATATATATATATATATATATATATATATATATATATATATATATATATATATATATATATATATATATATATATATATATATTTCTGCAAAAGAAGAAAATTAAAAGTGAATACAGGAAAGAGTAAGGTTATGAGGATAACAAAAATATTAGGTGATGAAAGATTGGATATCAGATTGGAGGGAGAGAGTATGGAGGAGGTGAATGTATTCAGATATTTGGGAGTGGACGTGTCAGCGGATGGGTCTATGAAAGATGAGGTGAATCATAGAATTGATGAGGGGAAAAGAGTGAGTGGTGCACTTAGGAGTCTGTGGAGACAAAGAACTTTGTCCTTGGAGGCAAAGAGGGGAATGTATGAGAGTTTGTAGATGGATGGTTCAGAGAACCGACATGTTGATAAATTAGACACATGTGCAACTCTTGGGTTTCTTTATTGAGGAAACGTTTCGCCACACAGTGGCTTCATCAGTCCATATGTAGGAGAAACTTGAAGAACAGGAGGAGAATGAGGTAATCAGTCCCTCAACCTTGAGTCGATGTGTTCAGTCCATCAATCTTGAATAGAATACGGCATATGAGCGGAGAAGCAGCTTATAAACCGTATAGCAGGAGAGGTGCAGCAGTCATAGGTGGTGTCACATTTGTTCAATGTGGAAGTAGGTCGTGCCCATTCATCTACAAACCTGTCAGACACTGCAACTTATTGGGATCTTAATACTTAGGAATTCTTCGCTTGCCTAATTCTTGGGCACGACCTACTTCCACATTGAACAAATGTGACACCACCTATGACTGCTGCACCTCTCCTGCTATACGGTTTATAAGCTGCTTCTCCGCTCATATGCCGTATTCTATTCAAGATTGATGGACTGAACACATCGACTCAAGGTTGAGGGACTGATTACCTCATTCTCCTCCTGTTCTTCAAGTTTCTCCTACATATGGACTGATGAAGCCACTGTGTGGCGAAACGTTTCCTCAATAAAGAAACCCAAGAGTTGCACATGTGTCTAATTTATCAATGTATGAGAGTATAGTTTTACCAACGCTCTTATATGGGTGTGAAGCGTGGGTGATGAATGTTGCAGCGAGGAGAAGGCTGGAGGCAGTGGAGACGTCATGTCTGAGGGCAATGTGTGGTGTGAATATAATTCAGAGAATTCATAGTTTGGAAGTTAGGAGGAGGTGCGGGATTACCAAAACTGTTGTCCAGAGGGCTGAGGAAGGGTTGTTGAGGTGGTTCGGACATGTAGAGAGAATGGAGCGAAACAGAATGACTTCAAGAGTGTATCAGTCTGTAGTGGAAGGAAGGCGGGGTAGGGGTCGGCCTAGGAAAGGTTGGAGGGAGGGGGTAAAGGAGGTTTTGTGTGCGAGGGGCTTGGACTTCCAGCAGGCATGCGTGAGCGTGTTTGATAGGAGTGAATGGAGACAAATGGTTTTTAATACTTGACGTGATGTTGGAGTGTGAGCAAAGTAACATTTATGAAGGGGTTCAGGGAAACCGGCAGGCCGGACTTGAGTCCTGGAGATGGGAAGTACAGTGCCTGCACTCTGAAGGAGGGGTGTTAATGTTGCAGTTTAAAAACTGTAGTGTAAAGCACCCTTCTGGCAAGACAGTGATGGAGCGAATGATGGTGAAAGTTTTTCTTTTTCGGGCCACCCTGCCTTGGTGGGAATCGGCCACTGTGATATATATATATATATATATATTATATATATATATATATATATATATATATATATATATATATATATATATATATATATATATATATATATATATATATATTATATATATATATATATATATATATATATATATATATTATTATATATAATATATATATATATATATATATATATATATATATAATATATACCTGGAACTACCTGGAGGGCATTCCGGGGATCCACGACCAGGCCTCCCAGTGGATCAGGGCCTGATCAACGAGGCTGTTACTGCTGGCCGCACGTAATCCAACGTACGAATCACAGAACGGCTGATCCGGCACCGTCTTTAGGTATCTGTCTAGCTCCCTCTTGAAGACAACCAGGGGTCTTCCCGTAATGCCCCTTATTGCTGGTGGGAGGCTGCTGAACAGTCTTGGGCCCCGGACACTTATTGTGTTTTCTCTTAGTGTACCAGTGACTCCCCAACTTTTCACTGGGGGTATGTTGCATCGCCTGCGAAGTCTTTTGCTTTCGTATGGAGTGATTGCCGTGTGCATATTAGGGACCAGTTCCTCCAGAATCTTCCAGGTGTAGATTACGATATATCTCTCTCGCCTGCGCTCTAGTGAGTACAAGTCAAGTGTTTCCAGGCGCTCCCAGTAGTTAAGGTGTTTGATGGAACTTATACGTGCAGTAAAGGTTCTCTGTACACACACACACACACACACACAATATATATTATATATATATATATATATATATATATATATATATATATATATATGTGTGTGTGTGTGTGTGTGTGTGTGTGTGTGTGTGTGTGTGTGTGTGTGTGTGTGTGTGTGTGTGTGTGTGAGTGAGTGAAAGAAAAGGCCTATTTAAAGTGTTTACGCTCCTCCTAAGAGTAAGGAGGTCACTCTCCCTGCACCATGAGGTTTATCATACCTCTTCTTAAGGCTATGAATGGATCCTGCCTCCACTATATCGCTTCCCAATCTATTCCACTTCCTGACTACTCTGTGACTTAAGAAATACTGCCTAATATCTCTGTGATTCATCTGAGTCTTCAACTCCCAACTGTATCCCCTTGTTACTGTGTCCCATCTCTGGAACATTCTGTCTCTGTCCACCTTGGCAATTCCTCTCAGTATTTTATATGTCGTTATCATGTACTCCCTATCTCTCCTGTCCTCCAGTGTCGTCAGGTTGATTTCCTTTAACCTCTCCTAGTAGGACATTCCTCTTAGCTCTGGGACTAGTCTTGTTGCAAACCTTTGCACTTTCTCTAGTCTCTTTACGTGCTTGGCTAGGTGTGGGTTCCAAACTGGTGCCGCATACTCCAATATGGGCCTAACGTACACGGTGTACAGGGTCCTGAACGATTCCTTATTAACATGTCGGAATGTGTGTGTGTGTGTGTGTGTGTGTGTGTGTGTGTGTGTGTGTGTGTGTGTGTGTGTGTGTGTGTGTGTGTGTGTGTAGTCACCTAGTTATACTCACCTAGTTGAGGTTGCGGGGGTCGAGTCCGAGCTCCTGGCCCCGCCTCTTCACTGATCGCTACTAGGTCACTCTCCCTGAGCCATGAGCTTTATCATACCTCTGCTTAAAGCTATGTATGGATCCTGCCTCCACTACATCGCTTCCCAAACTATTCCACTTACTGACTACTCTGTGGCTGAAGAAATACTTCCTAACATCCCTGTGATTCATCTGTGTCTTCAGCTTCCAACTGTGTCCCCTTGTTACTGTGTCCAATCTCTGGAACATCCTGTCTTTGTCCACCTTGTCAATTCCTCTCAGTATTTTGTATGTCGTTATCATGTCCCCCCTATCTCTCCTGTCCTCCAGTGTCGTCAGGTTGATTTCCCTTAACCTCTCCTCGTAGGACATACCTCTTAGCTCTGGGACTAGTCTTGTTGCAAACCTTTGCACTTTCTCTAGTTTCTTCACGTGCTTGGCTAGGTGTGGGTTCCAAACTGGTGCCAAACTGTGTGTGTGTGTGTGTGTGTGTGTGTGTGTGTGTGTGTGTGGTGTGCGTGTGCGTGCGTGTGTGTGTGTGTGTGTGTGTGTGTGTGTGTGTGTGTGTGTGTGTGTGTCTGTGTGTGTGTGTATGTGTGTGTGTGTGTGTGTGTGTGCGTGTGTGCGCGCGCGCGCGTGTGTGTGTGTGTGCGCGCGCGCGCGCGTGTGTGTGTGTGTGTGTGTGTGTACAAATCTATTTGTGGCTGCAAGAGTCAAGTCGCAGTTCTTGGACCCACCTTTCAACTTGCCGCTTACTAGATTCACTCCCTCGTAGCCTCGTGAGCTCTATCGTACATGCTCTTCAAGCTATGTATGAACTGTGCATGCACCACTTCTTCACCCAGATCCTCCCACCCTCCGACCACCCTGAGGCTGAAGAAATACTTCCTGACATCCTTGTGGCTCATCCGTGTCTTTAACTTCCACTGGTGTCATTATGGAAACATTACTGACCACTGGTAATTCCAAGTTGACTGGGGCCAAAAGGGGCCACGACCAGGACCACGAGAGGCCACAATAATGGGTGAAGCATGACAAGAGGCCAGGTGAGGGATGGAGACAGTGGTCTTCCCTGACAACAACACGCTCAACCTGATGAATACCCGACCCTATCACCCCTCCCTCCATCCCTCCCTTCCTTCCACCCGTCCATCCTCTCTCTCTCTCTCTCTCTCTCTCTCTCTCTCTCTCTCTCTCTCTCTCTCTCTCTCTCGCTCTCTTCCTCCCCACCACCCCTGTCTTCGGTATACCTTTGATGAGCTCCTAGAGCTTTTCTACTCCCGGAGCCCGGCCATGGGCTAGGTTCGTCTAGTGCTTACCTGGTCAACTAGGATGTTGTTGCAGGTGGCCCGCTAAACCACATATCACAGCCTAGTTAAACTGGCACCTGGTGAAGATATTTGTCCAGTTTCCTCTTAAAGACTACTACACTTGTCCCAGATGTGTTTCTGATATCTTCAGGAAAGATGCTGAATAATCTGGGACCACGGATGTTGATACAATGCTCTCTTATATCTACAGCATCCCTGCTTTCCACTGGGTTTCCTTCAGTGTTTTTTCCCCAATCTTTACACTATATTTTATTCCAGAATTTCTTGTTCCTCCGACCTGACATTGACCTGCAGACAATTCCGGGATCAGCACCCCCGCGGCCCGGTCCCAGACCAGGCTTTCTAGTCAACTCTGGCAGCACGCAGTTCAACGTATCCACCATAGCCAGGCTGATCAGTAACTAACTTGAGAAACTTATCAAGTTCCCTCTTGAAGATAACCAAGGGTCTGTTGGTAATTACCCCCCCCCCCCATAAACGGAGGGCGTTGAAGAGTTTTGGTGTCTTCACACTTATTGAGAATATTCTGTGCCGTCCTCTCAGTTTCTTGCTTCCCACATCTCATTTTCATTACATTTATTCTAGTCATTTTCCATTTGTTCTGCCTGTGTCTGGAATTATTTTTCTTAAAAATGCCTTGGTCCACCATGAGGTCTGGTCTGGGACCGGGCCGCGGGGGCGGCCACCCAAAGAAACGCCCTTCAGGTATCCTTCAGATATTTATTCCAACCTTCCTTAGCTATCTCCTCCTAGGCTCTGATTCTTTGGTTTTCTCATTTAATATCTTGCTGTCTCGTTGACCCCCCCCCCCCCGTTTAGCCCAATTACCCACCCAGTCTGGTCACTTCCACTGAAGAATGGAGCACGGCACAAGACCCAGCAGCACAAGCTAGTCAGGTCCAATTCACACCCACCCACACCCACTCATGTATTTATCTAACCTATTTTTAAAACTACACAACGTTTTAGCCTCAATAACTGTACTCGGGAGTTTGTTCCACTCATCCACAACTCTATTGCCAAACCAGTGCTTTCCTATATCCTTCCTGAATCTGAATTTTTCCAACTTGAAACCATTGCTGCGAGTCCTGTCTTGGCTGGAAATTTTCAGCACGCTGTTGACATCCCCTTTATTTATTCTTGTTTTCCATTTATACACCTCGATCATATCCCCCCTAATTCTACGCCTTTCGAGAGAGTGCAGATTCAGGGTCCTCAGTCTATCCTCAAATGGAAGATTTCTGATACATGAGATCATCTTTGTCATCCTCCTCTGTACGTTTTCCAGAGCATTTATATCCATTCTGTAATACGGTGACCAGAACTGAGCAGCATAGTCTAAATGAGGCCTAACCAAGGATATATAGAGTTGAATAACAATCTGAGGACTTCTATTATTTATACTTCTAAATATGAAGCCAAGAATTCTGTTAGCTTTATTGCGAACACTAAAGCACTGTTGTCTTTGTTTTAGATTACTGCTAACCAGAACTCCTAAATTCTTTTCGCAATCAGTAGTATTAAGATCGGCATTATTTAGTTTATATGTGACATGGTTATTTAACTGTCCGACATTTAGAACTTTGCATTTGACAATATTAAACTGCATCTGCCACTTCTCCGACCATTGTATCAGCCTATTCAAATCATCCTGGAGTGCTCTAGTGTCCTCATTAGAATGAATTGGACGGCCTATTTTGGTGTCATCAGCAAATTTGCTTATGTCGCTATTTATTCCCTCACCTATGTCGTTTATGTAAATTGTGAACAACAACGGGCCCAACATTGACCCCTGAGGAACACCGCTTGTGACGTGCCCCCATTCTGATTTCTCCCCATTTATGCAAACTCTCTGCTGCCTATTTGTCAACCTTGCCTCTACCCAGGAAAAAAATTCTCCTCCTATTCCGTGTGCCTTAAGTTTCCTCAATAGCCTCTGATGTGGAACTCTATCGAAAGCCTTACTGAAGTCCATATACACAATATCATATTCATTACCATGATCTACCTCCTCAAACACCTTAGTAAAAAAAGTTAGTAAATTCGTAAGACAGGAACGCCCCTTTGTAAAACCCTGTTGAGATTCATTAATCAAAAAGGGCCTATCAAGATGGCTACGAATTGCTTCGGCAATTACTGATTCCATAAATTTTCCCACTAAGGAGGTAAGGCTTACTGGTCTACAGTTCGAAGCCAAGGACCTGTCACCTGCCTTGTGATTAGGTATTACATTTGCCATTTTCCACTTATCAGGCACTATGCCAGTTTGTAGTGATATGTTAAAAAGATTAGCCAAAGGTATGCTAAGTTCCTCTTTACATTCCTTTAACACCTTGCAAACAGTTCATCAGGGCCTGGGGATTTGTTAGGTTTTAGTTTCTCTATTTGTCTGAGGACCACGTCACTAGTTACCGCAATCGTACATAGTTTATTATCCTGTTCTACATAATCCATTATTTCAGGAATATCGCTAGTATTTTCCTGGGTGAAAACTGAGAGGAAGTAGGTATTGAGAATTTCACACATATCCTTATCACTGTCGGTGATCTGACCAGAGTTACTCTTAAGTGGGCCAATCTTGTTTATCTGGAGTTTATCTGGAGAGAGTTCCGGGGGTCAACGCCCCCGCGGCCCGGTCTGTGACCAGGCCTCCTTAGGTCAGTGTCCCAGGATGCGACCCACACCAGTCGACTAACACCCAGGTACCCATTTTACTGATGGGGAACATAGACAACAGGTGAAAGAAACACGTCCAATGTTTCTACTCTGGCTGGGAATCGAACCCAGGCCCTCACCGTGTGAAGCGAGAGCGTTAACCACCAGGCCACCAGAGCCCTAATCTTACTTTTGTATACCTGAAAGAGCCCTTTTGGGTTAGTCTTTGAATCCCTTGTGACCTTAGCCTCATAATCCCTTTTTGCTTTTCTTATTCCTTTCTTTATTTCTCTCTTTAATTGAATATATTTTCTTAACTGCCCATCCCCTCTTTTGATACACCTACAGATGCCTCTCTTTTGACCAGTGAGATGTTTTAATCTATTGTTCATCCATTTGGGATCATTTTTGTTAGATTTAATTTCCCTACTCGGAACAAAAGTTGTCTGGGCAGCTAGAACTATGCTCTGAAAAACGTCATATTGGCAACCAAGATCACCTACCTGACCCATAGTCAGGACATCCCAATTTAGCCCACTCAGGTAATTTTTCAGTCCCATGAAGTCGGCCAAGCGAAAATCTGAGACAGAGATTTGATTGCAGTTATCTGGGTAATTCCATGATATATTGAAACTAAGTGATTTGTGATCACTTTCCCCAAGCTCATCATTAACCTCAAGATTATTAATTAGTGAATCTTTGTTGGCAAGAACCAAGTCAAGCAGATTGTTTCCTCTAGTTGGTTCTGTCACAACCTGTTCTAAAAAGCAATAATGAACCGTATCAAGAAAGTCACAAGACTCAAGATTTCCTGTTATATTGTTCAAATCAATTTGTCTTTACGTCTAAATTAACGTCGTAGTTTCTTTCTTAACGTTTTCCTTTCTTGCTGAAATTTTTGTAGGGAACTGATACAATTCACTAACGCGATGGATAAACACAAACGCAGTATAATGCGATCCTTTGCTGACAACGTTTCGCCTACAACAAGTGGGCGAAAACGTTGAATCCTTGCTTAACATCTTGCTCAGGGCAATGCTTCCGTGTAAGATGTTTACCTGGTCAGGTCCACGTCTCCGGCGACACTTGCGTTCCTCCTTGTCTCGTAGGAATTCGGTCCTCTCGTGAACTCAGAATATCTTCTTGAGCATCTCTCAGTCTCTCTTGACTCTTCAAGGTGCCACCTTGATGCCGGTAAAGGTCTCGTGACCCAAGGTACTGAAGCTGTTCTCTTCTTGGGATCAAACCGAATTGCCTTCCATCTCCCACTTGCTGCATGATGTTAATAATAATAATAATAATAATAATAATAATAATAATAATAATAATAATCTCTTTGGGCTACTGCTTCCCACCTATTTCTCATCGCCCTGTGTTTATTTTCTTTCTATCATCTGGTGGAAAATGGTCAAGTATCGCGGAGTGCGTTGTCTGTCTGGCAGTTCGAGCCTAGACACCTGAGTTACCTCAAGATAACTCTTGTAGTAGGTATCCCACGCCTCCTGGTCACGCTACCTACACACACCACCTAGCCTAGTCCACGCCCACGCCCAGTATAATGTGTAGGTGCGTGTTTGGAGGGAGGGAGAGAGAGAGAGAGAGAGAGAGAGAGAGAGAGAGAGAGAGAGAGAGAGAGAGAGAGGGGGGGGGAGGGGCAACACTCCTGGAAGCTACAAACACTAGATTAAGAATCTCTGACTCTACCCTCCTGTGTAGTAGCTACCATCACTCAGTGCCAACATACCATAGCAAGGTTCCAATGTACCATAGTACATGTACAGGTTCCTCTTGCATCACACAACACACAAATGCTTACATTCAAAAATGACCGTCATAACCACACAGACAGTCATTGACAGGTTGACAACTCAAGAAGGATAATAATAATAATAATAATAATAATAATAATAATAATAATAATAATAATAATAATAGTGTCTTCCATAAGACTAGGATGAGACCCATGACAGATGGCTAACACCCAGGTACGTATTAACTAGTAGGTGAAGTAGGGCAACGAATGTCACATCATGCCTTATCACACCATGCCCTGTCACATAATACCTTGTCACACCATGCCCTGTCACATCATGCCCTGTCACATCATACCTTATCACACCATGCCCTGTCACATCATGCCTTATCACACCATGCCCTGTCACATCATACCTTATCACACCATTCCTGTCACATTATGCCCTGTCACATCATGCCCTGTCACATCATGCCTTATCACACCATGCCCTATCACATCATGCCCTGTCACATCATGCTTTGTCACACTATGCCCTGCCACATCATGCCCTATCACATCATACCTTGTCACACCATGCCATGTCACACCATGCCCTGTCACATTATGCCCTGTCACATCATGCCCTGTCAAATCATACCTTGCCACACCATGCCCTGTCAAATCATACCTTGTCACACCATGCCCTGTCACATCATGCCTTGTCACACCATGCCCTGTCACATCATGCCTTGTCACACCATGCCTAGTCACATCATACCTTGTCATATCATGCCCTACGATCGAAATAGGATCTTTAACTAAGGAGATATACGTAGGTACTTGAACACTATTCTATATCACTTAATCCCATGCTTACGATAATGACTGAAATCTAAGCCTTTAGAAATAGAAAACAATCAAACTGAAGATGATGATGGACTGACATTTACTGTCCAAAACAAAACAGCAGGTAAGGTCTGGTAAGACTGGTCAGGAAAGAGGATAACTACATGCTGAAGCGGGTCTTGGTCAGATGATGATCGAGGCCTTCTACCGGCTCATCAGTCCGAGTGACAGCAGTGATTGCAACACTGCTACGATGTACAAGTCTGTTGCAGCCTTTGGTGTGCACCCACCTCTTGGATGATCAGCCTCCACCCACCCCTACCTGACCTCTTGGATGGCCTTCCTCCACCCACATCTCCACCATCCCCCACCACCACCCACTTTTCCACCACCATTGTATTCCACATTCCCAACAAGATAACACCGAGCAAGGTAACTCGTCCCAAGCCTCGACTAATCCAGTTGTGACCTGTCATTTTAACTTCTCCAACACGACACACATGTATCGCTATTAAAGCTGTGATCCACATCTTCAACTTCACTCTGTCCCCAACATGTGCAGTAATAATGAATAAAGCGCTATAACAAAAACTATAATGAACATACAGAGATAAACAACTCTCATGTAGATAGGTGAAAATGTAATATTTTGTAATAAAAAAATATATCTTCCGGAGCCTACAACTTTTTCCAACGAAATAATACCAGAGTACAAAGTGTGGAAAAATGTTCATTATACAAGTGTGGGACAAGGGTGGTTTTACCGTCCATTCCTTGATAACATTGAAGAAATGCCCTCCCTCCCCTTCCTCAGTCCCATGATAAACGCCAGCCAACCTGTGATACAGTATTGTAATATTAGTCATAGTACTAATTACAGTTGCTAGCTCAAACTAGTTAATAATAATGAAATGTTAGAATTAAAGTTACTTTGTAAGGGGACATTAAATGTGCTGTATTATCACTAACGACAGTGGGTAAGCACGTGAAGTGCCTTAGCCAGGACCTTCACAACCCAGCCACGGCAGTTAGTTTACTTCAAGTGCCGATAAAGAGAGGAGTTTTCGTGCCGCGTGCATTCACGATGGCATAAGGAGGAGAACTTGGCATAAAGTCAAAGATAAGTGACACGGTAAAGGTTCTCATGCGACTATAAAACCCCCAAAAGTGCGTGTCTCGGGTTACCAAGGCACGGATCACGGTAAATAAGCCACGGACCGCCTTCCAACCCGGTGTTCGCCGACGAAAACGGGTCACCCGCTGAACGCGGAGTCCATCAACTGTGGTGTTGACGCCGGTGATTACACTCTTGTTAAATAAACTGAAACTAATTCAGTCGGTGACGCTCAAATAATGATTGTGAATGTAGTGTAAATGACAGCTCATTCGAGGAGACCTTTCAAACAACTCTGGATCGTCACCGCCTAGTTACCAGACGCAGCAGTGTTGTCCTAATTTGATCGTCACTGCCTCGTTACTAGACGCAGCAGTGTTGTCCTAATGTGATCGTCACTGCCTAGTTACCAGATGCAGCAGTGTTGTCCTAATGTGATCGTCACTGCCTAGTTACCAGACGCAGCAGTGTTGGCCTAATTTGATCGTCACTGCCTCGTTACTAGACGCAGCAGTGTTGTCCTAATGTGATCGTCACTGCCTAGTTACTAGACGCAGCAGTGTTGTCCTAATGTGATCGTCACCGCCTAGTTACTAGACGCAGCAGTGTTATCCTAATGTGATCGTCACCGCCTCGTTACTAGACGCAGCAGTGTCCTAATGTGATCGTCACCGCCTAGTTACTAGACGCAGCAGTGTTGTCCTAATGTGATCGTCACCGCCTAGTTACTAGACGCAGCAGTGTTGTCCTAATGTGATCGTCACCGCCTAGTTACTAGACGCAGCAGTGTTGTTTCCCAATGTGATCGTCACCGCCTAGTTATAGACGCGCAGTGTTGTCCTAATGTGATCGTCACCGCCTAGTTACTAGACGCAGCAGTGTTGTCCTAATGTGATCGTCACCGCCTAGTTACCAGATGCAACAGTGTTGTCCTAATGTGATCGTCACCGCCTAGTTACCAGACGCAGCAGTGTTGTCCTAATGTGATCGTCACTGCCTAGTTACTAGACGCAGCAGTGTTGTCCTAATGTGATCGTCACCGCCTCGTTACTAGACGCAGCAGTGTCCTAATGTGATCGTCACCGCCTAGTTACCAGACGCAGCAGTGTTGTCCTAATTTGATCGTCACTGCCTCGTTACTAGACGCAGCAGTGTTGTCCTAATGTGATCGTCACTGCCTTTGTTTCCAGATGCTGCCCGTGTTGTCCTAATGTGATCGTCACTGCCTAGTTACCGACGCAGCAGTGTTGGCCTAATTTGATCGTCACTGGGCCCCGTTACTAGACGCAGCAGTGTTGTCTAATGTGATCGGGCACTGCCTAGTTACTAGACGCAGCAGTGGGTTTTCCTAATGTGATCGTCACCGCCTAGTTACTAGACGCAGCAGTGTTATCCTAATGTGATCGTCACTGCCTAGTTACTAGACGCAGCAGTGTCCTAATGTGATCGTCACCGCCTAGTTAAATAGACGCAGCAGTGTTGTCCTAATGTGATCGTCACCGCCTAGTTACTAGACGCAGCAGTGTTGTCCTTTAAAGTGATCATCACCCCCTAGTTACTAGACGCAGCAGTGTTGTCCTAATGGATCGTCACCGCCTAGTTACTAGAAAGCAGCAGTGTTGTCCTAATGTGATCGTCACCGCCTAGTTACTAGACGCAGCAGTTTTTGTCCTAATGTGATCGTCCCCCGCCCAGTTACCAGTGCAAACAGTGTTGTCCTAATGTGATCGTCACCGCCTAGTTACCAGACGCAGCAGTGTTGTCCTAATGTGATCGTCACTGCCTAGTTACCAGACGCAACAGTGTTGTCCTAATGTGATCGTCACCGCCTCGATACTAGACGCAGCAGTGTCCTAATGTGATCGTCACTGCCTAGTTACCAGACGCAACAGTGTTGTCCTAATGTGATTTGGGCACCGCCTAGTTACCAGACGCAGCAGTGTTGTCCTAATGTGATCGTCACTGCCTAGTTACCAGACGCAGCAGTGTTGTCCTTACCAGACGCAGCAGTGTTGTCCTAATGTGATCGTCACTGCCTAGTTACCAGATGCAGCAGTGTTGTCCTAATGTGATCGTCACTGCCTAGTTACCAGATGCAGCAGTGTTGTCCTAATGTGATCGTCACTGCCTAGTTACTAGACGCAGCAGTGTTGTCCTAATGTGATCGTCACTGCCTAGTTACTAGACGCAGTAGTGTTGTCCTAATGTGATCGTCACCGCCTAGTTACTAGACGCAGCAGTGTTGTCCTAATGTGATCGTCACCGCCTAGTTACCAGACGCAGCAGTGTGTTGTCCTAATGTGATCGTCACCGCCTAGTTACTAGACGCAGCAGTGTTGTCCTAATGTGATCGTCACCGCCTAGTTACTAGACGCAGCAGTGTTGTCCTAATGTGATCGTCACCGCCTAGTTACCAGACGCAGCAGTGTTGTCTTAATGTGATCGTCACCGCCTAGTTACCAGACGCAGCAGTGTTGTCCTAATGTGATCGTCACCGCCTAGTTACTAGACGCAGCAGTGTTGTCCTAATGTGATCGTCACCGCCTAGTTACTAGACGCAGCAGTGTTGTCCTAATGTGATCGTCACCGTCTAGTTACCAGACGCAGCAGTGTTGTCCTAATGTGATCGTCACCGCCTCGTCATCAGACGTCACAGTGTTTGTCTCATGCACACCCACAAATAATGTACATAGGCTCGACAAATCTAATGCTTTACGAAGGCCAAGGGATCGAACACTAATCAGAGTTGGACTCTGACCACCTCAAAATTACCCATCAACTTCTTCCACTGTCTGCAATATTTACGGTACTGGATTGAAAAAGCCACTGGTTGGTGAAAAGCCTCCACAATTAGGCAACCCAGGCATTGCACATGTGTCTTGCTCATCAACATAAACAGCCCCAAACCATACAGAGATCCAAACATGTCTCGTAAACTATTACCAATTCTGTTAAACATGTTTCTATGTTGTACTGAGGCACGTACCTGTCTGCCAGATTAACTTCCTAGAGATCCTAAGAAGGTGGATTCTTACATGAATGATACACAGTACCGACAAGATGAAGAATTACACACATGTACAACAACAGGATATCTTTATTTGTTTTAGAAAGACACGTAAGTAAACACGATGACATAAATATGTCATAGTGTTTGCTTACGTGTCTTTAAACTAAACCAACTTGTCGGTATTTATTACCACGGTTTATACCATCTTTATTTGTAGACGCTTCACCATCCACTGGCTGTAGTAATTACAAATTCAAGGACATAATGGGAAGACTATAGACCTATAATATACAAAAGACGAGGTAAATCAGTCCCTCAGCCTTGGTGGGACTGATTCCATCATGTCCTTGAATTTATATTGATAAAGCCACTGGTTGGCGAAACGTCTACCAATAAAGATCTTACACGAGGTGGACTTGTAATAACTCCAGATGCTGAGAGTCAAACCCGCCCCATAATAAAAGTAATTTTAAAGTAATTAATTGCTAACTGCACACAATTACATCTGCAGGTCTGGGGTCACAGCAACTACAGCAACGATGGAGGGGTCGCCTGCAGCTGTGACCCCCTGGGGGGTCACAGCTGAAGTACTTATCTCCCTTAACAATAAATACTGTGAACTGACCTTTAGGTAAAACTTAACTACATTATGTACAGAGGCTACACTGCGTGACGGTGTACCAAGAGTACAAAACAGAGGTATAAAGGCTACACTGTGTGAAGGAACACGAGAGTACGAAAAAGGGAATGAGATGGATGATGATAAAAGAAAGACAAGAGCCAGCTCAGCGGGGAGAGGAGCGAGTCGAGCTTCTCAAGAGAATGTTAACCACACAGCCACCCACCCACAGCTCACCACACCTGCCTGGTGCTGCACACCTGTCTGGTGCACCACACCTGTCTGGGGCACCACACCTGTCTGGGGCACCACACCTGCCTGATACACCACACGTGTCTGGGGAACCACACCTGTCTGGTACGTCACACCTGCCTAGTACACCACACCTGTCTGGTGCGCCACACCTGCCTGATACACCACACATGTCTGGGGCACCACACCTGTCTGGTACGTTACACCTGTCTGGTACGTCACACCTCCCTGGTACACCACATCTGCCTGGTACACCACACATGTCTGGGGCACCACACTTGTCCGGTACGTCACAACTGTCCGGTACATCACACTTGCCTGGTACACCACACCTGCCTGATACACCACATATGTCTGGGGCACCACACCTGTCTGGTACGTCACACCTACCTGATATACCACACCTATCTGGTACGTCACATCTGTCTGGTACATCACACCTGTCTGGTGCACCACACCTGCCTAGTACAACACACCTGCCTAGTACACCAAACATGCCTGATACAACATCTTTCTGGCACACTACACCTGCCTAGTGCACCACACTTGCCTGATACACCACACCTGTCTGGGACACCACATATGTCTGGTACGCCACACCTGTCTGATACATCACGCCTGCCTGGTACACCACATCTGCCTGATACACCACACATGTTTGGGGAACCACGCCTGTCTGGTACATCACACCTGTCTGGTACGTCACACCTGTCTGGTACGTCACACCTGTCTGGTACATCACATCTGCCTGATACACCGCATCTTCCTGGTACACCACACCTGCTTGGTACACCACACCTGTCAGGTACACCACACCTGTCTGGCACACCACGCCTGTCTGGTACACATCTGCCTGGTACACCATATCTGACTGGTTTACCTGGAGTATACTTAGATAGGGTTTCGGGGGTCAACGCCTCCGCGGCCCGGTCTGAGACTAGGCCTTGTGGTGGATCAGGGTCTGATCAACCAGGCTGTTACTGCTGGCCGCACGTAAACCGACGTAAGAACCATAGCCAAGCTGATCAGGTATTGACTTTAGATGCCTGTCCAGAACCTTCTTGAAGACAGCCAGGGGCCTATTGGTAATCCCCCTTATGTATGCTGGGAGGCAGCGGAACAGTTTTGGGCCCCTGACACTTATTGTGTTGTCTATTAGTGTATACGTGGCGCCCCTGCTTTTCATTGGGGAACTGTTGCATCTCCTGCCGAGTCTTTTGCTTTCGTAGGGAGTAATTTTCGTGTGCAAGTTTGGTACTAATTCCTCTAGGACTTACCAAGTGTATATTATCATGTATCTTTCTAGTCTGCAGTCTAGGGAATACAAATCAAGGGACTTCAGCCGTTCCCAGTAACTTAGGTGCTTTATCGTACCTATGTGTGCAGTGAAAGTTCTTTGCACACTCTCCAGGTCAGCAATTTCGCCTGCCTTGAAGGGGGCAGTTAGAGAAAAGAAGAGATTTGAAGCGAATCATGGGCTTGCCATTCCTAGTTCTGAAGGTTCTCATTATCCATCCTATCATTTTTCTAGCAGATGAAGTAGATACATTGTTGTGGTCTTTGAAGGTGAAATCTTCTGACATTGTCACTCCCAGGTCCTTCACATTAGTTTTTCGCTCTATTGTTTGATTAGAATTTGTTATATACCCTGATACAGCTTCAATTTCCTCTTTTCCATATCTGAGTAGTTGAACTTTCTCTTCATTGAACTTCACATTGTTTTCTGCGGCCCATTTAAAGATTTGGTTGATGTCCGTTTGGAGTTTTGTATGATGGAGGACACTGTCATGGCAATTCGGGTGTCATCCGCAAAAGAAGACACGGAGCTATGGATTACATCTCTGTTTATGCCAGATATGAGGCTGAGGAACAGGATGGGAGCAAGTACTGTGCCTTGTGGAATAGTTTTTTTCACTGTAGCCTCCTCAGAATTTACTCTGTTTACTATCACTCTTTGTGTGTTATTTGTTAGGAAGTTTTAGATCCATCTACCAACTTTTCCTGTTATTCCTTTATCATGCATTTTGTGCGCTATTACACCATGGTCGCTCTTGTCGAAGGTTTTCGCAGTTGCGTATACTACATTTGCATTTTCTATATTCTCTATAGCATCCAGGACCTTGGCCAGTGGTCCAGTAGCTGGGTCAGGCAGGAGCGACCTGCTCTAAACCGTGTTGCCTTGGATTGTGTAATTGATCATTATGTGTAGCGAAACGTTTCCTCAATAAAGATACCCAAGAGTTGCCCATGTGTCTAATTTAACAACGTGTCGGTTCTTTGAACCATTCATCTAGAATCCTGTCAGACACTGCAACTTATTGGGATCTTAATACTTGGGAATTCTTCACTTGCCTAACCCTTGGGCACGACCTACTTCCACACTGGACAAATGTGACATCATCTACGACTGCTGCACCTCTCCTGCCATACGGTTTATAAGCTGCTTCTCCGTTCATATGCCGTGTTTTATTCAAGTTTGATGGACTGACCACATCGACTCCAGGCTGAGGGACTGATTACCTCATTCTCCTCCTGTTCAAGTTTATCCTTTGTATGGACTGATAAAGCCACTGTGTGGCGAAACGTTTCCTCAATAAAGATACCCAAGAGTTGAACATTAAAATGGTATAAAATACCGACAGGTTGTTAGGTAAGACATATATGCAACAGTTAGGTATCTTTATTATGAAACGTTTCGCCTACACAGTGGGTTTGAGAGGGACCTAACCTTTCAACATCTGAGTTCTTACCTCTCCTAGTGGCCTACGTCTCACCTCCTGGCGCTATAAAAGCTCCATCCTGTCACTTCTTCTCCATATTGTTTCATACTATGGAACAATGCTCTTCTCCAGACTGAGGGACTGACCACCTCAAAACTTTAAGGGTGATGGACTGATTACATCGTCTTCAAGTATCTTCTGCTTCTATCAACTTTTCTGTACTTGACTGAAGAAGCCTACTGTGTAGGCGAAACGTTTCATAATAAAGATACCTAACTGTTGCATATATGTCTTACCTAACATACCCAAGAGTTGCACATGTGTCTAATTTAACAACACCTCTTATTATGCTGTGATCTGAGAAGATGAGGTCCAGCGTATTTTCTATTGTTTAAGGTGACTTTAATGCAGAGATTTAATAACTCATTGGTGTGTGAATTTTCATCTGAGCTGCCTCCTGGGGTGATCTCTGCTAAAACATTATTTGCTACACTCCTCCATTTTAGGTGTCTCAAGTTGAAATCCCCCAGTAGCAAGATGTTTAGAGCAGGAGTTGGGAGATTTTCCAGACAGTGGTCAATTTTCAAAAATTGTGCCTGGAATTGCTGGAAAGTTGCATCCGGAGGTTTGTATACAACCACAATGACAAGGTTTTGGTTTTCGACCTTTACTGCCAAAACTTCAACTACACCATTTGAGGCGTTCAGTAGTTCTGAGCAAAAAAAGCGACTCTGACGTATAGGCCCACCCCCCCCCCCGTGTTGCCTGTTTAGTCTGTCGCATCTGAATAGGCTATAACCGGGGATCCATATTTCATTGTCAAAATAATCCTTTATGTAGGTCTCTGTTAAAGCCGCAAAAATTGCATTCGACTCCGTGAGCAGTCCCTTGATGTAAAGTATTTTGTTGTTTGTTGATGGCTTTAGATCCTGTATGTTTGCAAAGATAAATGTCGTTATACTAATGGAATTTAGGGGGGGGTTATTTGCTGGCATTAATATCTGTTGTTCAGGAGTGGAGGCCACACCTGCCTCATTTACCACACCTGTCAGGTACACCACTACACAGGGCACGTACTGCTACACACAGGGTGTGGCAGGCACTACCTACCTCCACAACTTTAATCGTAATCCATGACAGTAGTCATCCACTGTATTAAAATGCGACATCTTATTATAAAGTATAAACATCTCCAGGGAATACTAGGTCAACTTACTGATACCACTCTAGCATCTAGCCCGTTTCTGGTTTTGTAACAGTTTGTCAGAAAATATTCTGGTCCAGTTATCCTTTAAAATTAAGGTAAATTTTAATAGTGCTTTAAGATTGCAACTGATAGGATACTAACTAACGAAATAAAAATTGATCTGTTTATTAACAAAGCTGACTAGGTGGACAAAATTAGTCTGATCTAATTCGGGATATAAGCTCCTACACATCTCTTGTAGTGCAAAGTTAAAGTGTACATATAGTATTATAGTGCTGAAGGCACATTTCATTTCAGTATGACTCTTAAGTACCGTCTGGTATGTTGTCGTAAGCATGTGTGTGAGAATGTGTGTATGTGCTCAGATTTGTTCGTTGTCTCAATAAGACTAGACTCGACTTAGACTTAAAAAGTGACTGGCTAAACGCCCTCAAATAATCTATCTTCTTGACCAACAAGGCAATCAAAACAGCTTGCTTGAACAATATAACGAACGATTCGCCGAACAATAATAATGTACAAATCAGCAGCACAGAGTCAGGAACAAGGAGACAAAATAACGACCCTAACTGGGGACCACCAGCAGATCCTCCACGAAGTCATAAAACTCCCATAATACTGAATCTAAGTTCAGCATAACCAAACCCCCGACTACGACAGTGCTTTACCTCGGGACCTGGGCAACTTAGAGTGCTGGGACGACACACAACCTCAGCAAAACATCAAAAATCACTAATTCGAACAATGTGAACAGAGTTACACAGAGTTACAAGATGTATGTATCGACTCACCAACGAAATCATACTCTACCAAAAACAGAGTCTAAATAACAAACAGACAAGAAACGAGAGGGATGCTTCAGCATTGGGAGCAGCTGGAGAGAGCCATACTCCTCGGACCAGAAGCAGCTGGAGAGCCATGCTCCTCGGACCAGAAGCAGCTGGAGAGAGCCATGCTCCTCGGACCAGGAGCAGATGGGGAGCACGGTGCTTGTCAAACGATGACCAGCTATCGAGAGAGCGATTTCTCGACTTCAGGCCTCACATCAGGTGATATCACGTGACTCACCCGTGGTAATGCCGAAACGCCGGCAGGTAAACAAGAGAGCTGATAGTTAGCTAAGCACTTTACCAACGTGGGCAGCCAACCACAACTCTCGAACAGTGAGCACAGTGAAGTGTAAATGTTACATCCTACATAATGACATAGCTAAATCAAATAATAATATGAAGCAAGATACTTTTATTTTAGCCATTAATGAAAATATTAGCAATATAAAATTATATGAAGCATAATATACATTATATATTTGTGTACCTTTCAAGGAGCACAACACGCACCGTCACCTCCCACCCTGGTGGCAGAGGCACAAACCTCATACATGGACGAAAACTCTCACAAAACAGCCTAACACTTACAGCAACGTTTCACTCAAATTCTTTATCAGACAATGACTGTAAAGATCTTGAGCGAAGCTTCACTATTCCCCTCTCCCCCCCCCCAGAAAAAAATCTTACGATGTTTCATGTTCGTCTTCACTCAGGTCAGCCTCCTGATTAACTGGGCTGTGGTGCCTACAATGGATATACCTTTGATGAATTTCGAGAGTCTTGCCACTCTCGGAGCCTGGCCACGGGCCAGGCGAGCGGCAACTACCAACAGCCTGACTGATCAAATATCAAATGGAAGTGTGGTCTGCGACTGTGTCGTGGGGGCGGTGACCCCTAGAATCGACCACAGGTAACTTACGGGTATGACGGAGCAGGTGATCGGCCTTCAAGAGTGCTAAACTGACTTCTCCCCCACCACAACAACGAGGGTAGAGTCCTAGCTCCTGGCTCCTACTCTTAGGCTTCGAAGAGGCGCTTTGCTGATCTAACTTAACTGCAGCGTCTTGCTGCACCGAGATCGTGCAGAAATAATGGCGTTCTAACACGGTTCGGTCCCACACAACACACCAGCGTCTGGGACAAAACACCTTTCACACATTTTGACAATTCTCTCATCCCAGCGGAAGTCCTCGGTCAGATGACCAAAAGCTCCAGCTATGGGTCATCATATGACTAAAACCCGCGTCAGGAAGCACTTGTCCTGTTTCCTGACAAACATTATACCTACCATCTCACCTAAAGTCGCACTTCTTCGTTGAATCCTGATCATTCACGCTCTGACTGTCCTACTGGAGCACCATACAGTGCAGTAGTACCTGGCAGTGGGGGTCACATGGTACAGCGGTACGTGGGTCACACGGTACAGCCTATAGTAGTAGTAGCGGGTAAGCCAGACGGTGCAACAGTACCTGGTCATGCCTCAAAATTGACCCAGATGGTACAACAGTACCTGGCCATGCCTCAAAGGTGACCCAGATGGTACAACAGTACCTGGCCATGCCTCAAAGGTGACCCAGATGGTACAACAGTACCTGGCCAAGCCTCAAAGTTGACCCAGATGGCACAACAGTACCTGGCCAAGCGTCAGAGTTGACCCAGATGGCACAACAGTACCTGGCCAAGCCTCAAAGTTGACCCAGATGGCACAACCGTACCTGGCCAAGCCTCAAAGTTGACCCAGATGGTACAACAGTACCTGGCCAAGCCTCAAAGGAAAGAATAAAGTCGGTGGATGTCGCTTGCCTAAGACACCTGAGTAAAGGGAACCTGGTCACTCCTTACACAGCAACACAAGAGACAGCAACACTCGTAGCAGAAGAGTGAGGGAGGAAGGCAGCAACACACTACCAGCAGTGTGAGTGTGGGAGAGATAGGAGTAGCAACACAATAACACGTTCTTGTATGAGCAAGACAACACTAGTATGAGCAAGACAACACTAGTATGAGCAAGACAACACTAGTATGAGCAAGACAATACTAGTATGAGCAAGACAATACTAGTATGAGCAAGACAATACTAGTATGAGCAAGACAATACTAGTATGAGCAAGACAGCACTAGTATGAACAAGACAACACTAGTATGAAGACAACACTAGTATGAGCAAGACAATACTAGTATGAGCAAGACAATACTAGTATGAGCAAGACAACACTAGTATGAGCAAGACAATACTAGTATGAGCAAGACAACACTATTATGAGCACGACAATACTAGTATGAGCAAGACAACACTAGTATGAGCAAGACAACACTAGTATGAGCAAGACAATACTAGTATGAGCAAGACAACACTAGTATGAGCAAGACAACACTAGTATGAGCAAGACAATACTAGTATGAGCAAAACAACACTAGTATGAGCAAGACAACACTATTATGAGCAAGACAATACTAGTATGAGCAAGACAACACTAGTATGAGCAAGACAATACTAGTATGAACAAGACAATACTAGTATGAGCAAGACAAAACTAGTATGAACAAGACAACACTAGTATGAGCAAGACAACACTAGTATGAGCAAGACAACACTAGTATGAGCAAGACAACACTAGTATGAGCAAGAAAATACTAGTATGAGCAAGACAACACTAGTATGAGCAAGACAATACTAGTATGAGCAAGACAATACTAGTATGAGCAAGACAATACTAGTATGAGCAAGACAATACTAGTATGAGCAAGACAATACTAGTATGAGCAAGACAACACCAGTATGAGCAAGACAACACTAGTATGAGCAAGACAATACTAGTATGAGCAAGACAATACTAGTATGAGCAAGACAATACCAGTATGAGCAAGACAACACTAGTATGAGCAAGACAATACTAGTATGAGCAAGACAATACTAGTATGAGCAAGACAACACTAGTATGAGCAAGACAATACTAGTATGAACAAGACAACACTAGTATGAACAAGACAACACTGGCATGAACAAGACAACACTAGTATGAGCAAGACAACACTGGCATGAACAAGACAACACTAGTATGAACAAGACAATACTAGTATGAGCAAGACAACACTAGTATGAGCAAGACAACACTAGTATGAGCAAGACAACACTAGTATGAGCAAGACAATACTAGTATGAACAACACTACCACACTGTGTTGTCATACAGACACTGTCAGTAGTGCCTATCCTCTACAATCTCTCTCATAACCTCTCACTCAATGCTTCCCATCCCTTTGTTCATCGACATCCCGCCTATCCAGTCTTCCTCCTTCCCCTTACTGTTGGCTATTTCCATTCCCTTCCTTACCACCTATTTGTCGTAAACCCCACCACCACCCCTACCACCAACCCCAACGCCACCCCCACCACCTCTTGCCCCCATGACCACCACTACTTGCCCACCACCACTTCATCTCTCACCACCACCACTACATCTCTCACCACCAGTATTATCCCACCACCACATTTCCCACCTCCACCGCCACATCTCCCACCACCACCATCGCCACTACATCTCCCACTACCACATCTCATCACCACCACCACCACATATCCCACCACCACCACCACTACATCAGCCACTCCACCACCACATCTCCCACCACTACCGCCACATTTCCCACCACCACATCTCTCATCATCACCACTACATCTCCCACCACCCCCACTACATCTCCCACCACCACCACTACATCTTCCACTTGTACCACCATATCTACCAAGACTACCACATCTCTCATCACCACCACCACATCTCCCACCACCACTAAATCTCCCAGCACCACCACATCTCCAACCATCAGCACCACCACATCTCCACCATCACCACCACATTTCCCACCACCACCACATCTCCCACCACCGCCACATCTCCCACCACCGCCACATCTCCCACCACAACCGCCACCACCACATCTCCCACCATCACAGCCTCCCTCCCCAACTTCCGTCAGTATGATAGTAACCCATCTGACAACGTAGCAGCAGCAGCAACAGTCTAGTTCCCCACAAGATAACTTTCAACTTAGCAGCAACTTCAACTTTGTACATTTAAGCTGAAAGCCCCGACACACTACTTCAGTGTTGTGGAAAAAATTAAAATACTTAAAGAAATAAAGTTTAGACCTACTTGTAGCTATGTCAGGTCCTAAATAGACACGCACATGGACACTCACGCACATGGACACGCACGCACATGGACACTCACGCACATGGACACGCACGCGCATGGACACGCACGCATACACGAGTACACACATGAGTACATATTTTTTTTAATCTCTGGATGGTAAATGGAACGCACTAGACGAAAAAAATTGTGAAAGAAAATAACATACACGGTTTAAATAGTAGGTATGATCGAACTCGGGTGGCCAGAAATGAGTCAGGTCGATGGAGAAGAATTTAGAGGCTGGGGCAGGGGGTTAGGAGTCGACCCCACGCAAACACAACAGTGTTATCACTCACACACACACACACACACACACACATACATACGTACGTACATCTGGTCTGGTTGGCTTTCCTCATCAAGCTTTTAAGAGGTACACCTTAAAAAATGAGCCACAATCTTTTGAAAGCTTCTGCAGCTTTCTTGGTGAGCCTCGGGTGTGCCAGCTGCTGCAGCTTCCTTCCTCCCCCTCAACCCAGCTGTAGACGCTAGCTTCCAAGAAGGGAGCAGATCGTCCTTTCAAATCCAACTCTGACATCTTCAGAAACCTTTCTGACGGTAATGGGAATCTGTCGGCAAGTAAAAGTTCGTAACCTGAGGAGTCGAGGTGGGCCTCAGACCGGCCTTGTACCGAAGACCTCAGACCGGTCTTGTACCTCAGACCTCAGACCGGCCTTGTACAGAGGACCTCAGACTGGTCTTGTACCGAACACCTCAGACCGGCCTTGTACCGAAGACCTCAGACCGGCCTTGTACCGAAGACCTCAGACCGGCCTTGTACCGAAGACCTCAGACCGGCCTTGTACCGAAGACCTCAGATCGGCCTTGTACCGAAGACCTCAGACCGGCCTTGTACAGAGGACCTCAGACTGGTCTTGTACCGAACACCTCAGACCGGCCTTGTACCGAAGACCTCAGACCGGCCTTGTACCGAAGACCTCAGACCGGCCTTGTACCGAAGACCTCAGACCGGCCTTGTACCGAAGACCTCAGACCGGCCTTGTACCGAAGACCTCAGATCGGCCTTGTACCGAAGACCTCATACCGGCCTTGTACCGAGGACCTCAGACCGGCCGTGTCCCGAGGACCTCAGACTGGCCTTGTACCGAGGACCTCAGACCGGCCTTGTACCTCAGACCTCAGACCGGCCTTGTATCGAGGACCTCAGACCGGCCTTGTACTGAGGACCTCAGACTGGCCTTGTATCGAGGACCTCAGACCGGCCTTGTACCGAGGATCTCAGACCGGCCTTGTACCGAGGACCTCAGACCGCCCTTGTACTGAGGACCTCAGACCGGCCTTGTATCGAGGACCTCAGACCGGCCTTGTACCGAGGACCTCAGACCGGCCTTGTACTGAGGACCTCAGACTGGCCTTGTACCGAGGACCTCAGACCGGCCTTGTACCGAGGACATCAGACCGGCCTTGTACCGAGGACATCAGACCGGCCTTGTACCGAGGACCTCAGACCGGGCTTGTACCGAGGACCTCAGACCGGCCTTGTACCGAGGACCTCAGACCGGCCGTGCCCCGAGGACCTCAGACCGGCCTTGTACCGAGGACCTCAGACCAGCCTTGTACCGAGGACCTCAGACAGGCCTTGTACCTAGGACCTCAGACCGGCCTTGTCATGAGGACCTCAGACCGGCCTTGTCATGAGGACCTCAGACCGGCCGTGTCCCGAGGACCTCAGACCGGCCTTGTACCTAGGACCTCAAACCGGCCTTGTACCGAGGACCGAGGACCGGCCTTGTACCGAGGACCGAGGACCGGCCTTGTACCGAGGACCTCAGACCGGTTTTGTACCGAGGACCTCAGACTGGCCTTGTACCTAGGATCTCAGACCGGCCGTGTCCTGAGGACCTAATACTGGCCTTGTACCGAGGACTGGCCGTGTCCCGAGGACCTCAGACCGACCTTGTACCGAGAACCTCAGACCGGCCGTGTACCGAGAACCTCAGACCGGCCGTGTCCCGAGGACCTCAGACCGGCCTTGTACCTAGGACCTCAGACCGGCCATGTCCTGAGGACCTCAGACCAGCCATGTCCTTAGAACCTAAGACCGGCCGTGTCCTGAGGACCCCAGGCCGGCCGTGTCCCGAGGATCTCACACTGTGTTATACTTGACCGATTTCCAGGGCTTATCTGCCCTACCAGCCCGGCCTTTGGCCAAACACTTTTTACTTAGTGCCTGTTCAACCGCCCTGCTGTTGTTAGCGGGCCGCCGGCCCACACTCGTCACGGCCTGGTTGATATGGTACCTGGCAGACCAGTTTCCTAGTGAAGACCTCTACGTATGTCCCAGTATACAATTAAAAGTACTTCTCTGCGGTACTTCTGATATCTGCTGGTAGCAGCTTGAAGAGTTGTGGGCCCCGGACGTTGTGCCTACGGCGTCCCTGCTTTTCAGTGGATTTATCCGTCACATCTTCTAACATCTCTTACTCTAGTAAGTTATGGTAGTGTGTAGGAGTTGAAGCTTGTCTCTCACCTAACTTCTAGATGTGTTTTATCAGGTACGTCTTCTTTGCTCTAGATAGTACATACTAAGTGCTTCGAGGCGTTCACAGTAATTTAAATGTTTTATTGACAATGCGAGCAGTAAACTGTGCATTTTCCAGGTCTGGTGTTTCCACTGCCTGGAACGGAGTGGTGAGCACATTCTAGATGTGAGAGTACAAGTGATATGTGATTTGTTTTATTTTTGTTTTGAAAGTTCTCGTTATCCAACCTGTCATTTATCTGCATTTGCTTTACTGTTCTCTAAAAACATACATTATTATTATTCCTAACTCTGTTACATGTTTCTTATATTTTACGGGAAAGTCTGGTTTAGAAAAACACGTGAACGCTCCGATATATTTATCAGAAAACATTTCGGTCCTGGGACCTTGATCACTTCTAATCAAGGTCCCAGGACCGAAATGTTTTCTAATATGTTTTACTGTTTACTCACGTTTCTTTCTAAACCAATTTGTTGGCATCTATTACCAGGGGTTATACTATGGGATGGTGCGCCTGCGTTCTGTAGTCTGTGCTCGTTCTGATTTTTTCACCCCTTACCCTTGGCCGGGTTCCAGATCTGGTCTCCTGAATGACAACTTGATCAATCAGGCTGTTAGTGCTGGCAGGACGCAGTCTGACGTGAGCACCACATCGCTCCTTACCTCAACCTCGGTCACGCATAAAACAGCCTAAGAATTTTATTAAGTTGGGACATAACTTGATAAAGCTTCCCTTTGACCGAAACTTTGTGATAAAGTTTGTGTGTTCCAGGGTATATACACCCGGAAGTGTATATCTGCCAGTGTATATACACAAGAGTCTACATTAATCTCTACTTTGGTGACTGAAGTGTTGTTGGCTGGTAGTGAACAGGTGACATGCAGTCTTAATGGCCTTCCTTGCTTTCTGCCTTCCATGTTGGGCTTAATGACCATCACCCTTTTAGGAGGTTATTATGCCAGGTGTGCCCTATTTACTGAAATAACACAAGGTCACCTAGTCAAGAGAAAACTCATGATTATCTGAATGTGAAGAAGATAAGCGTGGAAATGGTATAAACCTTGGTAACAAATACCGACAAGTTGGTTTAGAAAGACACGTAAGCAAACACTATGACATATTTATTATAAACGTGACAAATCACTTGCTATGAGTAACATCAACGTTTCCACCATAAACACATCATCTATCAAAGACCTCACTACGAAACGCAGCCCCACACCTCTAACTTCTACAGCAGGCGTCTACACTATCCCCTGTGGGTTCTGTCCCAAGAAATATGTAGGCGAGACAGGCAGAGATCCTGCAGTCCGCTTGAATGAGCATCGAAATGCCTCTAACAGAGACGATGTAAGGTACGCCTGTGTCCTCCACAGAGACTCCACGGGGCATTTGATGAACTGGAATGAGGCACAACTCGTTCTCACCGAACCAGACCCCAGACGCCGACGGTGCCTAGAAGCCTCACTAATCGCCGTCACCGACACTATAGAACGCAACACTGGAAACTACAAAATTTCAAAAACATTGGCATACATGATACTTAAGCACCACCAACCCAACAACACAGGAGTCACATGATTTCAACGTCTACCCGTCCTCATCATAGGCAGAGGTTGTTTTGATAAGGACCTGCCTCGCATGGGCCAGTAGGCCTTCTACAGTGTTCCTCCATTCTTATGTTCTTATGACATTCCTCAGGTCACGTGCGTCACACCTCAATCTCCGCCTATATATATAATGCCTTCCTACCTCTGTATGTTAGAAGTGATCAAGGTCCCAGGACCGAAACGTTTTCTAATAAATATGTCATAGTGTTTGCCTACGTGTCTTTCTAAACCAAGCGTGGAAATGTAGCGTGGCAGTGCTGATCGGTAAAGTGTGAGATGAACAGGGTAAACTAATGTTTTTAGACTTTCTTTGTCAAAAGTTAGGCGAAACAAAAAGACATCCTACGTTAAAGATGAAAACTTGGAAGAGGAGCCAAAGTACAAGAGGCGGAAAGTCAATCTTACATGTATGGTTCATGGTAGCAGGAAGGGACCACGAGTCACGCTGGCCAGGATATGTAAAGACGCTGCCTCCATTATATGATCCTACGATCCTACGTCACTTCCATAAACGTGACAAATCTCTGACTTTTTCCACTTTCTGAACATGCAACAGCACCAATAGCAGCAGCACTAATAAAAGGAACAGTAGCACCACCAATGTCATCAACAGCAGTAGCACTAATGACAAACAGCAGAAGAATCAATACCAACAATAGAATCAACAGCCCCAACAGTAGCAGCATCAATAGCAATATCAACAGCAACAACTGCACCAACAGCACCTAAAGGCAACAACATCAATAACAGCAGCACCAACACCGGCATAACACCAACACCAGCAACGCCAGATAAAACATGTTAGCGGGTAAAAAAAAAAAAAGTTGAATTAGTTTTGCTGGTCGCTGTTGATGTTTGAGGGAATCTTGCAAAGTAGCTTTAGCCTAAGCTAAACAAAAAATATTCCTGAAAGTTTTATCCCTGAAAGTTGCTGGTTACTGAGAGTCTTGTGTCAAGCCTCCACCATCCTTACTGAGTCTTGTGTCAAGCCTCCACCATCCTTACTGAGTCTTGTGTCAAGCCTCCACCATCCTTACTGAGTCTTGTGTCAAGCCTCCACCATCCTTACTGAGTCTTGTGTCAAGCCTCCACCATCCTTACTGAGTCATTGTGTCAAGCCTCCACCATCCTTCGAGTCTTGTGTCAAGCCTCCACCATCCTTCCTGAGTCTGTGTCAAGCATCCACCATCCTTACTGAGTCTTGTGTCAAGCCTCCACCATCCTTACTGAGTCTTGTGTCAAGCCTCCACCATCCTTACTGAGTCTTGTGTCAAGCCTCCACCATCCTTCCTGAGTCTTGTGTCAAGCCTCCACCATCCTTACTGAGTCTTGTGTCAAGCCTCCACCATCCTTACTGGTCTTGTGTCAAGCCTCCACCATCCTTACTGAGTCTTGTGTCAAGCCTCCACCCATCCTTACTGAGTCTTGTGTCAAGCCTCCACCATCCTTACTGAGTCTTGTATCAGCCTCCACCATCCTTCTGAGTCTTGTGTCAAGCCTCCACCATCCTTCCTGAGTCTTGTGTAAGCCTCCACCATCCTTACTGAGTCTTGTGTCAAGCCTCACCATCCTTCCTGAGTCTTGTGTCAAGCCTCCACCATCCTTACTGAGTCTTGTGTCAAGCCTCCACCATCCTTACTGAGTCTTGTGTCAAGCCTCCACCATCCTTACTGAGTCTTGTGTCAAGCCTCCACCATCCTTCCTGAGTCTTGTGTCAAGCCTCACCATCCTTACTGAGTCTTGTGTCAAGCCTCCACCATCCTTCCTGAGTCTTGTGTCAAGCCTCCACCATCCTTACTGAGTCTTGTGTCAAGCCTCCACCATCCTTACTGAGTCTTGTGTCAAGCCTCCACAATCCTTACTGAGTCTTGTGTCAAGCCTCCACCATCCTTACTGAGTCTTGTGTCAAGCCTCCACCATCCTTACTGAGTCTTGTGTCAAGCTCCACCATCCTTACTGAGTCTTGTATCAAGCCTCCACCATCCTTCCTGAGTCTTGTGTCAAGCCTCCACCATCCTTCCTGAGTCTTGTGTCAAGCCTCCACCATCCTTACTGAGTCTTGTGTCAAGCCTCCACCATCCATTCCTGAGTCTTGTGTCAAGCCTCCACCATCCTTACTGAGTCTTGTGTCAAGCCTCCACCATCCTTACTGAGTCTTGTGTCAAGCCTCCACCATCCTTATTGAGTCTTGTGTCAAGCCTCCACCATCCTTACTGAGTCTTGTGTCAAGCCTCCACCATCCTTACTGAGTCTTGTGTCAAGCTCCACCATCCTTACTGAGTCTTGTGTCAAGCCTCCACCATCCTTACTGAGTCTTGTGTCAAGCCTCCACCATCCTTCCTGAGTCTTTTGTCAAGCCTCCACCATCCTTCCTGAGTCTTGTGTCAAGCCTCCACCATCCTTACTGAGTCTTGTGTCAAGCCTCCACCATCCTTACTGAGTCTTGTGTCAAGCCTCCATCATCCTTCCTGAGTCTTGTGTCAAGCCTCCACCATCCTTCCTGAGTCTTGTGTCAAGCCTCCACCATCCTTCCTGAGTCTTGTGTCAAGCCTCCACCATCCTTACTGAGTCTTGTGTCAAGCCTCACCATCCTTCCTGAGTCTTGTGTCAAGCCTCCACCATCCTTACTGAGTCTTGTGTCAAGCCTCCACCATCCTTCCTGAGTCTTGTGTCAAGCCTCCATCATCCTTCCTGAGTCTTGTGTCAAGCCTCCACCATCCTTCCTGAGTCTTGTGTCAAGCCTCCACCATCCTTACTGAGTCTTGTGTCAAGCCTCCATCATCCTTCCTGAGTCTTGTGTCAAGCCTCCACCATCCTTCCTGAGTCTTGTTGTCAAGCCTCCACCATCCTTACTGAGTCTTGTGTCAAGCCTCCACCATCCTTACTGAGTCTTGTGTCAAGCCTCACCATCCTTCCTGAGTCTTGTGTCAAGCCTCCACCATCCTTACTGAGTCTTGTGTCAAGCCTCCACCATCCTTACTGAGTCTTGTGTCAAGCCTCCACCATCCTTACTGAGTCTTGTGTCAAGCCTCCACCATCCTTCCTGAGTCTTGTGTCAAGCCTCCACCATCCTTACTGAGTCTTGTGTCAAGCCTCCACCATCCTTACTGAGTCTTGTGTCAAGCCTCCACCATCCTTACTGAGTCTTGTGTCAAGCCTCCACCATCCTTCCTGAGTTTGTGTCAAGCCTCCACCATCCTTACTGAGTCTTGTGTCAAGCCTCCACCATCCTTCCTGAGTCTTGTGTCAAGCCTCCACCATCTTACTGAGTCTTGTGTCAAGCCTCCACCATCCTTCCTGAGTCTTGTGTCAAGCCTCCACCATCCTTACTGAGTCTTGTGTCAAGCCTCCACCATCCTTACTGAGTCTTGTGTCAAGCCTCCACCATCCTTATTGAGTCTTGTGTCAAGCCTCCACCATCCTTACTGAGTCTTGTGTCAAGCCTCCACCCATCCTTACTGAGTCTTGTGTCAAGCCTCCACCATCCTTACTGAGTCTTGTGTCAAGCCTCCACCATCCTTACTGAGTCTTGTGTCAAGCCTCCACCATCCTTCCTGAGTCTTTTGTCAAGCCTCCACCATCCTTCCTGAGTCTTGTGTCAGCCTCCACCATCCTTACTGAGTCTTGTGTCAAGCCTCCACCATCCTTACTGAGTCTTGTGTCAAGCCTCCATCATCCTTCCTGAGTCTTGTGTCAAGCCTCCACCATCTTCCTGAGTCTTGTGTCAAGCCTCCACCATCCTTCCTGAGTCTTGTGTCAAGCCTCCACCATCCTTACTGAGTCTTGTGTCAAGCCTCCACCATCCTTCCTGAGTCTTGTGTCAAGCCTCCACCATCCTTACTGAGTCTTGTGTCAAGCCTCCACCATCCTTTCCTGAGTCTTGTGTCAAGCCTCCATCATCCTTCCTGAGTCTTGTGTCAAGCCTCCACCATCCTTCCTGAGTCTTGTGTCAAGCCTCCACCATCCTTACTGAGTCTTGTGTCAAGCCTCCATCATCCTTCTGAGTCTTGTGTCAAGCCTCCACCATCCTTCCTGAGTCTTGTGTCAAGCCTCCACCATCCTTACTGAGTCTTGTGTCAAGCCTCCACCTCCTTACTGAGTCTTGTGTCAAGCCTCCACCATCCTTCCTGAAGTCTTGTGTCAAGCCTCCACCATCCTTACTGAGTCTTGTGTCAAGCCTCCACCATCCTTACTGAGTCTTGTGTCAAGCCTCCACCATCCTTACTGAGTCTTGTGTCAAGCCTCCACCATCCTTCCTGAGTCTTGTGTCAAGCCTCCACCATCCTTCCTGAGTCTTGTGTCAAGCCTCCACCATCCTTACTGAGTCTTGTGTCAAGCCTCCACCATCCTTCCTGAGTCTTGTGTCAAGCCTCCACCATCCTTCCTGACGAGAACACCAGGGAAAACCAAGAAGATTAAGAACAGGATGAAGAACAATGTGAAATATACTAAGGGACAAGAACTAGATGGAAGAGAGTTAGAGGAAAGAACAAGATTAAGAACAGGATGAACAAGGGAAAAGGGCAAAGAATTTGATTAAAAACAGGTTGAAGAACAATGTGAAAAATGCGAAGGAGCAAGAATCAGATGAACAAGAGGAAAAGGAAAGAACAAGATTACGAACAGGATGAGGAACAATATGAAAAATGCGAAGAGGGAGAAAGAACCAGACTAGAAATAAGAAAAAAAAAAAAATTTAAGAACAGAATGAAGAACATGAACATAGGAAATGCGGACGAGGAAAAAAGAAAGAACACGATGAAGACTATGAATCAAATAAAAACTGAAACAGAGAAGAGGAAAAACGAGAAGAAACAAGAACAAAAACAACAGGAATAAAATGAAAAAACAGGAACATGAGAAAGGTCAAGATAAACAATAAAATATAAAGAAAAACGAGTAGTAACAAGAACACGATGAAGAACGTAAACAAGATGAACAAGAACAAGAATAACAAGAACAAAATAAACAAGGACAAGAGTAACAAGAACAAAATGAACAAGAATAACAAGATCAATATGAACAAGAACAAGATGAACAAGAACGAGAGTAACAAGATGAACAAGAACGAGAGTAACAAGATGAACAAGAACGAGAGCAACAAGATGAACAAGAACGAGAGTAACAAGATGAACAAGAACGAGAGTAACAAGATGAACAAGAACGAGAGTAACAAGATGAACAAGAACGAGAGTAACAAGATGAACAAGAACGAGAGTAACAAGATGAACAAGAACGAGAGTAACAAGATGAACAAGAACGAGAGCAACAAGATGACAAGATGAACAAGATGAACAAGATGAACAAGATGAACAAGAACGAGAGCAACAAGATGAACAAGAACGAGAGCAACAAGATGAACAAGAACGAGAGTAACAAGATGAACAAGATGAACAAGAACGAGAGTAACAAGATGAACAAGATGAACAAGAACGAGAGTAACAAGATGAACAAGAACGAGAGTAACAAGATGAACAAGAACGAGAGTAACAAGATGAACAAGAACGAAGAGCAACAAGATGAACAAGAACGAGAGTAACAAGATGAACAAGAACGAGAGTAAACAAGATGAACAAGAACGAGAGTAACAAGATGAACAAGAACGAGAGCAACAAGATGAACAAGAACGAGAGCAACAAGATGAACAAGAACGAGAGTAACAAGATGAACAAGAACGAGGCAACAAGATGAACAAGAACGAGAGCAACAAGATGAACAAGAACGAGAGCAACAAGATGAACAAGAACGAGAGTAACAAGATGAACAAGAACGAGAGTAACAAGATGAACAAGAACGAGAGTAACAAGATGAACAAGATGAACAAGAACGAGAGTAACAAGATGAACAAGAACGAGAGTAACAAGATGAACAAGATGAACAAGAACGAGAGTAACAAGATGAACAAGATGAACAAGAACGAGAGTAACAAGATGAACAAGATGAACAAGAACGAGAGTAACAAGATGAACAAGAACGAGAGCAACAAGATGAACAAGAACGAGAGTAACAAGATGAACAAGATGAACAAGATGAACAAGATGAACAAGATGAACAAGATGAACAAGAACGAGAGTAACAAGATGAACAAGAACGAGAGTAACAAGATGAACAAGAACGAGAGCAACAAGATGAACAAGAACGAGAGCAACAAGATGAACAAGAACGAGAGTAACAAGATGAACAAGAACGAGAGCAACAAGATGAACAAGAACGAGAGTAACAAGATGAACAAGAACGAGAGTAACAAGATGAACAAGAACGAGAGTAACAAGATGAACAAGAACGAGAGTAACAAGATGAACAAGAACGAGAGTAACAAGATGAACAAGAACGAGAGTAACAAGATGAACAAGAACGAGAGTAACAAGATGAACAAGAACGAGAGTAACAAGATGAACAAGAACGAGAGTAACAAGATGAACAAGAACGAGAGTAACAAGATGAACAAGACGAGAGTAACAAGATGAACAAGAACGAGAGTAACAAGATGAACAAGAACGAGAGTACAAGATGAACAAGAACGAGAGTAACAAGATGAACAAGATGAACAAGATGAACAAGATGAACAAGAACGAGAGCAACAAGATGAACAAGAACGAGAGCAACAAGATGAACAAGAACGAGAGCAACAAGATGAACAAGATGAACAAGATGAACAAGATGAACAAGATGAACAAGAACGAGAGCAACAAGATGAACAAGAACGAGAGCAACAGATGAACAAGAACGAGAGCAACAAGATGAACAAGATGAACAGATGAACAAGATGAACAAGATGAACAAGAACGAGAGCAACAAGATGAACAAGAACGAGAGCAACAAGATGAACAAGATGAACAAGATGAACAAGATGAACAAGATGAACAAGATGAACAAGAACGAGAGCAACAAGATGAACAAGAACGAGAGCAACAAGATGAACAAGAACGAGAGTAACAAGATGAACAAGATGAACAAGAACGAGAGTAACAAGATGAACAAGATGAAACAAGAACGAGGAGTAACAAGATGAACAAGATGAACAAGAACGAGAGCGCAACAAGATGAACAAGAACGAGAGTAACAAGATGAACAAGAACGAGAGTAACAGATGAACAAGAACGAAGAGTAACAAGATGAACAAGAACGAGAGTAACAAGATGAACAAGAACGAGAGTAACAAGATGAACAAGAACGAGAGTAACAAGATGAACAAGAACGAGAGTAACAAGATGAACAAGAACGAGAGTACAAGATGAACAAGAACGAGAGTAACAAGATGAACAAGAACGAGAGCAACAAGATGAACAAGAACGAGAGTAACAAGATGAACAAGAACGAGAGCAACAAGATGAACAGATGAACAGAACGAGAGTAACAAGATGAACAAGAACGAGAGTAACAAGATGAACAAGAACGAGAGTAACAAGATGAACAAGAACGAGAGTAACAAGATGAACAAGAACGAGAGTAACAAGATGAACAAGAACGAGAGTAACAAGATGAACAAGAACGAGAGTAACAAGATGAACAAGAACGAGAGTAACAAGATGAACAAGATGAACAAGAACGAGAGCAACAAGATGAACAAGAACGAGAGTAACAAGATGAACAAGATGAACAAGAACGAGAGCAACAAGATGAACAAGATGAACAAGAACGAGAGTAACAAGATGAACAAGAACGAGAGTAACAAGATGAACAAGAACGAGAGCAACAAGATGAACAAGAACGAGAGTAACAAGATGAACAAGATGAACAAGAACGAGAGCAACAAGATGAACAAGATGAACAAGAACGAGAGTAACAAGATGAACAAGAACGAGAGTAACAAGATGAACAAGAACGAGAGTAACAAGATGAACAAGAACGAGAGTAACAAGATGAACAAGAACGAGAGCAACAAGATGAACAAGAACGAGAGTAACAAGATGAACAAGATGAACAAGAACGAGAGCAACAAGATGAACAAGAACGAGAGTAACAAGATGAACAAGAACGAGAGTAACAAGATGAACAAGAACGAGAGTAACAAGATGAACAAGATGAACAAGAACGAGAGTAACAAGATGAACAAGAACGAGAGCAACAAGATGAACAAGAACGAGAGTAACAAGATGAACAAGAACGAGAGTAACAAGATGAACAAGAACGAGAGTAACAAGATGAACAAGAACGAGAGCAACAAGATGAACAAGAACGAGAAGTAACAAGATGAACAAGAACGAGAGTAACAAGATGAACAAGAACGAGAGTAACAAGATGAACAAGAACGAGAGTAACAAGATGAACAAGAACGAGAGTAACAAGATGAACAAGAACGAGAGCAACAAGATGAACAAGAACGAGAAGTAACAAGATGAACAAGAACGAGAGTAACAAGATGAACAAGAACGAGAGTAACAAGATGAACAAGAACGAGAGCAACAAGATGAACAAGAACGAGAGTAACAAGATGAACAAGAACGAGAGTAACAAGATGAACAAGAACGAGAGCAACAAGATGAACAAGAACGAGAGCAACAAGATGAACAAGAACGAGAGTAACAAGATGAACAAGAACGAGAGTAACAAGATGAACAAGAACGAGAGTAACAAGATGAACAAGAACGAGAGTAACAAGATGAACAAGAACGAGAGTAACAGATGAACAAGAACGAGAGTAACAAGATGAACAAGAACGAGAGTAACAGATGAACAAGAACGAGAGTAACAAGATGAACAAGAACGAGAGTATAACAAGATGAACAAGAACGAGAGTAACAAGGATGAACAAGAACGAGAGTTAACAGATGAACAAGAACGAGAGCAACAAGATGAACAAGATGAACAAGAACGAGAGCAACAAGATGAACAAGAACGAGAGTAACAAGATGAACAAGAACGAGAGTAACAAGATGAACAAGAACGAGAGTAACAAGATGAACAAGAACGAGAGTAACAAGATGAAACAAGAACGAGAGTAACAAGATGAACAAGAACGAGAGTAACAAGATGAAACAAGAACGAGAGTAACAAGATGAACAAGAACGAGAGTAACAAGATGAACAAGAAAGAGAGTAACAAGATGAACAAGAACGAGAGTAACAAGATGAACAAGAACGAGAGTAACAAGATGAACAAGAACGAGAGTAACAAGATGAACAAGATGAACAAGAACGAGAGATAACAAGATGAACAAGAACGAGGAGTAACAAGATGAACAAGAACGAGAGTAACAAGATGAACAAGAACGAGAGTAACAAGAACGAGAGCAACAAGATGAACAAGAACGAGAGTAACAAGATGAACAAGAACGAGAGTAACAAGATGAACAAGAACGAGAGCAACAAGATGAACAAGAACGAGAGTAACAAGATGAACAAGAACGAGAGTAACAAGATGAACAAGAACGAGAGTAACAAGATGAACAAGATGAACAAGAACGAGAGCAACAAGATGAACAAGAACGAGAGTAACAAGAACGAGAGTAACAAGATGAACAAGAACGAGAGTAACAAGATGAACAAGAACGAGAGTAACAAGATGAACAAGAACGAGAGTAACAAGATGAACAAGAACGAGAGTAACAAGATGAACAAGAACGAGAGTAACAAGATGAACAAGATGAACAAGAACGAGAGCAACAAGATGAACAAGAACGAGAGTAACAAGATGAACAAGAACGAGAGTAAACAAGATGAACAAGAACGAGAGTAACAAGATGAACAAGAACGAGAGTAACAAGATGAACAAGAACGAGAGCAACAAGATGAACAAAACGAGAGTAACAAGATGAACAAGAACGAGAGTAACAAGATGAACAAGAACGAGAGTAACAAGATGAACAAGAACGAGAGTAACAAGATGAACAAGAACGAGAGTAACAAGATGAACAAGAACGAGAGCAACAAGATGGACAAGAACGAGAGTAACAAGATGAACAAGATGAACAAGAACGAGAGTAACAAGATGAACAAGAACGAGAGTAACAAGATGAACAAGATGAACAAGAAACGAGAGTAACAAGATGAACAAGAACGAGAGTAACAAGATGAACAAGAACGAGAGCAACAGATGAACAAAGAACGAGAGCAACAAGATGAACAAGAACGAGAGTAACAAGATGAACAAGAACGAGAGTAACAAGATGAACAAGAACGAGAGTAACAAGATGAAACAAGAACGAGAGCAACAAGATGGACAAGAACGAGAGTAACAAGATGAACAAGAACGAGAGTAACAAGATGAACAAGAACGAGAGTAACAAGATGAACAAGAACGAGAGTAACAAGATGAACAAGAACGAGAGCAACAAGATGAACAAGAACGAGAGTAACAAGATGAACAAGAACGAGAGTAACAAGATGAACAAGAACGAGAGCAACAAGATGAACAAGAACGAGAGTAACAAGATGAACAAGAACGAGAGTAACAAGATGAACAAGAACGAGAGTAACAAGATGAACAAGAACGAGAGCAACAAGATGAACAAGATGAACAAGAACGAGAGTAACAAGATGAACAAGAACGAGAGTAACAAGATGGACAAGAACGAGAGTAACAAGATGAACAAGAACGAGAGTAACAAGATGAACAAGAACGAGAGCAACAAGATGGACAAGAACGAGAAAAAAATAAGGACAAAAACAAGAGGTAGAACAAGACCAATATATATTACGACTAACACTTTTGTCTTAATGATTAGAACAATTGCAAACTCACCCTTAAGTCAGTTTGCTCTCTCTCTCTCTCTCTCTCTCTCTCTCTCTCTCTCTCTCACACACACACACACAACACACACAAAACACATACACACACACACATACACCCCACACACACACACACACATACACACATACATACACACACACACACACACACACACACACACACACACACACACACACTTGGTTTAAGTGTTTGCAGTAGTAGGAGAAGCAGTAGAAACAGAGGTACCACGCACAGCAGCAGAAGTAACAAAAGGAGCAACAATACCCAAGGAAGCAAAGAGGACCAGCAAGTGCAGGTGGACCAGCAAGTGCAGGTGGACCAGCAAGAGCAGGTGGACCAGCAAGAGCAGGTGGACCAGCAAGAGCAGGTGGACCAGCAAGTGCAGGTGGACCAGCAAGAGCAGGTGGACCAGCAAGTGCAGGTGGACAGCAAGAGCAGGTGGACCAGCAAGTGCAGGTGGACCAGCAAGAGCAGGTGGACCAGCAAGTGCAGGTGGAATCAGCAAGTGCAGGTGGACCAGCAAGAGCAGGTGGACCAGCAAGTGCAGGTGGACCAGCAAGTGCAGGTGGACCAGCAAGCGCAGGTGGACCAGCAAGTGCAGGTGAACCAGCACGTGCAGGTGGACCAGCAAGTGCAGGTGGACCAGCAAGAGCAGGTGGACCAGCAAGTGCAGGTGGACCAGCAAGTGCAGGTGGACCAGCAAGAGCAGGTGGACCAGCAAGTGCAGGTGGACCAGCAAGTGCAGGTGGACCAGCAAGTGCAGGTGGACCAGCAAGAGCAGGTGGACCAGCAAGAGCAGGTGGACCAGCAAGTGCAGGTGGACCAGTAAGAGCAGGTGGACCAGTAAGAGCAGGTGGACCAGTAAGAGCAGTGGACCAGTAAGAGCAGGTGGACCAGTAAGAGCAGGTGGACCAGTAAGAGCAGGTGGACCAGCAAGAGCAGGTGGACCAGCAAGAGCAGGACTAGTAAGAGCAGGTGGACCAGTAAGAGCAGGTGGACCAGTAAGAGCAGGTGGACCAGTAAGAGCAGGTGGACCAGTATGAGCAGGTGGATCAGCAAGAGCAGGTGGACCAGCAAGAGCAGGTGGGCCAGTAAGAGCAGGTGGACCAGTAAGAGCAGGTGGACCAGTAAGAGCAGGTGGACCAGTAAGAGCAGGTGGACCAGTAAGAGCAGGTGGACCAGTAAGAGCAGGTGGACCAGCAAGAGCAGGTGGACCAGTAAGAGCAGGTGGACCAGCAAGTGCAGGTGGACCAGCAAGAGAAGGTGGACCAGCAAGTGCAGGTGGACCAGCAAGAGCAGGTGGACCAGCAAGTGCAGGTGGACCAGCAAGTGCAGGTGGACCAGCAAGAGCAGGTGGACCAGCAAGTGCAGGTGGACCAGCAAGCGCAGGTGGACCAGCAAGTGCAGGTGAACCAGCACGTGCAGGTGGACCAGCAAGTGCAGGTGGACCAGCAAGAGCAGGTGGACCAGCAAGTGCAGGTGGACCAGCAAGTGCAGGTGGACCAGCAAGAGCAGGTGGACCAGCAAGTGCAGGTGGACCAGCAAGTGCAGGTGGACCAGCAAGTGCAGGTGGACCAGCAAGAGCAGGTGGACCAGCAAGAGCAGGTGGACCAGCAAGTGCAGGTGGACCAGTAAGAGCAGGTGGACCAGTAAGAGCAGGTGGACCAGTAAGAGCAGGTGGACCAGTAAGAGCAGGTGGACCAGTAAGAGCAGGTGGACCAGCAAGAGCAGGTGGACCAGCAAGAGCAGGTGGACCAGCAAGAGCAGGACTAGTAAGAGCAGGTGGACCAGTAAGAGCAGGTGGACCAGTAAGAGCAGGTGGACCAGTAAGAGCAGGTGGACCAGTATGAGCAGGTGGATCAGCAAGAGCAGGTGGACCAGCAAGAGCAGGTGGGCCAGTAAGAGCAGGTGGACCAGTAAGAGCAGGTGGACCAGTAAGAGCAGGTGGACCAGTAAGAGCAGGGGACCAGTAAGAGCAGGGTGGACCCGTAAGAGCAGGTGGACCAGCAAGAGCAGGTGGACCAGTAAGAGCAGGTGGACCAGCAAGAGCAGGTGGACCAGCAAGAGCAGGTGGACCAGCAAGAGCAGGTGGACCAGTAAGAGCAGGTGGACCAGCAAGAGCAGGTGGACCAGTAAGAGCAGGTGGACCAGCAAGAGCAGGTGGACCAGCAAGAGCAGGTGGACCAGTAAGAGCAGGTGGACCAGCAAGAGCAGGTGGATCAGTAAGAGCAGGTGGACCAGTAAGAGCAGGTGGACCAGCAAGAGCAGGTGGACCAGTAAGAGCAGGTGGACTAGCAAGAGCAGGTGGACCAGCAAGAGCAGGTGGACCAGCAAGAGCAGGTGGACCAGCAAGTGCAGGTGGACCAGCAAGTGCAGGTGGACCAGCAAGAGCAGGTGGACCAGCAAGTGCAGGTGGACCAGCAAGAGCAGGTGGACCAGCAAGTGCAGATGGACCAGCAAGAGCAGGTGGACCAGCAAGTGCAGGTGGACCAGCAAGTGCAGGTGGACCAGCAAGTGCAGATGGACCAGCAAGAGCAGGTGGACCAGCAAGTGCAGGTGGACCAGCAAGTGCAGGTGGACCAGCAAGTGCAGGTGGACCAGCAACAGTAGGATGACCATAAGTAGCAATGCAAGGACAGCATAAGATGCAGCAGGATCAACATCAGAAGTAGCAGAGTAACAATAGAAGCAGCAGCATCTACAGCATCCGCAATAGCAACAGCATCTTCAGTAGGAGCAGCAGCGTTAGAAGCAACAGCATCAGTAGCATGAGAAGCAGCAACAGCATCTGCAGTAGAAGCAACAGCAGTATATGCAGCAGCAGCAACAGCAGCAGTAGGAGGGCCAGACGTGCACGAGCATCATCAATGACAGAGAGGGGGGCGCCCCTTCAGCCATCCATATTCATGTTGGACGGCACCTTATTACACTCAGGAATGTGACACTCGTTCCCAGCGCCGGACGACCCTGGCTAATTCCTTGCAATAACAGTACGAGCTCCACCCTCCCTAGCATACTGATGGAGGCAGGTCTGAACCTTGGTCAGTAGGGAAGTCCAGTGCCTCCAGACCCCTCCCTGCATGGTTCCCTGTCTCGTCTCCAACCCCAAGTTTAGTCTCCAACGCTGTGTTCACAGTGATTGCCTCTACCTTAAGGCTCGTTTAGCGTTTGATATTCTATTGGTGGGTTATATCTCTTCACCAACGCTTACATGTTATTGGTTATCTGTTAGTGATTCTGGGGATTATCTTCCCACTGCCCAGTCCCAGACCAGGCTTATCAAGTTAGAATGCGAAATTTTACAAGATTATGAACCATTAAGAAATACAAAGGAAAGTAATTGCATATGTATGCTGAATGGCAATAGAAGTTTGCAAGAGTTACCTGTCATTTTATGTGGACACGAGACCGAAAAAGATCAGAAATCCTGCCAAAGCGCAAAAAGTATCTGATATACCTGTGACGGGTTTCGAGAGTTTTCCTACTCCAGCAACCCAACCCTGGGTCAGGCTTGTTTGGTGCTCGTCTTTTCAGTTAGGCTGTTGATGTTGGCGGCCCGCTGGCTAACATATCCACCACAGCCTAGTTAATCCGGCACTCGGCGGAGGAAATTGTCGAGTTTTCTCTTAAAAACTTCTACAGTGTTTCTGATATCTTATGGTGGGAAGCTAAAAGCGTCTAGGGTAACAGATGTTGATACAGTGTTCTTTTATTGTGCTTACAGCGCCCCTGCCTTTCACTGGGATTATTCTGTATGTCCCCCATCTCGTTCCGGCATGTTGTTATGAAAGTGTGCAGATTAGAGACAAGGCCCTCAAGTGCTTTCCAGGTATATATTTCCATGTATCTCTCTCCTTCGCTCCAGTGAATACATAATAAGGACTTTAAGGAGTTCCCAGTAATTTATATGTTTTGTTGCCTCTATGTGGGCCGTAAATGATCTTTGAATCTATTCCAATTCTGTTATCTCTCCTGCACTGAACCGAGCTGTCAACACCGAACATATTTTAGGCGGGAGAGCATGAGCGATTTAAAAAGTTACTATTAACACTATTCCCTTATTTTGAAAGTTCTCATCATCTACCCTGTCATTTCCTGGCAGTTGTGACATTTGCCCTCTTCTAAGTGGTTCGTTGGTATGGTCCCGACTCGGGTCTTCTTCATGAGGTGATCCAGCATCGGCTTTCCAGGTTGGGGAATGTCGTACAGTTTCGTTGATGACTTGTACAGTAGTTTTGCCTTGGGAATGTTTCGCCGAGTACCGGTTACATTTACTTGCTTCGAAGTGATTCGTTTAGAACTGTTCGCTTGTTTTTCTTTCTCTGAGCCATGAACCGAGCAACGAGCTGCTGCTTCCTTCAGCACTGTACTGTTTTAAGCTGGCCATTTTCTCTTCTGAGCGAGGACCGACAAAACGAGTCCAATACAGAACTTTTAAGTGGCGTTACATAGTTCTTCAACACAATGTACGGTGAGTAATTGTGTCTGGCTTGTTGCGAAGGACTTGTGTTATTGGCATTTTAGTTCACTTGCTGGTGCACGACTTTCCACCAGCCCCACACACACACACACACACACACACACACACACACACACACACACACACACACACACACACACACACACACGAAATCATGTACAAGTAAGTTACACACGTTCACCCACGTCAAGGCTCATCAAGATTCAGATTTTGATCACTCCTAAAGCCTAGTTCCTAGGTCTTTTGTGTATCCATATGCTCTTGCGCTACCCTCCACAGGGAGTATATGCAGTGCATAATAAACTAGCTACTTCGGCGGCAAAAATCTATAATTTAACCTAATTTTTGCACATCTAAAATGGTGTCCGTGGAGGCTGCAATCTGACACTGCAAGCGGATCATGAGTTGCCATCTGTATTCCGCTGTTAACTAACAAGAATTAACCACACTGCATCATGTAGGCAGTCGTTGAACAAACTGGTATAGTGTGACTACCGTGCTTGCATACCTGAGTGTATCTGCAGGAGCGTGCAACCTTACATGTATACTCAGCCATTTGTACTCTCAACCGTGTTGGCGAGAGTCGGGTCAAAGCTCTCGATCCAGTCTTAATAAGACCTAGGTATGACAAGGCTTCAGTAATGCCATACCTGCCATTTACTACAATGAGACTGAAAAAAAAGTATTTCCTAACATCTCTGTGATTCATCAGTGTTTTTAGCTTCCATTTATATGTTCAGCTGCGTCTAGGCCGCACATTTAGACCTGGTCTTATCAGCCTTATCCATTTCTCTTGAAATTTTATACGTCGTAACCCGGTCTCCACTAGCCCTTCTCTCTCCTGAAATAGTCGGGTTCTATTCCTTCCATCTCTTACTACCGTATATTTAGTTATGTAGGTAGGCTGGCGGCAAACCTTTGGACCTCTCCGAGTTTCTATACATGTTCGATCAGGTTGGGGGTTCCCCACTGAGCCCGTACAATCGATGTTGAACCACTCCTACACTTGTTGGATCCCATGTATTACGTTTGTATCTTGATCTCGGAATACACACAAAACGCTTAAGGAAACATCCTGTGGTGGATAAAGCAAGTTTGAGAAACAAACTTCTTACTAGGACATCGTCATAAAGATCAACAGAGAGCGGAACATTGCCCTAATAAGGGTGTGTGGGTGTGTTCTTCACTAGTGTCTGCAGTACGCCACTGCGATCCAGCGAGATAATGGTAAAGTTCAGTGGTGTGCAGCATTGGCAGGGACCCCTCTTGCTTGTTACTGAGGGCCCGCGCCTCAATAACTTCCACCAGTCACCCCTACAAAGGAGCCTCACGCCCCGCTTCCCATTTTCATTAACACACCAGCAATTTGAACTTGCTTTCCACGACATTCCTGCAACTAGGGAACGAGCAGTGCAGCACTGAGGCACATTCTACACAATTATTTGATTAGAAACATCCTTCACCCGAAGCATAGGTTGAGAGCAATATGTGTGGAAGGTTGGTAAACAGCATCCACCCAGGAAGGTCCTAGAGACCCTTCTGTCATATTACTGGGAAATGGATGCCTGTTAAACGTTTTGCACTCTGGTAGGATTGCAATCATTTTCCTTCAGTCTCCTAATCATATAAGATGGCAGGCAAATCCCACAAACTTCTATTTAAATTCACAATATACTTTTCTTTCCCTCGTTTCTTAACACCTTTTTTTTCTGAAAAGTTTCCATCGATTTAGGCCTGATCTGAGAGCGGGCCGCGGGGGTGATGTTTGCCACGTCACAAGCTAATTTCATCGCTCTCGTCTTATCAGTAACCTTTTAAGGCGCTGGGTTCCCTCGATGGTCGCAGCGGGAGACTGCGTGACACTACCCTCTTGTTGAGTGGGGAGATTAAATAGTGTTTGAACTACGTTCAGAGCTGCGGAGGACTGACGTAACGAAGATAGGACCTCTCATGGGAGGAGAGGACCTGACAGACCTCTGCTGTAGCTGAAGTGGTCCCAGACCGATCACCAATATAATTAGGTAAACTTATTTCTCTTTGTAAAGTAATGCATATATCATAGTTCTTATTCTCCCACCGTTTATATCTTAATATCATCTCGATTATATCCTGTCATATTTTAGTTAGTAATACTACAATTATATCTTAATAATTTAGTTAAATCCTAGTAATGTCTAAATTATATCATAGCAATATCTAAGTTATATCCTAGTAATATCCCAGTAATATCCTGGTACTATACCAGTTATATCTTGTTAATATACTATTATCCAGTATTTAACTACGTTCATATGATTTGTATTTTTATATGATTTGTATACTCACTTCTCTACAATATTAGTATTAAGGAAAACAAGAGTTTCTCGTACATTTGTTAACAGTTATCACTGAGAGATGGTTTACTTTACCTCTTGATACAATGACCAGTGACAACCCAAGTGGTGGTGGTTGTGGTGGTATTTAAAGTGAACCAAGACGTAAGGTTTCTTCACACTCCTTTGTAACTTAAGTGGACTCAGAGGTTGAAGCGTTATTTGCCAAGTGGTGTATAATTATCTCTCCTGGGAGTAATCAGAGCGTTCCCACTCCCGTTATAACAACATCCCAGCATCATTAACACACACAACTTAAATACTATTAATTAATGTTTGCATGTAACATCTCTTCCTCATTATTTTACACGTTTTTCCCCACTCCAGGTAAACTCCAGGTAAACCCCACCATCCCATTCCCCACCCCACCACCTCACTCCCCACCCCACCACCTCACTCCCCACCCCACCACCTCACTCCCCACCCCACCACCTCACTCCCCACCCACACGCCTAACTCCCCACCCCACCACCTCACTCCCCACCCCACCGCCTAACTCCCCACCCCACCACCTCACTCCCCACCCCACCACCTCACTCCCCACCCCACCACTTAACTCCCCACCCCACCACCTCACTCCCCACCCCACCACCTCACTCCCCACCCCACCACCTCACTCCCCACCCCACCATCTCACTCCCCACCCCACCATCTCACTCCCCACCCCACCACCTCACTCCCCACCCCACCATCTCACTCCCCACCCCACCACCTAACTCCCACCCCACCACCTCACTCCCCACCCCACCACCTCACTCCCCACCCCACCACCTCACTCCCCACCCCACCACCTCACTCCCCACCCCACCATCTCACTCCCCACCCCACCACCTCACTCCCCACCCCACCATCTCACTCCCCACCCCACCACCTAACTCCCCACCCCACCACCTCACTCCCCACCCCACCACCTAACTCCCCACCCCACCACCTCACTCCCCACCCCACCACCTCACTCCCCACCCCACCACCACATTCCCCAGCAATACGGAACGATGAAATTTTCCACTTGCAACTTACAGACTATACAAAAATACAATCTACCATTCCCCCGAAACCCACCCCCCTCCCTCTCCAAAAAAAAAAAAAAAAAGCCTATCTTCCAGGCACTATTTTGTCGCTATGGATTTAGTGCTTCCTCACAAAAGTAAAAATTAATAATAATAATAATAATTATTATATAATAAATCTGCATTTATTCTAGGTGATCACTTCCTCTTGACAACGACAACGAGGGACATCACCACCATGCACGTTGCTTGTCACTGGGCAACAGCCTGGTGGATCAGAGGACCGGTCTGGGAGCCATGGGTGGTACCAGACCAGGATGGCTTGTGAGTGTGTTAAACAGAGCAGACGTGAGCCCTGTGCATCCATCTTGCTCTCTGGACCAAGAGCTCCACTAAACGCTCTCACCAGTACACTCTCGGCCCGAAAAACCAGTCGCGATTATTCTAGCAATCATGAGCTTGTATCGCTCAACCTTACTGCATGACATGTGCCTTGTACGGCGGGGTGACACCTACATACGCATGCACACACACACACACACACACACACACACACACACACACACACACACACACACACACACACACACACACACGTATGCACCTGCATTCATTCACTGGTACTCGTAGCTCGGTTGGTAGCGCACTCAGCTCACACAATGAGGACCGTGGTTCGATCCCCGGTACAATTGGAAACACTGGGGCGTGTTTCCTTAACCTGTTGCCCCTGTTCACCTAGCAGCATGTAGGTACCTGGGTGTTAGACGATTGGTGTTGGTCGCACCCCGGGGACCAAACCTAATTTGCCCGAAATTCTCTCAATAACCAGGTACTTTCTATATAGTATGACACTGATGTCTGCTGTGGTCGATATACGTTGTACATCTAGAAATAAAGATTATTATTATTATTAAACAGGAACAGACTTTATAGTGAATGGTACAGGGGGACGAGGAGGTACAGACGGAAGCTAAAAACGCAGATGAGCCACAGGGATGTTAGGTAATACTTCTTCAGCCTCAGGATAGTATATAAATGGAATGAGGAACTAGTATACCCAGAGTTTACCTGATGTCGCTTCCGGAGTAGGGTTGCCAATTTAGCGTTTTTTCGCGCATGTTTTAGCGCGTTTCGAGGTTTTTATTTTATTTTGTTTTTGCAGATGCGCCGTTTAAGTTAATTTAGCGCTCAATCTAGCGCATTTTGTCATATTTTTTTAAACCTAACAAAGTATATATAAAATAAACAAAAGCCTAAATAAAAGTAATAGAAAAAACTAAGCTTAATAATTAGTCTCACCAGACAGCTTTCTGAAGCTCTGGTTAGACAGATCCTCATTACGTTCACATCGTGACTCACCTGACGTGAGTGATAAGTGACTGACACTGTGGGAAACATCCATCACACAAGTTTGGCTTTTGTTTAGACCCTCGCTTGTCTTATGTTACCCTTACTATTACTGTTATTTTATTTGCTCTGGCTATTCATTATAGGCAAGAAATATATTCAGCATTTCAGGGTACAGTGGTTCAGTGATTCCAGATGCCAAAAATGGCTAAGGAAAGTAGAGAACGATGACAAAATGTTTTTGTAAGTATTGCAAATGTTCAATTGCAGCTAAATTGACACACAGTCACAAAAATACTGGCAAGCAGAAGTAAACTGAAGCAACATCCAGTATACAAGACAAACAATTCCTTAATCTGAAAAACTAAGCGATGATGTAAGAAGAAGAGAGGGAAATATGTCTTTATTCATTGCTGAACATTGTTCATTACGAGTAGACGATCACTTAAGTGAACTCTGCAAAGAACATTTTGTTGACAGTTCTGGATGTAAGAACCTTAAGCTCAGAAGGACAAATGTAGTGTAGTTGTTTCCAGTGTACCGACACCATGTTTTAGTGATGAAAGATGCGATACATATTAAAGTCACCTTATTAATAGAAGGAAGTAATATTTCTGTAACTAAACTATTAAACATAGTTATTATGTATTATTCTGAGAGAAAGATACAAATAATGGTTACTTATTTAAACATAGTTGAATGTGTAACTGCAATGCTGATGCATTATACGAGGCTTTGGAGGAATACTTGATGGTCTTTAGATACAAAAATGCATAACGTTCTAGGCACTGATCCCTCAAGGTAGGTTCCTTGATGCTGCTGAGGGGCTCTTGATCTAGGGAATCAGATCTGTGCTCCAGTTCCCTGAATTGCGCCTGAATGCCTTTCATCCTCCTCCCCCACAGGCGCTGCATATTACCCTACGGATTTAGTACTCCCCATGATAATAATAATAATCTAGGCACTGAAAATGCTTGTTATGACCGGTGTCGACAATGAAGTGTTTGCAAAATTAAAATCTGAAGTTGATTACTAGCGCACTCAGCTCACATACTGAGGTCCGTGGTTCGATCCCCGGTATGAGTGGAAACATTCGGGCTTGCTTCCTTAAGATACCTGCTGTCCCTGTTCATCTAGCAGTAGATAGGTACATGGATATAAGCCGACTGGCGATGGTCACATCCTGGGGACAAAACTGACCTAATTTGCCCGAAATGCTCTGCATAACAAAGGGTTTTGTATACAGTAGTATGTCACTAGCGTCAACAAGGCTTGTATTTCTTGTACATGTGCTTGTAGAAATAAATATTATTATTAGTTTGAGAGTTATTTTGATTAAATACGGACTGGGAAGGCATGTTAAACAGTAAATATTGCTTTGATTACAAACTATCAAGTGAAATCATGCGAAAAATAGGCACTATGTACGCATATCAACCTTCTTCTCAATAATCACAATAAGAAACAGTTACACACGCTGAGGAAGAGATAACTGGGATTTAGCAGATCTAGAATAATCACTTGCATACTGGTCAGTGAGAGCAATGCATAATGTGTTGTTTTTGCAAAGAATAATGTCAGCGCGTTTTTTTAGCCCCAAGAAAAACTTGCGCGTTTTAGCGCTTATAAAACAATAATCTAGCGGTAATTGAAAATTTCATTTGGCAACCCTGTTCCAGAGGTCGCTGTCTCCACGGCCCGGTTCCAGTCCAGGCTTCCTGGTTGCTGGCCTGATCGGTCAAGCTGTTAGTGCCTGCCATCCGCAGTCCAACGTACGCATCTGGGGAATCTGGCGAGTTCTCTCTTGAAGACAGCTAAGAGTTGGTAATCCCTCTTATGCATGAAGGAAGAGCACTGAAGAGGCAAGAGCCGTGGTCCGTTAACACTTCTTGAGTTCTCTCTCATTGTGTTCATCATGGAAGTAAACGCTATGATAGGGCCCAGGAGGCCAGGAATGTTACTAATTGGAGTTTAAGGGACGAGGCCAGAAGCTGAATCTGGACTCTTGTAAACACAAGTTGGTGAGCAGTAGTTGTCGTTCTCGTTCGTTCATTTGCTCGTTCTGTCTCTCTCTCTCTCTCTCTCTCTCTCTCTCTCTCTCTCTCTGAGATACCAGAAATTGTGCCTACTACACCAGGCACAATAGCTGACATACCACGCATAATATCTGATACACCAGGCATACTGCCTGATATACTAGACACTGCACACGAAAATAAAAAAAAAACTGAACTTGAGAGAAAGGTATATCCTCTCTGAAAAAAAAAACTTTACCGTGTATTACTTTCAACAAATAGCAAAGGATGCCTGTGACAAGTGGCACTACTACTACCACGGTACTTAGGAGCATTTAGTGGTGACAGAAGCTCTTAGTAGTATTTACTGTAGCGCTGACCAAGAATTCCGTTTATTTTAAGTAAGACAGGAGTGACGTGCCCAGCGCCACCACCACCACCTGGTGCATCTTGAAGACAATCTACTGGCTGACAAACTTGTTTAAAACCCGAGACATTCCTTGTACACAGACATTCACACAAGCGACACTGGCTTTTTGCAAGAGAGTTTGAGTCCGTTACTGAAATATCTGAAACCTTTAATACCAAGACCAGCTTTAGTTCTGACATGGGACAGGATTCTACCTGGAGGGTGTTCCGAGGGGTCAACGCCCCCGCCGCCCGCACCATGACCAGGCCTCGCGGTGGATCAGGGCCTCATCAACCAGGCTATTACTGCCGGCCACACGCAATTTAACGAAGAATGCAACTTTATACAAGACACAGGATAACTTTCTGATCTGCAAAAGTAACATATAACGCCGTGGAACCGACAAATATTTCTAGATACGACAAAGTATAACAGTTGTGTCAAGATACAGCCTCACAGTCTACTACACAGAACCATTTGGTCTCACGGTTTTATACGCTGCACACAACAATGTAAAAATCTTAGGGTGATGGTGAGGCTGACAAAACTGTGGGTGGCTGGGAGCTCCCAACATGACCCAGGCATCATCAAATGTTTACCTCAACACATCCCAACACACCCTGGGCGTCAGCTAGGAAAAAAAAGATCTCGAGCAATTTCTATGTGCATGAGCGCGCGCATGTACTCGCCTAGTTGTGGTTACTGGGGTCGATTCACAGCTCCTCTGTGTATGTATGTATGTGTATGTATGTATGTGTGTGTGTGTGTGTGTGTGTGTGTGTGTGTGTGTGTGTGTGTGTGTGTGTGTGTGTGTGTGTGTGTGTGCACTCACCTAGTTGTGGTTGCAGGGGTCGATTCACAGCTCCTGGACCCACCTCTTCACTGGTTGCTTCTAGGTTACACTTCCTGCTCCATGAGCTTTATCATGCCTCTTCTTAAAGCTATGTATGGATCCTGCCTCCACTACTTCACTTCCCAGACTATTCCACTTCCTGACAAATCTGACTGAAAAAATATTTCCTAACATCCCCGTGATTCATCTGAGTCTTCAACTTCCAACTGTGACCCCTTGCTGCTGTGTCCCATCTCTGGAACATCCTGTCTCTGTCCGCCTTGTAGATTCCTCTCAGTATTGTATATGTCGCTATCATATGTTCCCTATCTCTCTTGCCTTTCAGTGTCGTCAGGTCGATTTCCCTTAACCTCTCCTCGTAGGACATTCCCCTTAACTCCGGGACTAGTCTTGTTGCAAACCTATGCACTTTCCCTAATTTCCTTACATGCCCGTATACTGCAGTAGTACGTTAGTATGAGTGTGAGTGTGAGTGTGAGTGAGTGAGTGAGTGAGTGTGTGTGTGTGTGTGTGTGTGTGTGTGTGTGTGTGTGTGTGTGTGTGTGTGTGTGTGTGTGTGTGTGTGTGTGTGTGTGTCCTTAAAATTTTTATCTCTATTTTATCATGTTTCATACCCCTTCAAAGGTATATTTTATTTTTATTTTATTTTCTCTCGCCTCTCTCCCTCTCCTCTTCCCTTACCTCTTTTCCATATCTGCCGTTTCTGCCCTTCTTACGTTTGTCTTTCTCCTTCACTTTGCCTCTCTCCCTCTTCGAACCCCCGTCTCTCTCATTCTATCTCTCTCCCTCTTTTAACCCCACTTCTCCATTCCGCTTATTCCTCTCCCTCTTCTAACCCCTCTCTCCCCCTTCACTACGAGTGCCAGCACTCTCACCTCGTTAGCTCCTACTTCACCTTCCTCTGGCAGTCTCCATCGGGAACCTAGACACAGGAGGTCGCCTGCCACCTCTATTTAGCGATCGTTTACCAGAAATTCTGGAGGTACCTGCCCCCTTCTCCCCTCTTGCCAGGGCCAACTACCCTCTAACACAAACAGACACAGCCTCCTGCACCCTCCATGTAGTGTAGCTAGCTTGTACACAGTAAAATATATTCTTCCCGGTGCCCTCAAAATAAAGATATGTTTATAGAAATCATTGCCTCTTCGTATAAGTATGGCAAATGTGTGTGTTGGAATTACTACTAAATTTGCTTGAAAGATATGAAACAAATTGTAGATATACATGATGTACTTCTGTTAACTCTACCTAGGGCTCGTGTTTATCAAACTGTGCACCTAGGTCTCAAGTGTATCAATAATTTCCTGTGGTACCCTATACAGGCTGGATGTGTGGTGCACACTTCACTAGCCACTACCATCCGCAGGATGGATGACGTGCACCTTCGATTATACCCAGTTACTACAGCTAACCTGGAGGAGGAATCACATGTTCACGATGTAGAAAATCCTGAAAGGCATCGACAGGAAGAGCCTGTCTGTCTGTCCTTAGAACAGGACCAGGGACAAAGAGCCATATATAAAAGTTAAAGACACCACCTCATTACCTCTCAAGAGAGGTAATGAGGTGGTGATGGAGGCTATTACCATGCACAGCTTTACGAGTAGAAATGACAATCGGGACGCTGAAGTCTAGATGTCGCTGCAGCTGAACCATGAGCTGTGGCCAGACATACCGTCTTTCACACAGTTCAGCGAGTACAATTCGGCGAGTACATCTTGTTGTATACAACTCGGTGAAGAAGTACAACGTGTTGAGTACAACTCGTCTGAGTACATACACAAAATAAACCTGAAAAAAAATTACTGTTACAAATATTTCCACAGTTGTGTTAATAATATCCCAGTAATACCCCAGGGAATAACACCCCCATGCGATACCCCAGGGAATAACACCCCCATGCGATACCCCAGGGAATAACACCCCCATGCGATACCCCAGGGAATAACACCCCCATGCGATACCCCAGGGAATAACACCCCCATGCGATACCCCAGGGAATAACACCCCCATGCGATACCCCAGGGAATAACATCCCCATGCAATACCCCAGGGAATAACACCCCCATGCGATACCCCAGGGAATAACACCCCCATGCGATACCCCAGGGAATAACACCCCCATGCGATACCCCAGGGAATAACACCCCCATGCGATACCCCAGGGAATAACACCCCCATGCGATACCCCAGGGAATAACACCCCCATGCGATACCCCAGGGAATAACACCCCCATGCGATACCCCAGGGAATAATACCCCAGGAAATAATGCCCTCAGGGAATACCCCAAGAAATAATAGCCCCAGGGAATAATACCCCCAGGAATAATACCTCCCACGGGGTAACAAACTTCGGGAATAAAGTTAACATCACAAATGTTACGGGGTAATAAACACACAACGTTCCAGTAAAGAAAACTAAACATGGAAGAAATGTTGATGTACTGTTAAGACGTTCTCAACGCAGAGGAACAACGCAGAGAGAAGCAACGCAGAGAGGCACAACGCAGAGAGAAGCAACGCAGAGAGGAACAACGCAGAGAGGAACTCGAGGAGGAACAACGTAGAGAGAAGCAACGCAAAGAGGAACAACGCAGAGAGAAGCAACGCAGAGGAACAACGCAGAGAGAAGCAACGCAGAGGAACAACGCAGAGAGAAGCAACGCAGAGAGGAACAACGCAGAGAGAAGCAACGCAGAGAGGAACAACCCAGAGAGGAGCAACCCAGAGAGGAACAACGCAGAGAGAAGCAACGTAGAGAGGTACAACGCAGAGAGGAGCAACGCAATCATTGGTAATAACGTCTTGCGTTAGTTAATTTATTTCCTGAATGTGGAGTCTAGGATTACGTTACTGAGGTGTGTAAGATTCCTCCCTCCTACCTCCTTCCTTCCTTCCTTCCTTCCTTCCTTCCTTCCCTCCCTTCCTTCCTCACTCCCTCCCTTCCTTCCTCACTCCCTCCCTTCCTTCCTCACTCCCTCCCTTCCATCCTCACTCCCTCCCTTCCTCACTCCCTCCCTTCCTTCCTCACTCCCTCCCTTCCTTCCTCACTCCCTCCCTTCCTTCCTCACTCCTTTCCTCACTCCCTCCCTTCCTTCCTCCCTCTCCCTCCTCCTTCCTTCCTCACTCTCTTCCTTCCCTCCTCCCTTCCTTACTCCCTCCCTCCCTTCCTTACTCCCTCCCTCCCTTACTCCTTCCTTCCCTTCCTCACTCCCAACCGTCCTTCCTCCCTCCCTCCTTCCCTTCCTTACTCCCTCCCTAACTCCCTTACTCCCTTCCTCACTCCCTCCCTTCCTTCCTCACTCCTTTCCTCACTCCCTCCCTTCCTTCCTCCCTCCCTCCCTTCCTTCCTCACTCTCTTCCTTCCTCACTCCCTTCCTTACTCCCTCTCTCCCTTCCCCACTCCCTCCCTCCCTTCCCCACTCCCTCCCTCCCTTCCCCACTCCCTCCCTCCCTTCCCCACTCCCTCCCTTCCTTCCTTCCTTCCTCCCTCCCTTCCCTTTTTTTCCCTCCCTCTCCCCATCTCTGACATTCACAATTTCCACTACTCACTTCTTCTGACAATGTGGCTAACGTTAATAACTTAACGCTAATTTACCTTCAATACACATATAACCCGCTCATAGAAGAGAGGAGCTTATGACGACTTGGACCATTTACAGTCACACAGTGTGACTTTGTAAATGGTCCAAGTCGGACCGAAACGTCGTTGTAAGCTCCTCTCTATGTGCGGGTTATTTATGTATCGTTCGTCACAGTATTGTGCCTTTTGTATTTTCCTTCAAATTCATAAAAACGCATATGTAACTGTATATATGAAAGAAAAAAACTTCAGTGATACGTCTGGCAACGACAAAATCTGAGCGTTGATTACTTGTGGCCCTGATTATTTTGTATGTTGTTACCATGTCTTCCCTGGCCATCCTCAAGCATCGTTAGTATCCCCTCACAGACTACTCATACTACCCCTCTCACGGACACTATCAGTCTCGTTACAAACCTTCGCTTCTGTGTGACCTAGTGTAGGCTCGATGCTCCTGAGTACTGTTCACCTCTCGTGCACTCGCCTAGATGTGTTGCCACGGGTCGAGTCACAGCTCCTGGCTCTGCTTCCTCGTGGACTTATCCAGCGGTTTTACCCATTCCTGGACCCCCGGGAGTTATCACACCTGCTGTACAAACTGTATGATGTGAGCGCGCCTGCGCGCAAGAGTGCTTGCGTAGAGATATACGCACGCGTGCTTACTAAACGCGTGCGTGCGTGAGTGCTTGCGTGCATGGTAGAGCAACATCCTGCCCACCTGTCACCGCTGAAGTGCTTCACTCAGCACAATCAGAGTGGAGTGTTTGCTGCAACACTGATTAAGTTGGACTGGCAATAATAACAAGCAATGTTTATGGAGTCTGCCAGAGCGTGTGGATGTGCAGGAGGAGGGGGAGGAGAGCAGGGGGAGGGGGAGGAGAGCAGGGGGAGGGGGAGGAGAGCAGGGGGAGGGGAGGAGAGCAGGGGGAGGGGGAGGAGAGCAGGGGACAAGGGAAGAGTGGAAGGAGAGCAGGGGACAAGGGAGGAGGGGGAGGAGAGCAGGGGACAAGGGAAGAGTGGAAGGAGAGTAGGTGACAAGGGAGGAGCATAAGGAGAGTAAGGAGAGGAAGGAGGAGCAAAAGGAAAAGAAGGCAGAGGTAAGGGACGCGGGATCATCAATTAGAAGGAAATGAACACGTGAAAGACCTGCGAGTAATTATGTCAGCTGACCTTCCTTTCAAAGAACACACTACGGCAAATGTCATGACAGCCAGGAAGATGACAGGGGGGGATAACGAGAACTTTCAAAACAAGGGGACCAAAACCAGTGGTGACACATACCCCGGTATGATACCCTCCCCCCCCACACACACACAAAGACGTACCTGTGACCTGCTTCCAGAGTTTTCCTACTGCCATGGTCCGGCCTGGGACCAGGCCTCCTTGTTGATTGCCTCGTCAACCAGGCTGCTGTTGTTGGCGGCCCGCCGACCCAGTTATCCAGCAGGTAAGGTGTAGTGTGTACTGGTCTATGTGCACAGTGTGTGCAAGTGTGCAACATAGTGTGTGCAAGTGTACAACATACTCAGTGTGTACAAGTATGCAACATAGTGTGTACAAGTGGGTAACATACTCAGTGTGCACGAGTGTACAACATTCTCAGTGTACAAGTGTGCAACATTCTCAGTGTGTACAAGTGGGTAACATTCTCAGTGTGTACAAGTGTGCAACATTCTCAGTGTGTACAAGTGTGCAATATTCTCAGTGTGTACAAGTGTGCAACATTCTCAGTGTGTACAAGTGGGTAACATTCTCAGTGTGTACAAGTGTGCAACATTCTCAGTGTGTACAAGTGTGCAACATTCTCAGTGTGTACAAGTGTGCAACATTCTCAGTGTGTACAAGTGTGCAACATTCTCAGTGTGTACAAGTGGGTAACATTCTCAGTGTGTACAAGTGGGTAACATTCTCAGTGTGTACAAGTGGGTAACATTCTCAGTGTGTACAAGTGTGCAACATTCTCAGTGTGTACAAGTGTGCAACATTCTCAGTGTGTACAAGTGGGTAACATTCTCAGTGTGTACAAGTGGGTAACATTCTCAGTGTGTACAAGTGGGTAACATTCTCAGTGTGTACAAGTGGGTAACATTCTCAGTGTGTACAAGTGTGCAACATTCTCAGTGTGTACAAGTGGGTAACATTCTCAGTGTGTACAAGTGTGCAACAACATACACTAACTTACTGAACAACATGCCTGATGCTCCACCTCACCAGCGCCTCCAACAAACATACCTGCAACACAAACAAACAAATCAGTCCATCACATACACCAGCAGGTGACTGCAAGACATAATTTAAAGAGGTTGTGGCGGGACACACCTTGCACAGCTTCAAGAGTAGGTATGATCGGGACCTGGAGCTGAGAACTTTCTAAAGCCAGTGGATGAGTTCCAGCGTTGATAAATTAGACACATGTACAACACTTGGGTATCTTTACTGAGGAAACGTTTCGCCACACAGTGGCTTCATCAGTCTTTACAAAGAAGGATGGCGAAGATCAGAAGGAGTTCGAGGTAATCAGTCCCTCAGTCAGGAGTCGATGTAATCTTTGACTGATAGATTGATTAAATCGATTCCAGGCTGAGGGACTGATTACCTCAAATTCCTTCTGACCTTCATCATTCTTAAGACTGATGAAGCCACTGTGTGGCGAGACGTTTCCTTAATAAAGATACCCAAGTGTTGCACGTATATCTAATTTATGAACTTCCTGGTTCTCTGAACCATATATTTAGAGTTCCAACTTTATTTAGCTGCTTCTGATTCACATAACTGAAGACGAAACTCCTTGAAGCCGAAATAAAAGCTTATTAATATCTCAAACAGGATATATACTCACCCTAAAATGTGTATATACAAACTGAGAGCATTCTAAATACCTACATTTGGTATTAAGGTATTCTTGACTCCTGACACTTCAAATCCTTTGTTCTCTTTCAACTGGAATATTGCTCAGTTCTGACGGTCTCGTTCAGGGCCAGAGAGATCAGAGCTGGAACCGATACTGCGATCGGTTCCAGCACACAGCCAATAAAGCCTTTAAATTACTGGGAGCGTTTTAAATTTCTAAATATGTGCTCACTGGAGAGGAAGAGAGAGAGAGATACCTGGGAAGTACTTGAGGGTCTTGTCCCAAATCTGTACATCGCCATAACAACATACCGAAGTGAGAGATATGGGAGGAATTGAAAAATAAAACCAGTGAAAAGCAGGGGAGGGGTGGGCACAATAAGGGAACACTATATCAGCATCCGTGGTCCCAGATTATCCAACATGTTACCAGAAGAAATCAGAAACACTGCTGGAACAAGTGTATTAATTTTCAGGAGGAAACTGGACAAGTATCATGCACAAGGTGCCAGATCAAACAGGCTGTGATGGATGTGTGGTTCAGCAGGCCACCAGCAGCAACGGCCTGGTTGACCAGGTAAGCACCAAACGAGCCTGGCCCAAGACCGGGCTCTGGGAGTAGAAAAATTCTCGGAACTCATCAAAGGTAAATGAAATGCAGTGTTAATGACTCCTCTCATGCTTTGAACCCTATTAATTAAACCAGCCAATGTTAATCTTGCATCAGGCAGGCACCAACAGCTTGGTGAATCAGGCCAACAACCAGGAGACCTGGTGACCTTCAAGTAACTACAGGTAAACATCGACACCATGCCTAACCCTTCTAGGGTAGGGTAGGTGCCTGAGCCCGAGCCTTTAGCTCATAAGACTGTCATTCCCATTTGCCCCCTTGGGGCGGGGATGGCAGACCAGAGAGGCCTAGTTTGTGGCTAGGCCTGGGGACAGTTGGTCCCAAAGATGAGGAGGTACTTGTGCCTCCTCCCATGGTAGACTTAGGTCTCAGACACTCCCTAAAGAGGGAGCCAAGGCCGGGCCACCACTTGGAAAAGGCCCGGGCCGGGAAAATACCGGCTAATCTTTAATAATAATACAGGTAAACACGACCACTACCTTTAACTGCTATCATAAACAACCACCACTACTACTACAATCACTACCACCAGTAGTGATGGTAGTAGTTGCTACTGTTGCTGGTGTAGCACCAGCAACAGTAGTAACAGCAGCACCAGCAACAGTAGCAACAGCAGCACCAGCAACAGTAGCAACAGCAGCACCAGCAACAGTAGCAACAGCAGCACCAGCAACCCTCCCCCCCCCACCACCACAATCACCACTGGCCCTCCTACATCTTCATCACTGTCAAAACGATGGCACAACTTGAGTCCCGGGAGTGCCGTGGAGTGCCAGATGGCTCTTAATGGAGCAATTCCCGCCTCCACCTTATACACTAAGAAAACACTCAAAAACAAACCAAAGAAATTTTATGAACGAAAAAAAAACCCGCCAAATTTAAGTGAACGTTGAAATTTGGCGGCGCGAGAACGTGGCTCCAGGAAACACAAGTTTTAACTTCTAAAATGAGAACGTATAGGGTTCAAAAACAATAAATTAAAAAATAGAACGTACTAGTTTTAAGAAAAGAACGTTCAAGTTTTAAAAATAAAACTTACAAGTTTTAAAAAAGAGAACGTGCAAGGTTTAAAAATAAAACGTACGTACGTACGAGTTTTAAAAATAGAACGTAGAAATTTAAAAAAAAATTATAAGGTTTAAAAGAAGATATGATACGACCAACACTTTTTTTTATATTTTTAAACAACCAGAAAACTCGCTAAAAAATAATACTGACTGAGATTTAATGAAGGTAATGGATGGGAAAACAGATATACAATTAAAAAAATAAATCTGTGACTATTTAAAAGAGCAAATAACTAATAAAATAAACTTCATGATTAACAGAAATAAATCCGATCCAAAAATAATATAAACAATGAAATATATACTTAAAACCCGAGGAAGCACGCGCACGCGCGCATACTCACACAAACACACACACACACACACACACACACACACACACACACACACACACACACACACACACACACACACACTAAGCGAGTGACGCCCCAAGACAATATTATATACACAGAGAAGTGTGTGTGTGTGTGTGTGTGTGTGTGTGTGTGTGTGTGTGTGTGTGTGTGTGTGTGTGTGTGTGTGTGTGTGTGTGTGTCAGTGCGTGTACACGATTTATCTTAATCCCGATTTCTGGTAGTGAAATAGTGATATACAGTCTTAATGACCCTCGTGTAGTAGATAGGCTTCAAACCTTATACACCAATGAAAGCGCCCACGTTGAGTGAGAGAACAAACACCTGACTGAGCCTACATGTGCGGTCACATGTGCGGTCACATGTGTGCTATATAACGTGAGAGATCACGACAGCACTGCTACCTCTCACTGTTGTTACACTGTATATTACGACATCATCTCTCTCTTGTGATCGTATTGTTCAGACTATAGGGTATTTTCAGTGATTTATGTCCAGTGACAACAGTACGGTATATTCACTAAAAGTGTATATCTTATTATATACACACACTAAGAATATACCTTAATCCCTGCTTCATGTACTGACGGACACCCTTGTATACATTAGAATAGATTTTCCCACCGAAGTGGTTAGTACTCTGCACCTCTTCCATCCTACGGACGGTAGCTCAAGAGAATATGGATACACAACAGGCCTGGGATCTTTGTATAAGAGATACCCAGAGAGGAACAATCCTGGTGTGGGTATGTTAAAACACCCACACTAGTACAAGGCCACATTGTGGCCAGGCTAAACCTGATACCCAAGAGTTATAAATCGAAGATGTGAACTCGTGGCTCGGCTGGCAACGCACTCACACTGATTGTCCGTGGTTCAATCCTCGGCAAGGGTAGAAACGTTGGTTATGTTTCCTTACACCTGCTGTACCTGTTCACCTAGCAGTACCTAGGTGCTAGCCGACAAGTATGAGTGGCATCTGGGAGACAAGATTAAAAGACCACAATGGGAGACACTCCTCGATGACGCAATGACTTGACTGGGTTACCCTGGGGGGGGGGGCTAACCCTCCCCGTTAAAAATCAACAAATCTTAATGCTAAGACTACACAGGAGCAAAAACTGTGAACTGTTTTGAAGGTTCTTCCATCCTGGCAGCCCGACTTAAGGCTCCGTTTCTCTTCTGACCTACTGGTCAACCAGACAGTTGTTGTTAGCGGCATACATCATAATCAACCATCAAAACTGGGCGTAATTGCTACCAGTGTCTAAACAGTTAGGAGAACGTGTAGGGGGTAGTATATCTGGAGGGTGTTCTGGGGGGTCAACGCCCCCGCGGCCCAGTCTATGACCAGGCCAGAAGTGACACACACACACAGGCGGGGGCCAAGAGCTATGACACAACCCCTGCAACCACAACTGAGTACACACATACGCGCGTGCACGCACAGATAGACACACACACACACACACACACACACACACACACACACACACGCAGACACACACGCAGACACACACGCAGACACACACGCAGACACACACGCAGACACACACGCAGACGCACACGCACATACACACACACACACACACACACACACACACACACACACACACACACACACACTCTCTCTCTCTCTCTCTCTCTCTCTCTCTCTTCTCTCTCTCTCTCTCTCTCTCAGAACATTAATAAGTTACTCTTCATAATTCAATTAAGTTGACAGCGGTGGGCTGACTCAACTTTAATAAGCAGAGCCACAACTCGCACACTTGTGGCACCATCACCACCAACCTGCCCAGGATTACCAACTTCCTTCCCTACCAGTACGACAACCGGCTCTCCCCTACCAGTACGACAACCGGCTCTCCCGTACCAGTATGACAACCGGCTCTCGTCCAGGATGCACACTCCAAGGTACTGGGTAACGAACCCAGGAAAGAGTCACTGGTGGTAACGAATACCATTCATGATGACGAGCCTTGAAAAGGTTGAGAAACAGTGGCTGAAGAGATGCAAGATGAAGTCACGCAAAAGTCAGCAAAGAGCCAGGAACTGTGACTCGAAACATGCAAACGCAACTAAGTGAGCACACGCAAAATAATCCAACACAAAGGCAAAACTGACGAAGTATGATCGATGGGATTGAAAAGGTCAAAAAATAAGTTATGTGAAACTCGCAATGTAAACAACATTGATGTTGTAGTAGCCAGGCTTAGTCTTGGTTACAAGTACTTGTGGCAGTTGTAGTAGCCAGGCTTAGTCTTGGTTACAAGTACTTGTGGCAGTTGTAGTAGGCAGGCTTAGTCTTGGTTACAAGTACTTCTGGCAGTTGTAGTAGCCAGGCTTAGTCTTGGTTACAAGTACTTCTGGCAGTTGTAGTAGCCAGGCTTAGTCTTGGTTACAAGTACTTCTGGCAGTTGTAGTAGCCAGGCTTAGTCTTGGTTACAAGTACTTCTGGCAGTTGTAGTAGCCAGGCTTAGTCTTGGTTACAAGTACTTGTGGCAGTTGTAGTAGCCAGGCTTAGTCTTGGTTACAAGTACTTGTGGCAGTTGTAGTAGCCAGGCTTAGTCTTGGTTACAAGTACTTCTGGTAGTTGTAGTAGCCAGGCTTAGTCTTGGTTACAAGTACTTCTGGTAGTTGTAGTAGCCAGGCTTAGTCTTGGTTACAAGTACTTCTGGTAGTTGTTGTAGCCAGGCTTAGTCTTGGTTACAAGTACTTCTGGTAGTTGTTGTAGCCAGGCTTAGTCTTGGTTACAAGTACTTCTGGCAGTTGTTGTAGCCAGGCTTAGTCTTGGTTACAAGTACTTCTGGCAGTTGTAGTAGCCAGGCTTAGTCTTGGTTACAAGTACTTCTGGCAGTTGTTGTAGCCAGGCTTAGTCTTGGTTACAAGTACTTCTGGCAGTTGTTGTAGCCAGGCTTAGTCTTGGTTACAAGTACTTCTGGCAGTTGTAGTAGCCAGGCTTAGTCTTGGTTACAAGTACTTCTGGCAGTTGTAGTAGCCAGGCTTAGTCTTGGTTACAAGTACTTCTGGCAGTTGTAGTAGCCAGGCTTAGTCTTGGTTACAAGTACTTCTGGCAGTTGTAGTAGCCAGGCTTAGTCTTGCTTACAAGTACTTCTGGCAGTTGTAGTAGCCAGGCTTAGTCTTGGTTACAAGTACTTCTGGCAGTTGTAGTAGCCAGGCTTAGTCTTGGTTACAAGTACTTCTGGCAGTTGTAGTAGCCAGGCTTAGTCTTGGTTACAAGTACTTCTGGCAGTTGTAGTAGCCAGGCTTAGTCTTGGTTACAAGTACTTCTGGCAGTTGTAGTAGCCAGGCTTAGTCTTGGTTACAAGTACTTCTGGCAGTTGTAGTAGCCAGGCTTAGTCTTGGTTACAAGTACTTCTGGCAGTTGTAGTAGCCAGGCTTAGTCTTGGTTACAAGTACTTGTGGCAGTTGTAGTAGCCAGGCTTAGTCTTGGTTACAAGTACTTCTGGCAGTTGTAGTAGCTAGGCTTAGTCTTGGTTACAAGTACTTCTGGTAGTTGTTGTAGCCAGGCTTAGTCTTGGTTACAAGTACTTCTGGTAGTTGTTGTAGCCAGGCTTAGTCTTGGTTACAAGTACTTCTGGTAGTTGTTGTAGCCAGATTGAGTCTGGGTTACAAGTACTTCTGGCAATTACAGATCTAGTGTGTACAGAGATCCTTTACTGCACATGTAAGTTCCATCAAACACCTTAACTATTGGGAACGCTTGGAAGTACTAGACTTGTACTCACTGCAGCGTAGGCGAGAGAGATACATCATAATCTACACTTGGAAAATGCTGGAGGGACTGGTCTCTAACCTGCACACAAAAATCATTCCCTACGAAAGCAAAAGACTTGGCAGGCGATGCAACATACTCCCAGTGAAAAGTAGGGGCGCCATTAGTACACGAAGAGAAAACAATAAGTGTTCGGGGCCCAAGACTGTTCAACAGCCTCCACCAGCTATAACGGAAATTACCAACAGGCCTTTGGTTGTCTTTAAGAGAGAGCTGGACAGAGTCCTAAAGTCAGTGCCGGATCAGCCGGGCTGTGGTTCGTACGTTGGACTGCCTGCGGCCAGCTGTAACAGCCTCGTTGATCAGGCCCTCATCCACCAGGAGGCCTGATCATGGAGCGGGCCGCGGGGGCGTTGATCCCCGGAATACCCTCCAGGTAGACTCTAGGTAGTTGTTGTACCCAGGCTCAGTCTTGGTTACAAGTACTTCTGATAGTTGTAGTACCCAGGCTCAGTCTTGGTTACAAGTACTTCTGATAGTTGTAGTACCCAGGCTCAGTCTTGGTTACAAGTACTTCTGATAGTTGTAGTACCCAGGCTCAGTCTTGGTTACAAGTACTTCTGATAGTTGTAGTACCCAGGCTCAGTCTTGGTTACAAGTACTTCTAATAGTTGTAGTACCCAGGCTCAGTCTTGGTTACAAGTACTTCTGATAGTTGTAGTAGCCAGGCTCAGTCTTGGTTACAAGTACTTCTGATAGTTGTAGTAGCCAGGCTCAGTCTTGGTTACAAGTACTTCTGATAGTTGTAGTAGCCAGGCTCAGTCTGGTTACAAGTACTTCTGATAGTTGTAGTACCCAGGCTCAGTCTTGGTTACAAGTACTTTCTGATAGTTGTAGTACCCAGGCTCAGTCTTGGTTACAAGTACTTCTGATAGTTGTAGTACCCAGGCTCAGTCTTGGTTACAAGTACTTCTGATAGTTGTAGTAGCCAGGCTCAGTCTTGGTTACAAGTACTTCTGATAGTTGTAGTACCCAGGCTCAGTCTTGGTTACAAGTACTTCTGATAGTTGTAGTACCCAGGCTCAGTCTTGGTTACAAGTACTTCTGATAGTTGTAGTACCCAGGCTCAGTCTTGGTTACAAGTACTTCTGATAGTTGTAGTAGCCAGGTTCAGTCTTGGTTACAAGTACTTCTGATAGTTGTAGTAGCCAGGCTCAGTCTTGGTTACAAGTACTTCTGATAGTTGTAGTAGCCAGGCTCAGTCTTGGTTACAAGTACTTCTGATAGTTGTAGTAGCCAGGCTCAGTCTTGGTTACAAGTACTTCTGATAGTTGTAGTAGCCAGGCTCAGTCTTGGTTACAAGTACTTCTGATAGTTGTAGTAGCCAGGCTCAGTCTTGGTTACAAGTACTTCTGATAGTTGTAGTAGCCAGGCTCAGTCTTGGTTACAAGTACTTCTGATAATGTAGTAGCCAGGCTCAGTCTTGGTTACAAGTACTTCTGATAGTTGTAGTAGCCAGGCTCAGTCTTGGTTACAAGTACTTTGATAGTTGTAGTAGCCAGGCTCAGTCTGGTTACAAGTACTTCTGATAGTTGTAGTAGCAGGCTCAGTCTTGGTTACAAGTACTTCTGATAGTTGTAGTAGCCAGGCTCAGTCTTGGTTACAAGTACTTCTGATAGTTGTAGTAGCCAGGCTCAGTCTTGGTTACAAGTATTCTGATAGTTGTAGTAGCCAGGCTCAGTCTTGGTTACAAGTACTTCTGATAGTTGTAGTAGCCAGGCTCAGTCTTGGTTACAAGTACTTCTGATAGTTGTAGTAGCCAGGCTCAGTCTTGGTTACAAGTACTTCTGATAGTTGTAGTACCCAGGCTCAGTCTTGGTTACAAGTACTTCTGATAGTTGTAGTACCCAGGCTTAGTCTTGGTTACAAGTACTTCTGATAGTTGTAGTAGCCAGGCTCAGTCTTGGTTACAAGTACTTCTGATAGTTGTAGTACCCAGGCTCAGTCTTGGTTACAAGTACTTCTGATAGTTGTAGTAGCCAGGCTCAGTCTTGGTTACAAGTACTTCTGATAGTTGTAGTAGCCAGGCTCAGTCTTGGTTACAAGTACTTCTGGCAGTCTGGCAGACGCACAGATGAACATCAAACTAAATATGATCACCCCCTTGGTCATTATTTTGAATACAATATGTTGAAGTGTCCACTTATTGAGGAATATAAACAACATATTAACCTATGTGATAGATCAAGGTATCTTATTAATGAAAATAAGATACCAGATATTCTACGAATATACCGTAATGCAACAAATGAAATATTGTTGATATCAAGTCATCTGTTTGTTACTTGATCAAATCCAATGTGTGGGGGAAACGTCATAAATAAACGATCGCATTATATTGCATTTGTGTCTATTTTCCTCACTCTGTCAGTATTTTATACCATTTTTCTCCACTGGAATGGACAGAGTAGAGGGATGGAACGGGTCAGGAGGAGAGTAAATGAAGGAGTGGCACGGGCCACTTGAAAGGTCTTGTGTTGGGGGACCACTTGGTGCCACCACAATTAGGTATAATTGTGGTGGGGTTTATGGAGGTGGCCAGACAGTACACCCTCTCACTCCCGCCATACTCTTATTATGGCGAGGCGTTGTTTGACCCCATGAAAACTACACCAACCATGATTGTTACTGCTGGTTCCGGGAACGATCATCACTCGGACCAGGCCTCCTGGTCTCCGACCAGGCCACCAGGCCTCCTGGTTTCGGACCAGAAAGTGGCGCTGCCCAGACTGCCTTTGTGGTAGTATGTTTACTCCTGAGTGGCATTGCCCAGTGAATTCTCCCTTAGAGGTCTTTATCTACTCCCCACTCTTCCAGCCCCATTTAAATCCCTTCCTATCCCTACCCACCTTCTCATAACATACCTTCTCATCCCTCTCAATCCCTCCACAAGGCCACACGAGGCTCTACCTCCCAGAGGCACGATTAACAGTGAAAGCTTCAACAGCTTCAAGCTCAGGAGAGAGAGAGAGAGAGAGAGAGAGAGAGAGAGAGAGAGAGAGAGAGAGAGAGAGAGAGAGAGAGAGAGAGAGAGAGAGAGAGAGAGAGAGAGAGAGAGAGAGAGGAGGGCGACGACAGGTTAAATCCAGTCAGTTTTAGCTCTCTCTTTCTTGAAGATGACTTTGTAATCTTTGGGTGCCATCTCGTGGCATCTGGAAACCCTTGCTGAGACACCTTTCTTAATACCTCCATCTTACCTCATCCTCATTCCGTTCTCAATCACTTTCTCATATTCTCACTTTTCATCACCCTGTTCTTCGTCTCTTTCTTTCTATTTTCCACCCACTATTTTTTCTACTTGGCTAAACATTTACACCCTTCCCTTCTTTATTTTGCACTTTATTCCTTCCACATATTTTCCCTCTTCAGACTCTCCAATTCCCTCCCTCCTCCCCTCATCCCCAACCCTTCTCGTTCCTCCCACTCCTGTCTCCCCTCTTCCTTTCCCGTCCCCTCTCCAAGTCCACTGTCCCCTAGCCGCTACTCACCCTTCAAAAGGTTGAGGCTCCCATCCCTTACACCCTCACCCACCACCACCCGTTCCTGACAGGTCACGGCTCCTTCCCCACTCACAGGTCATGCCTCCCTCCTCCCCCACTCACAGGTCATGGGTCCCTCCTTCTCCCCCTCACAGGTCATGGTTCCCTCCTCCCCTCACAGGTCATGGCTTCCTCCTCCCCCACTCACAGGTCATGGTTCCCTCCTCCCCCTCACAGGTCATGCCTCCCTCCTCCCCCTCACAGGTCATGGTTCCCTCCTCCCCCTCACAGGTCATGGCTCCCTCCTCCCCCTCACAGGTCATGGTTCCCTCCTCCCCTCACAGGTCATGGCTCCCTTCTTCCCCACTCACAGGTCATGCCTCCCTCCTCCCCCACTCACAGGTCATGGCTCCCTCCTCCCCCACTCACAGGTCATGGCTCCCTCCTCCCTCACTCACAGGTCATGGCTCCCAAACTGCGAAACTTTTCGCCACTTACACCGTCATCATTAATTTTGGGCAGCCTGTGAAAAGCGCTTTTGCCAGCTCAGCTATTTTTCGAAAAGGAGTCTAAAAATAAAATGTTACAAGTTTACCATAAGAAAAAAAAGACGTTTTTGGTTCGCTGGTCACATAAAAGAAATTACAATTATATATATATATATAACACACTGGCCGATTCCCACCAAGGCAGGGTGGCCCGAAAAAGAAAAACTTTCACCATCATTCACTCCATCACTGTCTTGCCAGAAGGGTGCTTTACACTACAGTTTTTAAACTGCAACATTAACACCCCTCCTTCAGAGTGCAGGCACTGTACTTCCCATCTCCAGGACTCAAGTCCGGCCTGCCGGTTTCCCTGAACCCCTTCATAAATGTTACTTTGCTCACACTCCAACAGCACGTCAAGTATTTAAAACCATTTGTCTCCATTCACTCCTATCAAACACGCTCACGCATGCCCGCTGGAAGTCCAAGCCCCTCGCACACAAAACCTCCTTTAACCCCTCCCTCCAACCTTTCCTAGGCCGACCCCTACCCCGCTTTCCTTCCACTACAGACTGATACACTCTTGAAGTCATTCTGTTTCGCTCCATTCTCTCTACATGTCCGAACCACCTCAACAACCCTTCCTCAGCCCTCTGGACAACACTTTTGGCAATCCCGCACCTCCTCCTAACTTCCAAACTACGAATTCTCTGCACTATATTCACACCACACATTGCCCTCAGACATGACATCTCCACTGCCTCCAGCCTTCTCCTCGCTACAACATTCATCACCCATGCTTCACACCCATATAAGAGCGTTGGTAAAACTATACTCTCATACATTCCCCTCTTTGCCTCCAAGGACAAAGTTCTTTGTCTCCACAGACTCCTAAGTGCACCATTCACCCTTTTCCCCTCATCAATTCTAGATCCCCTCATCTTTCATAGACCCATCCGCTGACACGTCCACTCCCAAATATCTGAATACATTCACCTCCTCCATACTCTCTCCCTCCAATCTGATATCCAATCTTTCATCACCTAATCTTTTTATCCTCATAACCTTACTCTTTCCTGTATTCACTTTTAATTTTCTTCTTTTACATACCCTACCAAATTCATCCACCAACCTCTGCAACTTCTCTTCAGAATCTCCCAAGAGCACAGTGTCATCAGCAAAGAGCAACTGTGACAACTCCCACTTTATGTGTGATTCTTTATCTTATAACTCCACGCCTCTTGCCAAGACCCTCTCTTATATATATATATATATATATATATATATATATATATATATATATATATATATATATATATATATATATATGAATGAGAAGAAACTGGATGTCCTGGCTTTAAGTGAAACAAAGCTGAAGGGGGTGGGAGAGTTTCAATGGTGAGGAATAAGTGGGATTAGGTCAGGGGTTTCAAATAGAGTTAGAGCTAAAGAAGGAGTAGCAATAATGTTGAAGGATAAGCTATGGCAGGAAAAGAGGGACTACAAATGTATTAATTCAAGGATTATGTGGAGTAAAATAAAGATTGGATGTGAAAAGTGGGTTATAGTAAGCGTGTATGCACCTGGAGAAGAGAGAAGTGTAGAGGAGAGAGAGATTTTGGGAAATGTTGAGTGAATGCGTGGGGAGTTTTGAATCAAGTGTGAGAGTAATGGTGGTTGGGGATTTCAATGCTAAAGTGCGTAAAAATGTTATGGAGGGAGTAGTAGGTAAATTTGGGGTGCCAGGGGTAAATGTAAATGGGGAGCCTTTAATTGAGCAATGTGTAGAAAGAAATTTGGTAATAAGTAATACATATTTTATGAAAAAGAGGATAAATAAATATACAAGGTATGATGTAGCACGTAATGAAAGTAGTTTATTAGATTATGTATTGGTGGATAAAAGGTTGATGGGTAGGCTCCAGGATGTACATGTTTATAGAGGGGCAACTGATATATCGGATCATTATTTAGTTGTAGCTACAGTTAGAGTAAGAGGTAGATGGGAAAAGAGGAAGGTGGCAACAACAAGTAAGAGGGAGGTGAAAGTGAATAAACTAAGGGAGGAGGAAGTTCGGGCGAGATATAAGCGACTACTGGCAGAAAGGTGGGCTAGTGCAAAGATGAGTAGTGGGGGGAGGTTGAAGAGGGTTGGAATAGTTTTAAAAATGCAGTATTAGAATGTGGGGCAGAAGTTTGTGGTTATAGGAGGGTGGGGGCAGGAGGAAAGAGGAGTGATTGGTGGAATGATGAAGTAAAGGGTGTGATAAAAGAGAAAAAGGTAGCTTATGAGATTTTTTTACAAAGCAGAAGTGTTATAAGAAGAGCAGAGTATATGGAGAGTAAAAGAAAGGTGAAGAGAGTGGTGAGAGAGTGCAAAAGGAGAGCAGATGATAGAGTGGGAGAGGCACTGTCAAGAAATTTTAATGAAAATAAGAAAAAATTTTGGAGTGAGTTAAACAAGTTATGAAAGCCTAGGGAAAGTATGGATTTGTCAGTTAAAAACAGAGTAGGGGAGTTAGTAGATGGGGAGAAGGAGGTATTAGGTAGATGGCGAGAATATTTTGAGGAACTTTTAAATGTTGAGGAAGAAAGGGACGCGGTAATTTCATGCACTGGCCAGGGAGGTATACCATCTTTTAGGAGTGAAGAAGAGCAGAATGTAAGTGTGGTGGAGGTACGTGAGGCATTACGCAGAATGAAAGGGGGTAAAGCAGCTGGAACTGATGGGATCATGACAGAAATGTTAAAAGCAGGGGGGATATAGTGTTGGAGTGGTTGGTACTTTTGTTTAATAAATGTATGAAAGAGGGGAAGGTACCTAGGGATTGGCGGAGAGCATGTATAGTCCCTTTATATAAAGGGAAAGTGGACAAAAGAGATTGTAAAAATTATAGAGGAATAAGTTTACTGGGTATACCAGGAAAAGTATACGGTAGGGTTATAATTGAAAGAATTAGAGGTAAGACAGAATGTAGGATTGCGGATAAGCAAGGAGGTTTCAGAGTGGGTAGGGGATGTGTAGATCAAGTGTTTACATTGAAGCATATATGTGAACAGTATTTAGATAAAGGTAGGGAAGTTTTTATTGCATTTATGGATTTAGAAAAGGCATATAATAGAGTGGATAGAGGAGCAATGTGGCAGATGTTGCAAGTATATGGAATAGGTGGTAAGTTACTAAATGCTGTTAAGAGTTTTATGAGGATAGTGAGGCTCAGGTTAGGGTGTGTAGAAGAGAGGGAGACTACGTCCCGGTAAAAGTAGGTCTTAGACAGGGATGTGTAATGTCACCATGGTTGTTTAATATATTTATAGATGGGGTTGTAAAAGAAGTAAATGCTAGGGTGTTCGGGAGAGGGGTGGGATTAAATTATGGGGAATCAAATTCAAAATGGGAATTGACACAGTTACTTTTTGCTGATGATACTGTGCTTATGGGAGATTCTAAAGAAAAATTGCAAAGGTTAGTGGATGAGTTTGGGAATGTGTGTAAAGGTAGAAAGTTGAAAGTGAACATAGAAAAGAGTAAGGTGATGAGGGTGTCAAATGATTTAGATAATGAAAAATTGGATATCAAATTGGGGAGGAGGAGTATGGAAGAAGTGAATGTTTTCAGATACTTGGGAGTTGACGTGTCGGCAGATGGATTTATGAAGGATGAGGTTAATCATAGAATTGATGAGGGAAAAAAGGCGAGTGGTGCGTTGAGGTATATGTGGAGTCAAAAAACGTTATCTATGGAGGCAAAGAAGGGAATGTATGAAAGTATAGTAGTACCGACACTCTTATATGGATGTGAAGCTTGGGTGGTAAATGCAGCAGCGAGGAGTCGGTTGGAGGCAGTGGAGATGTCCTGTCTAAGGGCAATGTGTGGTGTAAATATTATGCAGAAAATTCGGAGTGTGGAAATTAGGAGAAGGTGTGGAGTTAATAAAAGCATTAGTCAGAGGGCAGAAGAGGGGTTGTTGAGGTGGTTTGGTCATTTAGAGAGAATGGATAAAAGTAGAATGACATGGAAAGCATATAAATCTATAGGGGAAGGAAGGCGGGGTAGGGGTCGTCCTGGAAAGGGTTGGAGAGAGGGGGTAAAGGAGGTTTTGTGGGCGAGGGGCTTGGACTTCCAGCAAGCGTGCGTGAGCGTGTTAGATAGGAGTGAATGGAGACGAATGATACTTGGGACCTGACGATCTGTTGGAGTGTGAGCAGGGTAATATTTAGTGAAGGGATTCAGGGAAACCGGTTATTTTCAAATAGTCGTACTTGAGTCCTGGAAATGGGAAGTACAATGCCTGCACTTTAAAGGAGGGGTTTGGGATATTGGCAGTTTGGAGGGATATGTTGTGTATCTTTATACGTATATGCTTCTAAACTGTTGTATTCTGAGCAACTCTGCAAAAACAGTGATAATGTGTGAGTGTGGTGAAAGTGTTGAATGATGAAAGTATTTTCTTTCTGGGGATTTTCTTTCTTTTTTGGGTCACCCTGCCTCGGTGGGAGACGGCCGACTTGTTGAAAAAAAAAAATATGAGAGAGAGAGAGAGAGAAAAAAAAAGAGATCCCACCAGGTGTCTACTGGTAGTCCCCCTTTTCTATGAAGGGAGTCTGTTGAACAGTCTTGGGCCCTTGGCACATTGTGTTTTCTCTGTGTACTCATGGCACTCATGCTTTTCACTGTGGGTATGTAGCACCGTCTGCCTAGTTTTTTTGCTTTCGTAGGGAATAATTTGTGTATGCAGATTTGATACCAGTCTCTCTGGGATTTTCCACGTATAGATTGTGTAGATTATGATGTACCTTCTCGCCTGCATTCCAGGGAGTATAGTTCAAGGGACTTCAACCATTCTAAGCAATTTCGGTTTTTGACTAAACTTATACGTGTAGTGAAGGGTCTCTGTACATTCTCTAGATGTGCAGTTTTACCTACCTTGAACTGGGTTATTAGTGTACAGCAGAATTCCAGCCTAGGGAGAACAAATGGATTGAAGAAGATCACCACTGGCACGGCATCCCTTGTTCTGAAGGTTCTCATTATCCAGCCTATCATTTTCCTCGCTGTTGTGATCCTTAAAGGTGAGTCTCTGGCATTATGACTCCAAAGTCCTTCGCATTAGTTTTCCTCTCTAATATGAGCTTAGAATTTATTTTAGTGCATAGGACCAGTTAATGGGTAAGACTGTGATCTCTCATGACAGATGTGGCATACTGCCATAAGTGGCACCAAAGCCGAACACATGTTTGGCACCCTTTAAGTCTGTCAGAGAGTGATCAGTTCTACCAAAGTATTAGATACGACAAGTATAGCAGGAAATGGAGCAGACACCGGAAGCATCAGTGACAGGAGAGGATACACGAACATTACAGCGAGGGATATTAATTGGACGAGACGCAGGTTTGATATCTTGAGGAAGAAGGATACCTCTGATGGGATTCAAGAGATGGGTATAAAGATTCTAAAAACTGGAAATGTAGGATCATTATAATTATTATTATTGTATTCATGAAGAAACGTTAAACCTGTAGGGGCCACACAACGCCTGGGAAATGTAAGGCAATGAGGTTTAATCTGAAGCTGACTGGTCTATTATATACAACAGGAGGGGGTGGGGGTGATCTTCCTGTTTTAAGGCCTTGTTGACCGGAGTCGTGAGGTTCATGACTTACCATAAAACTAGCAATTTCTCCTCTTATCTCCCCCTTAAAGGACTTTTATCTCTCTCTCTCTCTCTCTCTCTCTCTCTCTCTCTCTCTCTCTCTCTCTCTCTCTCTGTGTGTGTGTGTGTAAAAGAGACGGGAGGCGCATCACTGTCTTTTCTTCTCTTCTTCTAAGATGGCAGCGTCTGCGGTCCGCCCACTTCCGCTCATCTCCAGCATAATATGCGGCTGCGGGATATGCCGCAGCCTCCACAACTTCCGCCTGCGGCTGTCTCAACACCGCCCACTCGCAACTTAGTTTTTTCTTCGGATTTTAAAAGCAAGTTTAAGTCACTCATTATATCTGTCTGTTACTCCCACATGTTGATTGATTGGCATGTATGTTGTGCGTATGTTCACTCAGTGCCACTCACAGGATGACTGTCACTGCTCAATACTGTCTTTATGGCAGTGTGTTGACTCACAGTATGAGTGCCACTGCATGGAGGTATGTTGACTTACAGTATAGGTGCTACAGTATGGGAGAGACAGTGTGGATGCCACAAGTGAGCACAGGTGAGTACAGTACGAGTGCCAAAGTATGAGTGTCACAGTATGGGTGTCACGGTATTAATGCCACAGTATGGGTGCCACAATATGAGTGTCACAGTATGGATGTCACAGTATTAGGGCCACAGTATGGGTGCCACAGTATGGGTATCACAGTATTAGTGCCACAGCATGGGTGCCACAGTACGAGTGCCGCAATAAGGGTGTCACAGTATTAGTGCCACAATGATTGCCATAATATGCGTGCCTCAGTATGGGTGTCACAGTATGGGTTCCACAGTATGAGTGCCACAGTAAAAGTACCACAACATGGGTGCCACAGTATGAGTGCCACAGTACGGGTGTCATAATATGGGTGCCACAGTATGGATGTCATAGTATGGGTGCCACAGTATGGGTGTTATGTTATAGTATGAGTACCACAGTATGGGTGCCACAGTATGAGTCCCACAGTATGGGTGCCACAGTACGGGTGTCATAGTATGGGTGCCACAGTACGGGTGTCACAGTATGGGTGCCACAGTATGGGTGTCATAGTATGGGTGCCACAGTATTGGTGTCATAGTATGGGTGCCACAGTATGGGTGTTATGTTATAGTATGAGTCCCACAGTATGGGTGCCACAGTATGAGTCCCACAGTATGGGTGCCACAGTACGGGTGTCATAGTATGGGTGCCACAGTACGGGTGTCATAGTATGGGTGCCACAGTATGGGTGTCATAGTATGGGTGCCACAGTATTGGTGTCATAGTATGGGTGCCACAGTATGGGTGTTATGTTATAGTATGAGTACCACAGTATGAGTCCCACAGTATGGGTGCCACAGTATGAGTCCCACAGTATGGGTGCCACAGTACGGGTGTCATAGTATGGGTGTCACAGTACGTGTGTCATAGTATGGGTGCCACAGTATGGGTGTCATAGTATGGGTGCCACAGTATGGGTGTCATAGTATGGGTGCCACAGTATTGGTGTCATAGTATGGGTGCCACAGTATGGGTGTTATGCTCTAGTATGGGTGCCACAATATGAGTGCCACAGTACGGGTGTCATAGTATAGGTGCCACAGTATGGGTGCCACAGTATGGGCGTCATAGTATGGGTGCCACAGTACGGGTGTTATAGTATGGGTGCCACAGTATGAGTGCCACCCCCACTATATTTACTCTTCTGGGCAGACTAAAATATTTTCATCTTGTTTGATCTTGATCTGGTTTACCGGCTGCCAGACACAACAACCTGGCTCTTACGTACCCCACGTCGAATATCCAATACCAATGTACTTCACCAATGAGGAAGACAACTAAAGAAAAAGGAGAAAAAGAAAATTATACCTTTGAGTTTCGAGTCTTACTACTCCCGGAGCCCGGTCATGGGCCAGGCTCGTTTGGTGCTAGCCTGTACAATCAATCTGTTGTTGTAGGCCCGCTGCCCCACATATCCATCACAGCCTGGTTGATCTGGCACCTGGTAAAGATACTTGTCCAGGTTTCTGCACTTGTTCGAGCAGTGTTTCTGATATCTTCTGGTAAGATGTTGAATAATCTGGGGCCGCGAATGTTGATAGAGTATTCCCTGTTCTTCACTGGGTTTATTTTGCATTTCCTCCCACATCTCTCGCTCCAGTATGCAGATTTGGGACCAGGCCCTCGAGTACTTTCCAGGTATATATTATCATGTATCTCTCGCTCTCTCTCCTCCGCTCCACTGAGTACATGTTGAAGACTTTAAGGCGTTCCAGTAATTTAAATGCTTTACTGGCTCTATGTGGGCCGTAAACGATCTCTGATATTTCTCCAGCCATGAACGGTGCCGTCAACACTGAACTATATTCCAAATGTGGGAACACTAGAGATTTGAATAGTGTGGCCACTGGCATTATTTCCCTTGTTTAGAAAGTTCTCATTACCCACCCTGTCATCCTCCTGGTTGTCGTGACCTTTGTCTTATTGTGTTCTTTGAAAGAAAGGTCAGCTGACATAATTATTCCCAAGTCTTTCGAAACGTGTTTCTTTCGTTCTGTTTGACGATCCTCTTGAGTTTAGTATACAGTGTTCCTTTTGAGTTCTTCATGCTTTCCATACCTAAGCAGCTGGAACTTATCACCACTGAACGTCATGTTGTTCACTGCCCACTGGAAAACTCGGCTTATGTCTTCCTGTAATTTTTCAGTGTCTTCTACCGTACTGACTTTCATGCTTATTTTAGTGTCATTTGCAAATGATGATACAAAACTGTGACGGGCGTTTATTATTATTATTATTATTATTATTATTATTATTATATTATTATTAAATGTAGTCTAGTACCACGTAGCGCGACTGCCAGTGCACTCTTCTCACACATTGAGGTCCGTGGTCGAATCCCTAGTACGAGTGGAAACATTAAGACGTTTCCTTAAGACACCTGCTGTCTGTGTTCACCTATCAGTAAAATGGGTACCTGAGTGTTAGTAGACTGGTGTGGGTCGCATCCTAGGACAAAACTGACCTAATTTGCCCGAAATGCTCAGTATAACAAGGGGCTTTCTATATCGTAGTATGTCAGTGATGTCAGCTAGGACTGTATACCTTGTACATGTACTTGTAGAAATAAATATTAAGATTATTATTATCATTGTAATAATGTTGGTAGAATTACCGACAATATGCTAGGTAAAAGGGCACACGTGCAACTAATGTGACATTTTATTGTGGCAACGTTTCGCTCTCCAGGAGCTTTGTCAACAGCTTGACAAAGCTCCTGGAGAGCGAAACGTTACAATAATAAAATGTCACATTATTTGTACGTGTGTCCTTTTATCTAACATTATTATTATTATTTGGTACTTACTGTTAGGTTAACAGGGGCAGCACGTACGTCTTACCCAGCCCGGAAATCCAACCCAGACCATACCCCTTCAACACATTCCCCACAATCATACCTCCTCATTCCCCAGGGCAGCAACATCGCTTCTGGCGGTGACGGGGCGTCACTGCAAGAGAGTCTTGACGTGTCAACCGCCACCCACTCTACCTGGGGAAATCGACCTAAGGGGACGAGATTTACAGCCAATTTAGCTTGCTGGGAAATACGGGCAAGAGTACGGGACAGGTGGGCGGATGAGTGGGCGAGTGGACTGGCAGGCGAGTGGGCGGATGAGTGGGCGAGTGGCTGGATGAATGGGCGAGTGGGCACCTGCTATGTTGTCAACACCTGTACCAACATCAGCTATGTTGTCAACACCTGTACCAACATCAGCTATGTTGTCAACACCTGTACCAACATCAGCTATGTTGTCAACACCTGTACTAATATCAGCTATGTTGTCAACACCTACACCAATACCAATTATGTTGTCAACACCTGTACCAACATCAGCTGTTGTCAACACCTGTACGAATACCTGCTATTCCTGGAGAGGGTTTCGGGGAACAAAGCCCTGAAAATCACGGCCCGGTCTTCTGCTTTCGTAGCGAGTGATTTTCATGTGCAAGTTGGTACTAATTCGTCTAGGATTTTCCAAGTGTATATTATCATGTATCTTTCTCGCCTGCGTTCCAGGGAATACAAAGCAAGGAACTTCAACTGTTCCCAGTAATTTAGTTGCTTATCGTAATGTGTGCCGTGAAGATGTTCTGTATATTCTCCAGATCAGCAATTTCGCCTGCCTTGAAAGGAGCCGTTAGTGTACAGCAGTAGTCCAGCCTAGAGAGAACAAGCGATTTGAAGAGAATCATGGGTTTGGCATCTCTAGTTTTGAAGGTTCTCATTATCCATCCTATCATTTTTCTAAATGTAGTAGATATGTTGTTGTGGTCTTTGAGAGTGAGATCCTCCGACATTATCACTCCCAGGTCTTTCACATTAGTTTTTCATTCTATTGTGTGGTTGGAATTTGTTTTATACTCTGATACAGTTTTAATTTCCTCAAGTTTTCCATATCGGAGTAATTGAAATTTCTCTTCATTGAACTTCATATTGTTTTCTGCGGCCCATGTAAAGTTTCGGTTGATGTCCGCTTGGAGTCTCGCAGTGCCCTCGATGGATGACACTGTCATGCAAATTCTGGTGTCATCCGCAAAGGAAGACACGGTGGCTTACATCTCTAAGTCAGATATGATGATGAGGAACAGGATACGAGCGAGTATTGTACCTTGTGGAACAGAACTTTTCACTGTAGCCGCCTCAGACTTCACTCTGTTTACTATTACTCTTTGTGTTCTCATGACTCACGAAATCGTAATGACACGATTGTAAACAAACCATACCACGGGGGGGATAGAACCCGCGGTCACAGAGTCAAAAAGCTCCAGACCGACGCCTTAGCCACTGGGCCAGTTGGGTACAATAAGATTCATCCAACTAGGTATTATATTTGAACACCAGTGGTCACAGTGGTGCCTATGCTAACCTTCCTATGATGTATAAATATACCTGGTTGAATGAATCTTATTGTAGCCAGCTTGCCCAGTGGCTAACGCGTTAGTCTGGAGCTTTATGACTCTCTGACCGCGGGTTCTATTCCCACCCGTGGTTTGGTTTGTGTTCTATTTGTTAGGAAGTTATAGATCCATCTACCAACTTTTCCTGTTATTCCTTTATCACGCATTTTGTGCGTTATTACACCTGCACCTGCTATGTTGTCAACACCTGTACCAACACCAGCACCTACTATGTTGCCAACACCTGTACCAACACCAGCACCTACTATGTTGTCAACACCTGCACCAACACATGCACTTGCTATCTACAGATGCACAAAGCAGGTATGCGTGGAAAATTAAACATTCTTTTGTGAAGAATATCTTCGAGGTATTCCTCACATCTGTGAGGAATACCTTGAAGAATACCTCACTGTAAGGAATATCTTGAAGTATTCCCAACACTTTCCTGCTCGCAGTGCGGGAAGGAGGGTGGTGGAGGTGACGCACGAAATCACGTGAATGGTCATTCGACTCAAAAATCCTTGGCTAAATATCAGCCCTCTTATTATGTTTTGTTCAAGGCTGAGCCCCGTCAAACATACAAGAATAAGCAAATACACAGCCTAATAGTACAGGAACCCCGAGATTAGGTTTAATTTAATGCAGAGGTTATTGGAAGACACAGACGAGGTGAGTATTACTTACGGAAGGGAAAGGTCTCAGGTGACAGATTTATAATGTGAGTCATGGATAATGTGGGAAACTGGTCACACACCTGTTTGCTGTGGCATTCTTATTTTCCAGAGGAGGGGAGAGTTAGGGAAGGTACGGTTCGACTACCTCGTCTGTGGTAATCATTCCAGTCACCCAAACTCTAGAGGCTAGCGTACATTCCATTGTAACCCCTGATTCGCTTACATTTTTGGTCACGGCTATGAGAGTTTCGAGCATGCTTCTATTCTCTCAACCTAGTTTAAAATGCGATTTCCCTTCTGTTTGATCAACCAGCCTGTTTCTAACCGCAGTCTACAAACAGGCCACGACCGCTGATATTTGTACGGGGAAGGAAGGACGTTCAAATATAGTGATCTTTATGTTATGTCGTTTATTTACAGTCGTCATTATTAAACACGACTATATTTACCAGCAGCCAGGTTTGTGAGCTGATAGTTATTAATTTTTTTAAGTGTTAAGTACCCTCGGGAGGATACCAGGAAGCAAGGGGGAGGGATTCCCATGTACCCCCCCTGGGGTTGAAGGTATTCCCTGGGGTAGATTGACACCAGGGGGTCCCAAGCTTCCATCGCCACACGCTAGATGGCTCGCACTTCCTGCTGCTTCTTGCGGTGCTGCTGTCATCTCTCGACAACGTGTCAGATATTTGTGATACTTTTTGTGTTTCCTGGTTGTGTTGCGCACTATGAGCAGTGTATGATGAACACCACTATGTATGATAAGCAGCAGTGTATAATGAACTGGAGTATGTATAATGAACAGGAGTGTGTATAAGGAACAGGAAGATTGTGTATAATGACCTGGAGTATGTATAATGACCAGGAGAATGTTTAATGACCAGGAGAATGTATAATGACCAGGAGTATGTATAATGACCAGGAGTATGTATAATGACCAGGAGTGTGTATGACCAGCAGTATGCAAAATGACCAAGTGTATAATGGCCAGGAGTGCGTATAATGAACAGTAATGTGCATAATGACTAGGAGTGTGTATAATGATCAGGGGTGTGTATATGAACAGTAGTATGACCAGGAGTATGTATAATGAACAGTAATGTGTATAATGTCCAGGAATGTGTATAATGACCAGGAGTGTGTATAATGAACAGTAATGTGCATAATGACCAGGAGTGTGTATAATGATCAGGGGTGTGTATAATGAACATTAGTGTGTATAATGAACAGTAATGTGTATAATGACCAGGAGTGTGTATAATGAACAGTAATGTGTATAATGTCCAGGAATATGTATAATGACCAGGAGTGTATATAATGACCAGCAGTGTGTATAATGAGCCGTGGTGTGTATAATGACCACGAGTATGTATAATGAGCAGTGGTGTGTATAATGAACAGTGGTGTGCATGATGACTTTAAGCCTTTAAAGTTAACTACCATAATTTACTTACTAAGTTGGGAGTATTAATTTCGTAACGTTGCCTTCACTCAAGGTTGAGTCGGACTACGTGAACATATCCAAACGTTTATTTAACTACAAATCAACAAATGTCAAGAGACGGTGGCGAGGCGGTGGCTGAGCTGCAAGAAACATTCATATCTGCACGAGTATGATTGGCTGTGCCGGGGGGAAGGGAACAGGAGTCGTTCACGCGAATCTAGAATCTAGATAAACAAGTCACCGAGTGAGCCACAGAATATCGAATCTAACCAAACTTTGATTAGACTAACCCAAATTTAACCTCAACTACCTTAACCTAATCTAAACTGACTTAAGGGTGACTCACAGCTAACCCTATTCTAAACTAACCTAACTGTG
>NC_069402.1:29495846-29518346 GCF_026875155.1 Cherax quadricarinatus
GTCCACTCCTGTTGTCATCCCTCCCTCCACCCATGCCGTCACCCTCTCCCTCCACCCAAGCTGTCACCCTTCCCCCACCAAAAACATCCTGGTTCATCAGGGTTCCAGTTGAGCTTCTCCAACCCGGTCACTGGTAACACACATGATCGAGCCCTAGAATCCAGGAATCAGTGAAACAGGACTGTGAAAGTGAAACAGGCAGGGGATGAAGTATCAAGAGGCTGTGAATCGACCCCGACTAACATGACTAGACCTACCTACCTGGAGGGTATTCCGGGGATCAACGCCCCCGCGGCCCGGTCCACGACCAGGCCTCCAGGTGGATCATGGCCTGATCAACCAGACTGTTACTGCTGGTAGTATGTACTCCAACGTGCTAATCACAGCCCGGTTGATCAGGAAACCGACCTTAAGGATCTGTCCAGCTCCCTCTTGAAGGCAGCCAGGGGCCAATTGGTAATTCCCCTTATGCATGGTGGGAAGCTGTTAAATAGTCTTGGGCCCCGGACACTTATGTCTACTCTCCTTCTTCATAGTATACTTACGGCACGCGAAAGGGGGTTTCTTGCAGTTCTGAATGAACACAGAGTTCCAGTAGTCTGGGCCTGGGGCTGAGTGTATGAGCATGTTATCAATAACTTTCTCAAAGTCTATCAGTGTTAGGGTAATGTCGGAAATCTGGCATACACTGATGGAGTTTTGAGGCTCATTCATAAAAAAATTATTTGGAATGTCGATTTTTAGACTGATTAGTGAACCGCTAAACACAGAGTCGTATTGGGATTTCAGTATCTCACTCATTTCCTTGTTGTCATCTGTGTAAGTCCCATCCTGTCTGAGTAAGGGCCGATACTAGATGTGGTATTTGCCTTGTTTTTGGCACATGAAAAGAAATATTTCGACTTTCTTTCAATTTCACAAATAGCTTTAAGCTCCTCCCGTCTCTCCTGGTTCCTGTAAGAGTCCCTTAACTTAAGTTCGATACTTTCCACTTCCCTGGTCAGAGCTTCCTTCCGTGTATCAGATATTCTAGAGTTCAGGAGCTCAGTGATTCTTCGTCGTCTTCTGTAGAGGGAGAGTCTTTCTCTCTCTCCAGTTTACTTCTTCTCTTCTTACTTTCTGAGTGCAAGTCATATCAAAGAAGACCATCAACCTAACAATTATCAATATCACATTCACAATCATTATCACTACTGCCACCACTACCACCTTCAATATCAACACCCTCCTCTACCTGGAAGGCATTCCGGGGATCAACGCCCCCAAGGCCCTGTCCACGACCAGGCTTCCGGGTGGATCAGGGCTTGATCAACGAGGTTGTTACTGCTGGTCGCATGTAGTCCAACGTACGAACCACAGCCCGGCTGATTCGGCACCGACTTTAGGTATCTGTCCAGCTCCCTCTTGAAGACAACCAGGGGTTTATTGGTAATGCCCCTTATAGCTGATGGGAGGCTGCTGAACAGCCTTGGGCCCGGACACTTATGGTGTTTTCTCTTAGTGTACCAGTGACGCCCCTACTTTTCAATGGGGTATGTTGCATCGCCTGCCAAGTCTTTTGCTTTCGTAGGGAGTGACTGCTGTGTGCATATTAGAAACCAGTCCCTCCAGAATCTCGCAGGTGTAGATTATGCTGTATCTCTCTTGCCTGCGCTCCAGTGAGTACAAGTCAAGTGCTTCCAGACGTTCCCAGTAGTTAAAGTGTTGGATGAAACTTACACGTGCAGTAAAGGTTCTCTGTACATTCTCTAGATCTGCAGTTTCACCTGCCTTGAATGGGATGTTAATGTACACCAGTATTCCAGACTAGAGAAAAAGTGATTTAAAAAGGATCATCACTCCCTTAGCATCTCTTATCTTGAATGTTTCATTATCCATCCTATCAGTTTCCTCACAGATGTGACAGTGGCATTGTTGTGGCCCTTGAAGGTGAGATCTTCGGACATTACCACACCCAGGTCCTTCACATTATTTTTCCGCTCCATTGTGTGATTAGAGTTTGTAGTATGCTCAGTCCTAGCTATTATTTCCTCCAGTTTTCCACAACGGAAAACTTGGTGTATAACTTCTTGGAGACTTGGCGTGTCCTCAATGGATGACACACTCGTGCAGATCCAAGTATCGTCTGCAAAGGATGATACAGTGCTATAGTTTACATTTCTATGTCTGATATGAGGATCAGGAACAGGATAGGGGCGAGTACTGTGCCTTGTGGAACAGAGCTCTTCACTATGGCAGCTTCCGATTTAACTCTCTTTACCACTACTCTTTGTGTTCGATTGGTTAGCAAGTCGAAGATCCATCTGCCTACTTTGCCAGTTATCCCTTCAGCAAGCATTTTGTGTGCTACTGCACCATGATCGCACTTGTCAAAGGCTTTTGCAAAATCTGTGTATACTACATCTGCATTCTGTTTATTTTCCAGTGCATCTAAGACCATATCATAATGGTCCAATAGTTGCGAGAGGCAGAAGCAACCTGCTCTGAAACCATGTTCCCTGGATTGTGTAAATTTTGGGAGTCCAAGTGGTTTGCTATCCTGCTTCTTAGAACTCTTTCAAACATTTTTATGATGTGGGACGTTAAAGCTATTGTCTATAGTTCTTAGCTACTGCTTTGCTGCCACCTTTATGGAGTGGGATTATATCCGTTGTTCGTAGTGACTGGAATCCCACCTGTGTCTATGTTCCTTCTCTATAGCATACTTAGGGCCCGTGAGAGGGGTTTCTTGCAGTTCTTAATGAACACAGAGTTCCACGAGTCTGGGCCTGGGGCTGAGTGCATGGGCATGTCGTCGACGGATTTCTTAAAGTCTAGTGAAGTTAGGGTTATGTCAGAAATTTGGCATACACTGACAGGGTGTTGAGGCGCATTCATGAAAAAAATTGTTTGGATTGTCTACTTTAGACTGATTAGTGGCTCGCTGAACACAGTCATAGTGAGATTTCAGTATCTCACTCGTTTCTTTGTCATCATCTGTGTAGGAAATGGTTTTTGCCTTGTTGTTGGCATATGAAAAGAAATATCTCGAATTTCTTTCAAATTCACTTATCGCTTTTAGCTCCTCTTGTCTCTCCTGGATCCTATATGAGTCCTTTAACTTCAGTTCAATATTTTTCACTTCCTGGTTAGCGCTTCCTTCCGTGTTTCAGATAATCTGGCATTCTTGAGGAGCTCAGTGATTCTTTGCCTTCTTCTGTAGAGGGAGCATCTCTCTCTCTCCAGTTTACTTCTTCTCTTCTTTTTTCTTGGGGAAATATGCCTTGAACATACTTCATTATTCCAACCCTCCCCACCCAATCCCACCACCATTACTAGTTTATTACGATTTTTAATTATATCGATATATATAGTTTTTATATTTTTTTATATATATATATATTATTTTGTATATATATATATATATATTATATATATATATATATATATATATATATATATATATATTATTATTGTAACCACGAACGAGTGGTACTGATCAATAAAAATTGGGTGGTCCTGTGGGTTAAGGCGTCATGTGGTTCTCGCTCACAATGGCGAGCCAGTACAACATGGGTTCAAATTCTTGGCTAGCGCAGTGTTGTTACTGATATATATATTATATATATTCCACTTACAACTAAAATGGAATAAATGTATGCTAGCAATGGCCAGTGTTAGCCAGAGGGAGAGGTGGATGCTTGAGGACCCATCTCTGGTTCCTTCCCGTCCCTCACCATCTCTAGTTACTTCCCGTCTTTCATCCTCTCTGGTTCCTTCCCGTCCTTCATCCTCTCTGGTTCCTTCCCGTCATTTACCATCTCTGGTTCCTTCCCGTCATTCATCCTCTCTGGTTCCTTCCCGTCATTCATCCTCTCTGGTTCCTTCCCGTCCTTCACCATCTCTGGTTCCTTCCCGTCCCTCACCATCTCTGGTTCCTTCCCGTCCCTCACCATCTCTGGTTCCTTCCCGTCCTTCATCCTCTCTGGTTCCTTCCCGTCCTTCATCATCTCTGGTTCCTTCCCGTCATTCACCATCTCTGGTTCCTTCCCGTCCTTCACCTCTCTGGTTCCTTCCCGTCCCTCACCATCTCTGGTTCCTTCCGTCCTCACCATCTCTGGTTCCTTCCGTCCTTCATCCTCTTGGCTCCTTCCCGTCCTTCACCTCTCTGGTTCCTTCCGTCCCTCACCATCTCTGTTCCTTCCCATCCTTCATCCATCTCTGGTTCCTTCCCATCCTTCACCATCTCTGGTTCCTTCCCGTCCTTCATCCTCTCTGGCTCCTTCCCGTCCTTCACCCTCTCTGGTTCCTTCCCGTCCCTCACCATCTCTGGTTCCTTCCCGTCCTTCACCATCTCTGGTTCCTTCCCGTCATTCACCATCTCTGGTTCCTTCCCGTCCCTCACCATCTCTGGTTCCTTCCCATCCTTCACCATCTCTGGTTCCTTCCCGTCCTTCACCATCTCTGGTTCCTTCCCGTCATTCACCATCTCTGGTTCCTTCCCGTCCTTCATCTCTGGTTCCTTCCCGTCCTTCATCCTCTCTGGTTCCTTCCCGTCCTTCATCTCTGGTTCCTTCCCGTCCTTCACCATCTCTGGTTCCTTCCCGTCCTTCACCATCTCTGGTTCCTTCCCGTCCTTCATCTCTGGTTCCTTCCCGTCATTCACCATCTCTGGTTCCTTCCCGTCCTTCATCTTCTGGTTCCTTCCGTCCTTCATCCTCTTGGTTCCTTCGTCTTCATCCTGGTCCTTCCTTTTCCTCTCTGGTTCCTTCCCGTCCTTACATCTCTGGTTCCTTCCCGTCCTCCATCTCTGGTTCCTTCCCGTCCTTCACCATCTCTGGTTCCTTCCCGTCCTTCATCTCTGGTTCCTTCCCGTCCTTCATCATCTCTGGTCCTTCCGTCCTTCAACATCTCTGTTCCTTCCCGTCCTTATCTCTGGTTCCTTCCCGTCCTTCACCATCTCTGGTTCTTCCGTCCATTAACATTCTGTTCCTTCCCGTCCTTCATCTTGGTTCCTTCCATCCTTCACCATCATCTTGTCCTTCCCGTCTTCACCATCTCTGGTTCATTCCCGTCCTTCATCTCTGGTTCCTTCCCGTCCTTAACCATCTATGGTTCCTTCCGTCCTTCACCATCTTGGTTCCTGTGTCGGCTTCACATCTCTGGTTTTTCCCGTCCTTCATTTGGTTCCTTCCTCCTTCACATCTTGGTTCTTCCGTCTCACATCTCTGTTCCTTCCCGTCCTTCACCATATCTGGTTCCTTCGTCTTCATCTATGGTTCCTCACGTCCTTCATCTCTGTTCCTTCCGTCCTTCACCATCTCTGGTTCCTTCCGTCCTTTCATCTCGGTTCCTACCGTCCTTCTCCTCTTGGTCTTCCCGTCCTTATCTGGTCTTCCGCTTCACCATCTCTGGTTCCTTACCTCCTCATCTCTGGTTCCTTCCGTCCTTCAGCCATCTTGGTTCCTTCCCGTCCTTCATCTCTGGTTCCATCCCGTCCTTCATCTCTCTGGTTCTCTTCCCGTCCTTCATCTCTGTTCTTCCAGTCTTCACCATCTTGGTTCCTTCACCGGTCTTCACCTCTGGTTCCTTCCCGTCCTCATCTCTGGTTCTTCCGTCCTACCATCTTGGTTCCTTCCCGTCCTCAACATCTCTGGTAACTCCCGTCCTCACCATCTCTGGTTATTCCGTCCTACATCTCGGTACCTTCCGTCCCTCACCATCTTGGTTCCCTTCCCCTCCCTTATCTTGGTTCCCTTCCCCTCCCTCCCATTTGGTTTTTCCCGTCCCCCCCTCTTGGTTTTCCCTTTCCCCTCCCCCCCATCTCTGGTTTCCCTTCCGTCCCTCACATCTTGTTCCTTCTCGTCCCCCACCATCTCTGGTCCCCCCCCTCAATTTACCCACTCCCCCAAAGCGTCCTCCCCTTCCCGGTTTCCCGTTCCTCACCCCCCCTTTTCCTGGTAAATTGCACCATTTAACAGCAAAAATGGGTCCCCCGTCGCCCCATTTTCATTATTTCTGCACAATTTTGCCTCCCAACTTCCCACCATCCTCTTTAAATATTTCACACTGGTTAATCGCCAGACAAGAGAGTTAGGTTCGAGTTTTTAATTTTCGTGTGTAGAGAACGGGAAATATATCTTGTGTGTGTATATATATATATATATATATATATATATATATATATATATATATTATATATATATATATATATATATTATATATATATATATAATTTACGTACTTCATCCGTCTGCCACCAGGGTAGGGTATGGCGCAGAGGTATTTCGCACGTCGTGATCATGTTACCTCTTGTATGAGTCTCATCTGGACATGGAGTGGCTTCTGCAGGAGGAAGGAGCAGGTGCAGAGGTAAGATCCTTACACACCTCATGGAGAAGCTCATCCTCCTTGTTAGCCGACTTCAAGATATCTCTGTTACTGAGCACAGACAACGTCTCTCTCTCTTTCTCTCTCTCCACGACTGAAAAATAATGATAATCAAATCTTGCACATATTGGATAAATATTACACCGCTGGTCTGGGACCGGGTGGCGGGGGCGATGACCCCCGCCACCCGGTGCCAGGTAACCTTAGTTGTAATACTAGACAAATCTGTAATGTTAATTCTCTTTTTATCTAAGACAGAGTGCCTGAGAGCGCCTCTCCTCGCCTCTCCACCCACACACTTAACATTGTCTTCTCTCGGAGTTGCTACACAACGTACCAGATCCCGGCCTACAATCTCTACTCTCTGTTTTCACACCTCTCTCGCCGTAAACAATTGTTTCATTTATTGCAATAGTTTTGCAATGTTGCCCTCCTCTCGTATATATACACTGGCTCCCTTACCTTCGTGTGTTAATATGTAACTAGTTAATGCTTAAAGCAGGACCCAAACGTCGTCATAAAGTTTGCTTCTCCTACGTGCGGGTTATTTGTGCATTGGTGCTTGATAATATTTGGTACAAGGACACGTGTAAAACTAATAGGATATTTTATTTCAACGTTTCGCTCTCCAGTTGTGATGTCAAGCTTTGAGTTGCCTTAACAAAGCTCCTGGAGAGTGAAACGTTGCCGCATGCTTGTTAGTTGCACACGTGACCTTTTACCTAACTTTATCAGTAATTCTACCAACATTACTGCCACGATAATACTCAGCCCTCGACTCTTACAAACTGTGTGCGCACGCGCACGCACACACACACACACACACACATGATAGATGAAAAGAAAGAATAGATGAAGAAGGTGGAGGTAGGAAGCCAAGACTGACAGAATGGAATGCTAGCGGAGGAAGAGATGACCAGGAAATTTAAAACAATTTATCTGAACACACCAGATGCGTGAGTGAACGTAAATACAACAGGTGCATGAGAGTGAACGTAAATACACAGGGTGCGTGAGAGTGAACGTGCGAGCCTTGAAGTATTCACGTAGCTTTGCAAATTGATCGAGTATAAACCATGTACAACTTACCCTGGAAGGGCACTAGGCCAGGCACCTCCAAGCAGGTTCATAGGGATATACAAGCAGGTTCATAGGGATGTACAAGCAGGTTCATAGGGATATACAAGCAGGTTCATAGGGATGTACAAGCAGGTTCATAGGGATATACAAGCAGGTTCATAGGGATGTACAAGCAGGTTCATAGGGATATACAAGCAGGTTCATAGGGTTGTACAAAAAAGTTCATAGGGATATATACAAGCAGGTTCATAGGGATAACAGGAACATAGGGATATACAAAGCAGGTTCATAGGGATATACGAAGCAGGTTATAGGGATATACAAGCAGTCAAGGGTTGTCAAAAAGTCATAGGGATATATAAAGCAGTTCATAGGGTAACAAACATAGGGATACAAGAAGAAGACGGCACGAACACGTAAGAACAGGCACAAGTGAACTACATATAATTATAATGTGATACACCCCGAGAGGCCAAAACTGAACCATAGTTACACAAGAAAGAAAAGAGAACCAAGTGATACAACTGAAGAAGAAAGGGAAGGAGGGAAGATATAGAATGGCAGAAGTATGCGAAAAAGCTTAGCAAAAAAGATTCAAAGATGTCTAAACAAAAGAAAGTGAAGAGCTACGGGAAGGCATTGCAATAAGAAGAGATTAGCAGGTGCCAGTAACACCAACACAGCAAAAGAAGTGATAAGACTAGTAGAGGAGAACAAGAACGATACTTGCTCGGGATCCGCACCTTCCAGGGCGCCAATTACTGCGATCCTAAATGTGGGTACTTCGTAAACTGAAGAAAAGCTCAAACATGAATAGGTTGTTGAGTCTGGCATAAGACCTTACGTACTGGAGCATACTGCGTCAGGTGCGCAGGAGCATACTGCGTCAGGTGCGCAGGCGCATACTGCGTCAGGTGGACAGGAGCATTCTGCGTCAGGTGCGCAGGCGCATACTGTGTCAGGTGCGCAGGCGCATACTGCGTCAGGTGCGCAGGCGCATACTGCGTCAGGTGCGCAGGCGCATACTGCGTCAGGTGGGCAGGAGCATACCTCGTCAGGTGCGTCAGGGGAAGGAGAGCAAATGAAAATGGCCGAAGACTAAGTATGACGGGCCATCAGCAGGAGAACCTCGAGGATGGTATGGAACTACCAGTTGGTAATTGTACCTCTTAGGTAACCTTACAAGTGCACTGGTCCAGGTAACCTCAAGTGCACTGCTCCAGAAAACCCAACAATGCACTGGTCCAGGTAACCACACAGACGGCACACTGGCCCGGGTAAAACCACAGACGGTGCACTGGTCCAGTTAACCCCACATGTGATACACTGGTCCAGGTAACCCCACAGGTGGTGCACTGGTTCAGGTACCCCTAACGTACCCCCACAAGTGGTACACTGATCCAAGTAACCACATAGCCGGTGCACTGGTCCAGGCACCCCCCCCCCCCTTCCAGAAACGGGGCGTTGCTTCAGACGAGTCCCCAGGTAACTCTCAGGGGTATAATACACCCCACGACACAACCCACTTCATCACCCAAATGGGCCAGCTGATTGGGTTATGTATCCCAGCACTGGACCACAACATTCATTCTGACTCTTAAAGCTAGCTAGCTAGCTCTCTTTTTCTTTTAGTCTTTGAGCAAGGGGGATATACAGATTGAAAAATGAAGCGATTATCTGTAATGTTCTTTCATGATAACTGTATCAGGAGGCCGCATGAAGCAATTAGTGGAGGTTTGTGCGTGTGTGTGTATGTGTTTGTGTGTGTGTGTGTGTGTGTGTGTGTTAGTTACCATTTTGTCCTAGGCACATGTCGATTAGACACTAGGCCTGTTCTATCGGTGTGTGTGTGTGTGTGTGTGTGTGTGTGTGTGTGTGTGTGTGTGTGTGTATACTCACCTAATTGTGGTTGCAGGGGGTCGAGACTCAGCTCCTGGCCCCGCCTCTTCACTGATCGCTACTAGGCCCTCTCTCTCTCTCTCTCTGCTTCCTGAACTTTGTCATACCTCTTCTTAAAACTATGTATGGTTCCTGCCTCCACTACGTCACTTGCTAGGCTATTCCACTTCCTGACGACTCTATGACTGAAGAAATACTTCCTAACATCCCTGTGATTCATCCGAGTCTTCAACTTCCAAGAGTGACCCCTTGTTTCTGTGTAACCTCTCTGGAACATCTTGTTTCTGTCCACCTTGTCTATTCCACGCAGTATTTTGTTTGTCGTTATCATGTCTCCCCTAACCCTCCTGTCCTCCGGTGTCGTCAGGCCGATTTCGCTTAACCTTTCTTCGTAGGACATTCCCCTTAGCTCTGGAACTAACCTTGTCGTAAACCTTTGTACTTTCTCTAATTTCTTAACGTGCTTGACCCGGCGCGGGTTCCAAACTGGTGCTGCATACTCCAGCAAGGGCCTGACGTACACGGTGTACAGTGTCTTGAAAGATTCCTTACTAAGGTATCGGAACGCTAATCTCAGGTTTGCCAGGCGCCCATATGCTGCAGCAGTTATCTGGTTGATGTGTGGTTCCGGAGACATGCTCGGTGTTATACTCACCCCAAGATCTTTCTCCTTGAGGGAGGTTTGCAGTCTGTGGCCTCCTAGCCTATACTCTGTCTGCGGTCTTCTTTGCCCTTCTCCGATCTTCATGATTTTGCATTTTGCCGGATTGAATTCGAGAAGCCAGTTGCTGGACCACGAGTCCAGCCTGTCCAGGTCACTTTGAAGGCCTGCCTTATCCTCATCTGATTTAATTCTCCTCATTAACTTCACATCATCTGCGAACAGGGACACCTCTGAGTCTATCCCTTCCATCGTGTCATTCACATATACCAAAAATAGCACTGTTCCTAGGACCGCCCCCTGTGGGACCCCGCTCGTCACAGGTGCCCACTGTGATACCTCATCACGTACCATGACTCGTTGTTGCCTCCCAGTTAGGCCTTCTCTGATCCATTGCTGTGCCCTTCCCGTTATACGCGCCTGATCCTCTAGTTTCTGTGTGTGTGTGTGGTGTGTGTGTGTGTGTGTGTGTGTGTGTGTGTGTGTGCATTCTTTTTTGAGATGATGTCATGCCTGACCCAGGGGAATGACCAGAACCCATTTCCCTACCTCCATTCCCCTCCCCATCCTAAACGTCATTCTTCTGCACATTTTCCTGCCCCCTTGACCTCCTCTCTTGCTCTCCTCTCTTCTATAACCTCCCTTCTCTCTCTCTCCCCCTCCCTTTCCTCTGTTACCTCAGCGTCAATGTCAACATTATCAACGGCATCATCACAATTGTGTATAACAACGAAGGCCACCAGGGGATCACAGTGGCACACAAAGTAGGCAGATGGATCTTCAACTTTCAAACCAATCGAACACAAAGAGTTGTGGTAAACAGTTCAATCGGAAGCTGCCATAGTGAAGATCTCTGTCCCACAAGGCACAGTACTCGCACCTATCCTGTTTCTCTTCCTCATGTCAGACAGAGGTGTAAACCATAGCACTGTATCATCTTTTGAAGACGATACTAAGATTTGCCTAAGTCATCCATTGAGGACACGGCAAATCTCCAAGAAGATATAAACTAAGTTTTCCAATGGGCAACGGAGAATATGATTTTCAACGATGACAAATTCCAACTACTTCGTTAAGGAAAACTGCAAGAAATAATAGCTAGAACTGAGTATACTACAAACTCAAATCACACAGAGCGGAAAAGTAACGTGAAGGACCTGGGAGTGGTAATGTCTGAGGATCTAACCTTCAAGGACCACAACAATGCTAATATGACATCTGCGAGGAAACTGATAGGATGGATAATGAGAACATTCAAGACAAGAGATGCCAAGCAAATGCTGAGCCTTTTTAAATCACTTCTCTCTCGGCTGGAATACTGCTGTACATTAACATCTCTATTCAAGGAATGTGAAATTGCAAATCTAGAGAATGTACAGAGAACCTTTACTGCACGTACAAGTTCCGTCAAACACCTTAACTACTGGGAGTGCCTGTGTCATGTGGGTTCGATAACGTGGATGGGGTAAAAACACTCACGTAGGCTGGTTAGTACGTATAATTATAACGGAAAGTATGGGAAGCACCATCAGCTGCCCTGCCTCTCTCTGCTCTCTATCTCAGACTGACCCACCAGTGCCTAGAGGGTGAGCGGCATTCAAAAACATGCTATGGTCAGCAGCAACATAAATAACAGTCAGTGATTCACACAAACGGTTGGTAGTGAGTCATCTACTGGTAACTGGTACTACTGAGAGCTCGGCGACGCTAACGTACGTTGTCCCTACATACAGCTAATACACTAGAGACGGCAGGTGTACTGCTTGGGCTGATTCTATACAATGTCAAAGTACACAACAATTGAACATTATAACATACACAAGTAGAATATTGGAACGGAAGCTTACGTAACTATAATAAAACTTACTGTAATGAAACTGTAATGAAACTGTAATGCATTGCGCCTGGAAGCACTTGACTTGTACTCACTGGAGCGCAGACGAGAGAGATACATCATAATCTACACCTGGGATATTCTGGAGGGACTGGTCCCTAATTTGCACACAGAAATCACTCCTTACGAAAGCAAAAGACTTGGCAGGCGATGCAACATACCCCCAGTGAAAAGTACGGGAGAAAACACAATACGTTTCCGAGGCCCAAGACTGTTCAACAGCCTTCCACCAGCTATAAGAGTTATTACCAATAGATCCCTGGTTGTCAAGAGGGAGCTGGACAGATATCTAAAGTCAGTGCCGGATCTGCCAGGTTCGTACACGTTGGACTACGTGCGACCAGCAGTAACAGCCTCGTTGATCAGGCTCTGATCCACCATGAGGCCTTGTCATGGACCGGGCCGCAGGGGCGTTCATCCCCGGAATACCCTCCAGGTAGGTAGACCAGAGATATTATCCAATATTAACAAATCTGAGAGTATGTATATATAGTGCCGAATAAATAAAACTTGTGATTTTGGCTTAAATAGCAGCGTACTTCCTGCCGAATAGGGCAAGCAAAAATCTGCATCTGCAATAATTTCGCAAAAATCATAATGAATCTAACGAAAAAAATTATTTCATTGTGTTTGTTTATTATTAAATTATTGTAAACTTATATAAAATATATTTAGTTGGATTAGGCTAAATTAAATTGCACTTGTTATAATAAGGTTAGGTAAGTTTTCTAAGATTCCTTTGGTACAAAATCATTATTTTTTTATATTAACGTAAATGAAAAAATAAATATCTTTATATGTATAAGAAAATTTTTAGAAAGGACTTAATTTTAAATGAATTCTTGCTAATTGACCAGTTTTACCTATTCAACACGACACATACACACACACACACAGGACCTCGGACTCGACCCCCCGCAACCTCAACTAGGTGAGTACACACACACACAAATAACCCGCACATAGAAAAGAGAAGCTTATGACGACGGTTCGGTCTGACTTGGACCATTTACAAGTCACACAAACACACGAGGGTGAGGGAGACAGTATATATAGACGAGGGAGACATGGCTGGGACAAATAGAGGAAGAAGGAAGCGGAGAAGCAGTGACAGAGGTAATGCTGGTAGTGGTAGTGGTAGTAGCATATCTACCACTATTGCTCCACTTCCATCTTCCTCTCTTTGTCCCGTGTCTGTCTCTCTCTCCTATATACATTTACTGGTACCCTCACTCTCGTGTGTTAGTGTGACTTGTAAATGGTCAAAGTTGTGCCTTTTTGTTTTTCATATATATATATGTCGTGTCGAATAGGTAAAATTGGTCAATTAGCAAGAACTCGTTTAAAATTAAGTCCTTTCTAAAATTTTCTCTTATGTGTTTGAAGATATATGTTTTTTAATTTATGTTAATGTAAAAAATTAATAATTTTGTACCAAAACAACCTTAGAAAACTTACCTAACCTTCTTATAACAAGTGCAATTTAATTTAGCCTAATCCCACTAAATATGTTTTATGTAAGTTTACAACAATTTAATAATAAACAAACACAATAAAATATATATTTTTCGTTAGATTCAGAATGACTGTTACGAAATTATTGCATACACAATTTTTCACTTGCCCTTTTCGGCAAGAAGAGCGTTGCTATTTAAGCCAAAATCGCAAGCTTTAAATATTCAGCACGACATATATACACACACACGGAGTTTGCACGACCAGCACGGTACACACTCCGAAGGTGTGCACCGTGCTGGTCGTGCCCACTCCATACATGTGCACCATGATGGTCGTGCACACCGAGCGTGTGCACCGTGCTGGTCGTGCACACATTCAGTGCGTTTTGTAAACGTGTGTACTCACCGATTTGTGTCCCGTGAGTCGAGTCTTAGCTCCTGGCCCTGCCTCTTAAGAAATCAAACCCAGCATTACCAATATCTTGCTTAAGATTCATCATACCTGCTCTTGAAGCTGTGTATGAAGATCACCTCCACATTAGCTCAGTCCACTCCTCGCCTTTTCAACACCTCTCCCTATCCTCCCTTTCAATTCCTTTAACTATTTTGCATGTCGTAATCATCTCTCCTCTAATCCCCTCTCTCAGAGTCAGCCAAGTTCAGTTCTTTTATTTTTCTCTTGGTAAGGTGTACTCCTCAGCTCCTGGACTAACACGGATGTAAATATTTGGATCTTTTCAATCTTGTGAAGATGATTCATGGGATGGGGATTACAGGTGGTGCTGCATGCTCCAAGACGGACCTGATATGCTTAGTGTGCAGTGTCAAAGGTTGATGAAGGCTGCTCGGAGATTTGTTCAATTTTGTAAACACTGTCCAAGTTATAGTGCTACTGCGCTCCTTCGGTGACATGTTCGGTGTGATGTTCACTCCCTGGTAAGTGGCTGGCTGGCTGACACGAGGAACGGGGAAGGATGTGAGGCAGGGCACGACACATGAAGGAGGAATAGCACGAAGCAGGGGACGAGATAGGGGGTGAGGCAGGGCACGAGGCAGGGGTAAGGTCCACCACTACATACAATTGAGATATGACAGCCACAATAGCTCACCACTGCTAGCCAGAACTGTCGGGACACTCAAAAAGACAATCCATCCCTCTCCCCACCTCTCTCCATCGACCTTCTCACATATCTCATTCGTCTTCGACACCTCCCTCACCCCTACCAACCCCCATCACCCCCTTCCCAACCACTTACATTCCTCATTTCCCTATATAAGTCTCCCAAGTCAGGCTGAGAGATTTCAACACTGTGTGTGAACCCTATGTGATGGAATATAATAGGGGAAACACAGATAGCTTATGTTCCACTATGTGACAGTGTTATAGAATAAAAGATGTAGAACGCTACTGATGTATCCATTTTCTCTAAAAGAGAAAACACTAAACTCCTGGATCCAATAAAGACCTAAACCAAAATCATTTACCTGCCTTTTATCTCTTCCCAACTCTCCTCCATCTTCACACTCCTCGGAAGCCATCACTGATTGTAACAATAATGGGACAAGTACATAATGTTGAATACACAGGTGCACACTAGTATACTTCAGAATACTATGTAACATGGGATTTAGCACAGGTGAGGAATTTCCTGAAATATTAGGTGCCATCGTCAGGGAAGTGGACATATCAACAAGTGTAGTCCCTACCAGATTATATACAATTAGGTCATTGATTTTTATTTTAATTTAACTTGAACATTCAATAGTTATTCAAATGTAGGATACATATACATAATAAGATGACAATTGTCACTTCTTTCATCTGACTTCTTCTTAGTTCGACAACCTTGGGAGGGGATTCCATCCTGGACATTGTGAGGTAACCGGGGCCAACAAACAAATGTGAGTCCAGTTAACACGTAGATTAGAAAAACATAGATGTAACATTGGAGTTATAACAGCAGTGAGGTAAAAAAAAAGTCCAGCAGTCCACAACCTTCGTAATTCGAACCAGTGTAACAACCCTCAGGCCAAGGATGATTCAACTTAACGGTCAACAATGCTATATGTCAAACTGTGAAGCAGGTACCCAAGCTGAGGGCTGACCAACCTCAAAACCTCATGTAATACAAGACTGACAGCATTGACACAAAATTTTCCTCACCTCACAACCTCTTGTCCACGTCCCTCGCTTCCACCAGCCTATCCTCCTCTCCCCGCTTACCCCAACAAACTTGCACCTAAACCGTCATGACACAAACTCATACCATATCCATGCACATTCAACCCACAGCACCACAACCCCAGCACCACAACCCCAGCACCACAACCCCAGCAGCACACCACAAACCCCAGCACCACAACCCCAGCACCACGACCCCAGCCACCACGACACCCAGCACCACAACCCCAGCACCACAACCCCAGCACCACAACCCCCAGCACCACAACCCCAGCACACAACCCCAGCACAACCACAACCCCAGCAACCACAACCCCAGCACCACAACCCCAGCACCACAACCCCAGCACCACAACCCCAGCACACCACAACCCCAGCACCACCACAACCCCAGCACCACAACCCCAGCACCACAACCCCAGCACACACCACAACCCCAGCACCACAACCCCAGCCACCACAACCCCAGCACCACAACCCCAGCACCACAACCCCAGCACACCACAACCCAGCAGCACCACAACCCCAGCAGCATCACCACAACCCCAGCAGCCACCACAACCCAGCAGCACAAACCCAGCAGCACCACAACCCCAGCAGCACACCACAACCCCAGCAGCACCACCACAACCCCAGCACAGCAACCCCACCACAACCCCAGCAGCCCACCACAACCCCAGCAGCCACCACCACAACCCCAGCAGCACACAACAACCCCAGCAGCACACCACAACCCCAGCAGCACCAACAACCCCAGCAGCACCACCACACCCCAGCAGCACCCACAACCCCAGCAGCACCACCACAACCCCAGCAGCACACCACAACCCCAGCAGCACCACAACCCCAGCAGCACCACCACAACCCCAGCAGCACCACCACAACCCCAGCAGCATCACCACAACCCCAGCAGCACCACCACAACCCCAGCAGCACACCACAACCCCAGCAGCATCACCACAACCCCAGCAGCACCAACAACCCAGCAGCACCACCACAACCCCAGCAGCACCACCACAACCCCAGCAGCATCACCACAACCCCAGCAGCACCACACAACCCCAGCAGCACCACACAACCCCAGCAGCACCACCACAACCCCAGCAGCATCACACACAACCCCAGCAGCATCACCACACCCCAGCAGCACACCACAACCCCAGCAGCACCACCAACAACCCCAGCCACCAGCAACCCACAGCACAACACCCCAGCAGCACCACACAACCCCAGCAGCACCACAACCAGCACCCCAAGCCCCAGCCACCACCACAACCCCAGCAGCACCACCACAACCCCAGCAGCACCACCACAACCCCAGCAGCCCACCACAACCCCAGCAGCACCACCACAACCCCAAGACACCACAACCCCACCAGCACACCAAACCCCAGCAGCACCACCCACAACCCCCAGCAGCACCAGTACAACCCCAGCAGCATCACCACAACCCCAGCAGCACCACCACAACCCCAGCAGCATCACACACCCAGCAGCATCACCACGACCCCAGCAGCACACCACAACCCCAGCAGCATCACCACAACCCCAGCAGCATCACCACGACCCCAGCAGCATCACCACAACCCCAGCAGCATCACCACGACCCGCAGCGCACCACTACAAACCCAGCAGCATCACCACAACCCCAGCAGCATCACCACGACCCCAGCAGCATCACCACAACCCCAGCAGCATCACCACGACCCCAGCAGCACCACTACAACCCCAGCAGCATCACCACGAACCCAGCAGCAGCACACCACAGTAATCCAGGTACACAACCCCAGCACCACCACCACAACACCAGCAGCATCACCACGACCCCAGCAGCACCACACAACCCCAGCAGCATCACCACGAACCCAGCAGCACCACCACAACCCCAGCACCACCACACACACCACCAGCAGCATCACACGACCCCAGCAGCACCACTACAAACCCCAGCAGCACCACCACAACCCCAGCAGCAGCACCACAAGCCCAGCACCACCACCACAACCCCGGCAGCATCACCACAACCCCAGCAGCACCATTACAACCCCAGCAGCATCACCACGACCCCAGCAGCACCACTACAACCCCAGCAGCACCACAACTCCAGTAGCAGCAGCACCACCACAACCCCAGTAGCAGCACCACCACAACCCCAGCACCACCACCACAACCCCAGCAGCATCACCACAGCTCCAGCAGCATCATCACAACCCCAGCAGCCCATCACCACGACCCACGCACCAACACCACGACCCCAGCAGCACCATCACAACCCCAGCAGCACCACCACAACCCCAGCAGCAATCACCACGACCCCAGCAGCACCACCACAACCCCAGCAGCACCACCACAACCCCAGCAGCACCACCACAACCCCAGCTCCACCACCACCACAACCACAGTAGCAGCACCACCACAACCCCAGTAGCAGCACCACAACCCCGGTACCACCACCACAACCCCAGCAGCATCACCACAACTATAGCAGCATCACCACAACCCCAAGCAGCATCACCACGACCCCAGCAGCACCACCACGACCCCAGCAGCACCATCACAACCCCAGCACCACCACCACAACCCCAGCAGCATCACCACAACCCCAGCATCATCATCACAACCCAGCAGCACCACCACAACCCCAGCAGCACCATCACTACCCTAGCACCACCACCACAACCCCAGCAGCACCACCACAACCTCAGCACCATCTCTACACCCCAGTGGCACCACCACAACCCCAGCAACACAACTCCAGTGGCACCACCACAACCCCAGCACCACCGTAGGCTGTCACGATGTGTGTGTGTGTGTACTCACCTAGTTGTGGTTGCAGAGGTCGATTCACGGCTCTTGGCCCCACCTCTTCACTGGCCGCTACTCGGTCACACTTCTCCGCTCCATGAGCTTTATCATACCTCTTCTTAAAGCTATGTATGGATCCTGCCTCCACTACATCACTTCCCAGACTATTCCAACTTCCTGACAACTCTGTGACTGAAGAAATACTTCCTAACATTCCTGTGGTTTGTCTGAGTCTTCAATTTCCAACTGTGACCCCTTGTTGCTGTGTCCCATCTCTGGAACATCCTCTCTCTGTCCACCTTGTCGATTCCTCTCGGTATTTTATATGTCGTTATCATATCCCCACAATCTCTCCTGTCTTCCAGTGTCGACATGCCCCTTAGCTCCGGGACTAGTCTTGTTGCAAACCTTTGCACTTTCTCTAGTTTCCTTACATGTTTGGCTAGGTGAGGGGTTCCAAACTGGCGATGTATACTCCAATATGAGCCTGACGTGTGTGTACTCACCTAATTGTAGTTGCAGGGGTTGATACTCAGCTCCTGGCCCCACCTCTTCACTGAACGCTACTAGATCCTCTCGCTCCCTGCTCCATGAGCTTTATCATACCTCATCTTAAAGCTATGTATGGTTCCTGCCTCAACTACATCACTCGCCACACTGTTCCACTTCCTGACCACTCTATGACTGAAGTATGTTGTGTGTGTGTGTGTGTGTGTGTGTGTGTGTTGTGTGTGTGTGTGTGTGTGTATTTGTGTGCATTATATATACTTTATTCATGGGTGTAGCGCTAAACCGTAAGGGTAGAGCTGTCATGTCAGCATAGTTGCTGATCCCCTGTATATGTTATCTGAGTATCATAGTACCATCCATATGTTTTACATAGTTGACCCCTTTGCTAGGCTTAGTGGCTAGCATGTAACGTCATGTGATGCCGCATGTGAGCGTCAGACGCTTTGTCCCTCTCTCAGTCCACGGATAGGTCTACAACAGGCAACAAAGCAGGCTGGGCTCCCCTCTCACACTCTGCTAATATAAGTGCTACCACCCAACAACTTGTGTTTATCTCCAACCATCATATCTCCACGAACCCTCTCAACAGAGCGCCTACAAGGGTGTAACAACTGTCTTAACAAAACTGTTCGGGCTTGAAATTTCCTGTACAAAGGAGTTCATAGCTGTTCAAAATTTGTACCATAATAAGGTAAATAAATAAACTTTACAAGTGTTCACAGTAGATAAGTAAATGCCACAGAAGGCAGACACGGACCAGAAGCTCTAGCTCAACCTCGGGCAAAACAAAACCAAAATAAGTTGATTACAGTCTTACACGGTAAGTGAACCACAAATGAACACTGGGACCAGGAGCTATGGTTCGAACCCCGCTGTCTCAATTCTGTAAATGCAGACACACACACACACACACACACACACACACACACACACACACACACACACACACACACACACACACACACATACATACATACACAGATTCAGAGGTCTCCCTGTTCGCAGACGATGTGAAACTAATGAGGAGAATACAAGTGGATGAGCATCAGGTAAGCCTACAAGGGGATCTGGACAGGCTGGTCTGACAAATGGCTCCTGAGTTTAACCCCAGCAAGTACAAAGTTATGAAGCTTGAGGAAGGACAAAGAAGACTACAAACGGAGTACAGACTAAGAGGTCAAAGGCCACAAAACTCACTCAAGGAAAAGGATCTTGGGGTGAGTATAATACCGTGCACATCTAAGGCGCACATAAACCAAATAACTGCTGAGGCATATGGACGCCTGGCAAACCTAAGAATAGCGTTTCGACATCTTAGTAAGGAATCATTCAAAACTTTGTACACCGTGTACGTCAGGCCCATATTGGAGTATACAGCACCAATATGGAACTCACACCTGGTCAAACACTTCAAGAAATTAGAGAAAGGCTTGCAACAAGACTAGCCCCAGAGCTGAAAGGTATGAACTCTGAGGAGAGGTTAAGGGAACTCAACCTGACAACACTGGAGGACAGGAGGGATAGGGAAGACATGATAACGACATATAACATACTGAGAGGAATTGACAAGGTGGACAGAAACAATGTCTCAAGAGACAGGACACAGCAACAAGGGGTCAGAGTTGGAAGATGAAAATTCAGGTGAGTCACAGGAATGTTAACATTAAAATGGTATAAAATACCGACAGGTTGTTAGGTAAGACACATATGCAACAGTTAGGTATCTATATTTCGAAATAAAGATACCTAACTGTTGCATGTGTCTTACCTAACACACAGGAATGTTAGGAAGAACTTCTGCAGTCATAGAGTTGTCAGAGACTGGAACAGTGATGTAGTGGAGGCAGGATCCATACACAGCTTTATGAGGTATGATATAGCTCACTGAGAAGGGAGAGAGAGGACCTAGTAGCGACCAGTGAAGAGGCGGGGCCAGGAGCTATGAGCCGACCCCTGCAACCACAAATAGGTAAAAACACATTCACACGAACACACACACACACACACACAAACACACACACAACACACACACAAACACACACAAACATACACCACACATACACACACAAACATACACACACACACAAACACACACACACACACACACACACACACACACACACACACACACACCACACACACACCTAACCAAGCATGTAAAGAAACTAGAGAAAGTGCAAAGGTTTGCCACAAGACTAGTCCCAGAGCTAAGAGGTATGTCCTACGAGGAGAGGTTAAGGGAAATCAACCTGACGACACTGGAGGACAGGAGAGATAGGGGGGGACATGATAACGACTTACAAAATACTGAGAGGAATTGACAAGGTGGACAAAAACAGGATGTTCCAGAGACTGGACACAGCAACACGGGGACACAGTTGGAAGCTGAAGACACAGATGAATCAAAGGGATGTTAGGAAGTATTTCTTCAGCCACAGAGTAGTCAGGAAGTGGAATAGTTTGGGAAGCGATGTAGTGGAGGCAGGATCCATACATAGCTTTAAGCAGAGGTACGATAAAGCTCATGGTTCAGGGAGAGTGACCTAGTAGCGACCAGTGAAGAGGCGGGGCCAGGAGCTTGGACTCGACCCCTGCAACCTCAACTAGATGAGTACAACTAGGTGAGTACACACACACACACACACACACACACACACACACACAGCAGAGTGAGAGGGGAGGATGAACCAGCAAGATTGGACCTTGTGTTCACCCTGGGCAGCTCAGACATTGAGGACATCAAGTATGAGAGTCCCCTAGGAGCTAGCGACCACGTGGTTCTGTGCTTTGAATACATAGTAGAGCTGCAAGTGGAGAGAATAACAGGAGTAGAATGGGAAAAGCCTGACTATAAAAGAGGGGACTACATAGGGTTGAAGAACTTCCTGCGGGAGGTCCAGTGGGACAGAGAACTGGCAGGAAAGCCAGTAAATGAAATGATGGAATATGTAGCAACAAAATGCAAGGAGGCAGTGGAAAGGTTCATTCCCAAGGGCAACAGTAACAACGGGAAGACCAGAACGAGCCCCTGGTTTACCGACGGTGTAAGGAGGCAAAAACAAAGTGCATATAGTGAATGGAAAAAGTACAGAAGGCAGAGAACACACGAAAATAGGGAGATCAGTCGCAGAGCCAGGAATGAGTATGCACAGGTAAGGAGGGAGGTCCAGCGACAGTATGAAAATGACATAGCATCGAGAATCAAGACCGACCCGAAACTGTTGTATAGCCACATCAGGAGGAAGACAACAGTCAAAGACCAGGTGATCAGATTAAGGACAGAAGGTAGAGAACTCACAAGAAATGATCAGGAGGTATGTGAGGAGCTGAACAGGAGATTTAAGGAAGTTTTTACAGTAGAGACAGGAAGGGCTGGGGGAAGACAGCACAGAAGGGAACATCAAGAGGGAATATACCAACAAGTGTTGGATGACATACGAACAACTGAGGAGGAGGTGAAGAAGCTCTTAAGTGACCTTGACACCTCAAAGGCGATGGGACCGGACATCTCCCCATGGGTCCTTAGAGAAGGAGCAGAGATGCTGTGTGTGCCTCTAACCACAATCTTCAACACATCCCTTGAAACTGGGCAACTACCTGAGAAATGGAAGATAGCTAATGTAGTCCCCATATTTAAGAAAGG
>NC_069402.1:29533346-29544960 GCF_026875155.1 Cherax quadricarinatus
GGGTAGAGAAGGGGGAGAGAGAGAGGGGGGTAGAGAAGGGGGAGAGAGAAAGGGGGATGGAGAAGGGGGTGGAGAAGGGGAGAGGGGGGAAAGAAGTTATGTGAGAGGAGAGACGGTATGAAAGGGAAAGGGGCTTAAAGATAGATATAAGAGAGAGAGAGAGAGATGAGAGAGAGAGGAGAGAGAGAGGAGAGAGAAAAGAGAGAGAGAGAGAGAGAGAGAGAGAGACAGGAGAGAGAGAGAGAGAAGAGAGAGAGAGAGAGAGAGAGAGAGAGAAGAGAGAGAGAGAGAGAGGAGAGAGAGAGAGGAAAAGAGAGGTGGGGGCTGAGAGGGAAGCGGAGGGAAAGGAAAGAGGGGGTAGTAGAAGTAAAAGGAAGAGAAGTAAGGGAGAGGAAGACCAAGAACAAATGCAATGAGGGAAATAAAATGGATTATAAAGGTGACGTTTATAAAGGTTAAAAGGAAGATAAAGGTGATGTGCGTGCTGTGTGTGTGTGTGTGGGGTGTGTGTGTGTGTTGTGTGTGTGTGTTGTGGGGTGGTGTGTGTGTGTGTGTGGGGTGTGTGTGTGTGTATGTGTGTGTATGTGTGTGTGTGTGTGTGGTTTGTGTGTGTTTTTGTGTGGGGTGTGTTTTTGGTGTGTGTGTGTGGTGTGTGTGTGTTGTGTTATGTGTTTGTGTGTGTGTGGTGTGTGTGTGGGGTGTGTGTGTGTGGTGTGTGGCGCGTGTGTGTTGTGCGCGTGTGTGTGTGCGCGCGCGTGTGTGCGGGTTTTGGTGTGTGCGCGTTTTTTTGGGTGTAGTTTTGTATTGTTTTTTGGGTGTGTGTGTGTATGTGTGTATGTTGTATATGTGGTGTTTTTGTGGTGTGTGTGTGGGGTTGTGTGTGTGTGTGTGTGTGTGTACTCACCTAGTTTACTCACCTATTGAGGTTGCGGGGGTCGAGTCCAAGTTTTCCTGGCCCCCCCTCTTAAATGGTCGCTACTGGGTTTCATCCCCCTAAAACCATGACTTTAAAAAAACCTCTGCTTAAAGCTATGTAGGGACCCGCCCCCAAACTACATCGTTCCCCAAATTTTCCAAATTACGACTACTCTGTGGCTGAAGAAAATTTCCCTAAAACCCCCTTTTAAATTCATCGGTGCCTTCAGCTTCCAACGGTCCCCGTTTGGGCTTTTCCCGTCTCGGGAACTTTCCTGTCTTTTTTCCCCCCCTTGCCCAATTCCTCCAGTATTTTGTAAGTCTTTAAATCATGCCCCCCCTATTTCCTGTCCCCCAGTGTCGCCCGGGTTTTGATTTCCCTTAACCTCTCCTCGTAAACATCCCTTTTTAGTTTTGGGGACTAGTCTTGTTTTTAAACCTTTGCTTTTCTCTAGTTTCTTTACTGCTTGGCTAGGTGGGGGTTTCCAAATGGTCCCCGCATACCCCAATATGGCCAAAACTTTCAGGGGTGTAAAAAGGGTCCAAAAACGATTCCTTATTAAGATTTTCGGAATGCTTTTTCTGAGGTTTGCTGGGCGCCCATATGTGCAGAAAGTTTTTTGGTTGATGTGGGGCTTCAGGGGGATGGGGGCTGGTTTTATACTCCCCCCAAAGATTTTTTTCTTTAAGTGTTTTTGTGTCTCGGGCCCCCCCTGACTGACCCCGTCGCGGTCTTCTTTGCCCTTTCCCCCAATCCTCATGATTTTCACTTGGTGGGATTGAACTCCGGGGAGCCACTGCTGGAAAAGGGTTGCACCCCTGTCCAGATCCCTTTGTTTTCTGCCCTGGTCTTCGATCGAATGAACTTTCTCATCAACTTAAACGTTCCTCTGAAACGGGGGACACCTCGGATTTTTAATTCCCTTTCCCCGTCTGCGTTCACAAATCCCAGAAACAGCACTGGTCCTGGGAAAATGACCCCTGTGGGACCCCCGCTGGAAACGGTCCCCCCAACCCCTGCCCCCTGCCACGTACCATTCTGCTGCTGTCTTCCTGACAAGTTTTCCCCTGACCATTGCGTGCCTTCCCGGGTTACCCCTGTTTGGGTTCTCCATTTTTTGCACAATCTCTTGTGTGGACTGTGTCAAAAAGCCTTCTTGCAGTTCAAGAAAATGAAATCCCCCCACCCCCCTCTCTTTGTCTTACTGCTGTAAACCAGGGGCACAAAACCCGTAGGTTTGTGACAGGATTTCCCGCCCTCTAAAACCAAATTTTGGCTGCGGGTTTATGAGACCCTTTTCCTTTTAGGGGGTTTCCCCCCATTCTTCTTTTAAATTTTTCCAGGTTTTTTGCATGTATACAGTCAGTGACCCCTGGTCTGTGTTTAGTGTTCATGCTGTCTCCTTTTTTAAAGATTGGGACCCTTTTGCTGTTTTCCCCATCCCTCAGGCAATCTCCCTGTTTCGACAGATGTTTTGAATATTGTTGTTAGGGGTACACATGGCCCTCTCCCTCCCTCTTCAGGCCCCAGGGAGAGTTGTTATCTGGCCCCATTGTTTTGAGGTATCAGCTCACCCCAAAAACCCTCTTCCTTTTTCCCCTGGTTTGTGTACTGTGCCAGCAAAATGGTGGTGTACCCCTCTCTCCTTTCTTTCTGGACCCCTTCTGTCTCCTCTGTAAACCCTTTCTTTGAATCTCTTGGGGTTCCTGAAAATTTTTTCACCCCTTTTTCCTTGTCTCTCCCCCTTTTTTCCCTTTAGCCGGGTTTACCTGGCCCCTTTGCGGTTTTTTTCCCTGTTTGTGGCTTTTATAACACCCTTCGGGCAGTTTTGGGTTTTTGCTGCTATGTCTTTTTTCATATTGACTTTGGGGCCTCCCTTCTTATCGTGCATTTTTCCTTTCTGCTAAAACGACTGCTCTCCTTATTCTCCTGGGTCTTTTTCCCTTCCCAAAATTTTTTTCCATTCCCCAAAGCACATTTGGGTTTTTTTGCCTCCTTCCCTTTTTGGGGTAAACCATGGGCCCCTTCCTGGTTTTTTCATTATTCCGGGTTCCCTTTGGGTAAAAAACCTCTCCTCAGCCTCCTTCCCACTTTTATTCCTACAACCCATCATCTCTTTAAAAACTGGCTTCCCTGCCAGTTCCTCTGCCCCACTGAACCCCATTCGGGGAAATTTCCCCTCATTCCTGTGGGTTTTCCCCTTTCCCCTTTAGTTTGGTTTTCTTTTGTCCGGGCCCTTTCCCTGCTTCCCCCCTCCATTTTGTACTCTATTGTGAAATTCGAAGCTCAAAACCACTTTGGATCGCGGGCCCCAAGGGGTCTTTCAAAATGTGATGCCCCAAATCGGGCATACTCAAGGTGTTTACTAAGCCAGCCCTTGCGGGTTTCATCCCCCCTCCTCTCTCTCTTGTATTTAAAAATTTCCCCTTACGTGTTGGTACATAAAATTTTTTTCCTTTTCCACCCCCACCCATTTTAGCCCCCCACGTATTTTGGCCCCCCATGGGCTCCAATTTCCCTTTCGATCCCCTTTTGGGTTAAAGTCGCCCATGTAGGAGTTTTGGGCCCTGCAGCTTGAAGCTCTTCTGGCCACTGCACCCCAGTGTGTCAAATCATTTCAAATTGCTCTCGTCATATTTTTCCCTTTGGGCCTCCTCCCGTTTTTGGGGGGGTTTTAATACATCACTGAAATTTAAACCCCCTTTGGGACCCCCAGAGTGAAGCTTTCCCCTATTTTGTAATAATTTTTTTTCTCCCCCTGTCTCCTTCTCCAGCTCATCAAAAATTTTCCCTCGGTGTTTGATCAGCAATGCCAAATCCTTTCCCCCCCCCCTGTTTTTCCCTTTTGTCTTTTTTCAGGGTTGGGAAACCCGCTGGAAAATAGGGGGTTTTGTTATCATTCCTGTAAGCTTGGTTTTTTGTGATCGCTATGATGGGCTGGTGATGCCTCTTTGACTCTTTCCCTGCCACTTTCCCCCCCTTGTTTGTTTTTTCCATCAGCGTTTGTGTACCATACCCTTTAGTTTCCTTTTTCCCAAAACCCCGTGGTTTTGGGGCCTGTGGGGGTGGGAGACCTTTGGGAATAATTTTGGGGGTTCTAAGGTTGGGGGGTTTGGGGGGGAAGCGTGGGTATGGATTGTATTGTTTTTTTTTGGGAAAGGTGGGGGATAGGTTTGGGGTTCTGAGGGTTTGTTGTGTGTGTGCTTTCCCTTGCTGCTAAGGAACACCTTTTGTTTCTCTTTTCCCATTTTTAACCCTGGTTTTTTCTTGGAAAGGAAACCTGTTCCGCAAATGTTTCTGTCCGAAAATCAGATTTATCGGTCGGTTTTTTCCCCCTTTAAGTACCCCCCTATTCTGAAAAAAAATTTCAATCTATCCATGTCTTTTTCCCCCTTTTTCCGTGGGTTTTTCAATCTCCCTTTTTTTCCTTTCCGCCCTTTTTTCAGTGTGTGTTTCCTTTTCCCCTCTCTTCCCCAAAAACCTATGGAATCACTGATTTTGGGCCCTTTTTCCTCCTCCCCTTGGGGTGTGGTGTGTTTTGTGTGTGTGTGTTTTGTGTGGTGTGTGTGTGTGTGTGTGTGTGTGTGTGTGTACTAAACCCAGTTGTACTCACCTAGTTTAAAGGGTTTGGGGGGGTCGGTTCCCAATCCCCGGGCCCCCCCTCTTTTACTGATCCCCTACTAGGTCACTCTCCCCGAAACCCGGGGCTTTTAAAGTACCTCTGCTTTTAAACTATGTTGGATCCCCGCTCCCTACTTCCCCTTCCCAAAAAATATTCCACTTACTGAAAACTCTGTGGCTGAAGAAAATTCCTAAAATCCCTTGATTTTATCCCGTGGGCTTTAGCTTCCAACTGTGCCCCTTGTTACTGTGTCCAATCCTTTGGGAAAACCCCGTTTTTGTCCACCTTGTCAAATTTCCCCTCGTATTTTTGTATGTCGTTATATGTCCCCCCCATCTTTTCCTGTCCTCCGTGTCGTCAGGGTTTATTTTCCCTTTTTTCCTCTCCTCGTAGGGCCCAAACCCCTTTGCTTGGGGCTAGGGTTTTGTTTCCCAAACCCTTTGGGACTTTTTCCATTTTTTTTACGTGGGGTTGGCTAGGGGTGGGTTTTCCAAAATGGTTCCGCTACCCAAAATGGGCCCCACGTATACGGTGTACAGGGGCCTGAAAGATTCCTTATTTAAAATGTCGGAATCTGTTCTGAGGTTTTTCTAGGCGCCCCCAAAAGCGGGAGCCCGTTATTTTGGGTTTATGGCCCGGGTTCGGAGTGTGGTGGTGTTATTTTTACCCCAAGATCTTTTTTCCCTTTTGGGGAAAGGTTTTTTGTCTCTGACCCCCTAGACTGTACTCCTTTGCGGCCTTCTTTTCCCTTCCCCCAAACTTCTGGAAATTTGCACTTGGTGGGGTTTTTACTCCAGGGCCCAAATTTCTGGACCCGTTCTGCACCTTTTCCAATCCCTTTGGGAGTTCTGCCTGGTTTTGACGAGTGGGATTCTTCCCCATTTAACTTTACGTCATCTGCAAACGGGGCCCCCCAAGTTTTTTTTCCTTCCCTCCTTCGTGTGTGTGGGGGTTTGTTGTGTGTGGTGTGGTGTTTGTGTGTGTGTATGTGTGTGTGTGTGTGTAGGGGTCTGTGTGTGTGTGCGTGTTTTGTGTATATATATATATAAGTGTGGTTTTGTGTGTGTGTGTGTGTGTGTGGTGTGTGTTTGTGTGTGTGTGTGTGGGGGGTGTGTGTGTTACTCGCCTTTTTTGTGGTTGCGGGGGTCGAGACTCAGCCCCTGGCCCCGCCTCTTCATGATCGTTACTAGGCCCTTTCCCTCTCTGCTTCCTGAGCTTTGTCATCCTCTTTTTAAAAACTATGATGGCCGCCTCCACTACTTCACTTGCTAGGCTATTTTCCCTGAGACTCTTGTTTGAAAAATACTTCAAAAGTCCCTGTGACCCGTCTGAGTTTTCCCGCTTCCATTTGTGACCCCTTATTTTTTTTTTCCCTTCTGGAAACCCTATCTCTGTCCCCTTGTTCTTCCCCACAGTATCTTTATGTCGTTATCATGTCTCCCGGGGCCCTTCGCCCTCCAGTGTCGTTAGTCCGATTTCCCTAAACCTTTCTCTACAATTCCCTGAGTCTGGGACTAGCCTTGTTGCAAACCTTTGTACTTTTTAAACTTCTTGACGTGCTTGACCAGGTGGGGGTTCCAGATGGTGCTGCATACCCATTTGGGGCCAAAACATACAGTGACAGTGTCTTGAACGATTCCTATTAAGGTTTTCGGAACGCTTTCTCAGGTTTCCCAGGCGCCCGTATGCTGCAGAAATATTTGGTTGATGGGCCTCCGGGTGACGTGCTCCGTGTTAGGGTCCCCCCAAGGTCTTTCTCCCTGAGTGAGGTCTGTAGCTTTGTCCCCTACCTATACTCTGCTGCGGTCTTTTTTCCCCCTCCCCAATCTTCATGATTTTCATTTGGCAGGGTTGAATTCGGAACCCATTTTTGGGCCCAAAGTCCCCCCTGTCCATTCTTTGCATCCTCCCCTCATCCTCATCCGATTTAATTCTTCATAGCTTCACATCACTGGTAGGGACACTTCAAGGGGCTTTTCCCTTTCCCTCTGTCGTTCGCAAATTTCAAAAAAAGCATGGGCCTAGAACTGACCCCCTGTGGGACCCCCCTGTCACAGGGCCCACTGGATACCTCTTTTCGTACCATGACCGTTGTTGCCTCCCCCCAGTATTCCCGATCCATTTCAGTGCTCTCCCTATTATATGCGCCGATCCTCCCCCGGGTTTTTTGCACTAATTCTTGTGGGGAAAATGTGCAAAGGCCTTCTGCAGTTAGGAAAATGCAAACATCCACCCCCCTCTCTCGTGCATACTTCTGTTTCCTTGTCATAAAACTCCAGAAGGGTTTTTGAACAGGATTTGCCTTCCGAACCCAATGGTTTTCATATGTTGTGGTGTGTGTGTGTGTGTGTGTGTGTTGTGTGTGTGTGTTGTGGTGTGTGTGTGTGGTGGGGTGAAGGGTGATGTTTGATGTGGTTTTTGGGGTGTGTGTGTTATGTTTTTTTTGTGAATTTGTGTGTGGTGAGTGTGTGGTGTGTGTGTGTGTGTGTGTGTTTTTGTGGTGGTGTGTGTGGTGTGGTGTGTGTGATGTGTGTGGTGTGTGTGTGTGGGGTGTGTTTTGTGGTGTTTTTTGTGTGTGTGTGTGTGTGTGGGGATGGTGTTTTTGTGGTGGTGTGTGTGTGGTGGTGTTGTTGGGGATGTGTGTGATGTGGTGGTGGTGTGGTTGTGTGTGTGTGTGTGTGATGGTTTTGATGTTTGTGTGAGTGTGTTTTTGTGTGTGTGTGGGTTTTGTGTGTGGTGTTGTTGTGTGTGTTTGTGGTGGGGATGTTTGTGGTGTGTGGTGTGTTGTGTTTTGTGTTTTGTGTGTGTGTTGGGGTGATGTTTTGGATGTGTGGATGTTTTGTTTGGTGTGTGTGTGTGTGTGTGTGTTTTGTGTGTGTGTTGGGGAGAGATGGGAGGGTTTAAAAAAACTTCCCTACACACCTCTTTAATTTCCCACACTTTCTTTTTTTTTCCCCTAACAACCCTTTCCCCCGGGAAAATTTTTTTTCCTCCCCTTAAAAAGCTCCTCTTACCCCTCTCCCTAACCCCCCCCCCCACCTCCCCCCCCATCCCAGTGCTCCCCCCCCACCTCCCCCTCCCTCCCAGGTTTTTCCCCCCCCCCTCCCCCTCCCTCCCAGTGTTCCCCCCCAACCCCCCCCTCCATTTCCCCGGCTCCCCACCCACCTCCCCTCCCTTCCCCCCCCTCCCCACCCCCCTCCCCTCCCTCCCAGTGTTTTCCCCCCCCACCTCCCTCCATCCCAGTGTTCCCCCCCCCACCTCCCCCCCCCCCCCAGTGCTCCCCACCCACCTCCCCCCCATCCCAAATGCTCCCCCCCCACCTCCCCCCCCCATCCCAAGTGCACCCCACCCCCCCTCCCCTCCCCTTTCCCCGTGTTTTCCCCCCCCAACCCCCCCCCATCCCCGGGGGCACCCACCACCCCCCTCCCCCCAAACCCAGTGGGTTTCCCCCCCCACCTCCCCCCCCCCCTTTCCCCGTGCCCCCCACCCACCCCCCTCCAACCCCGTGCTCCCCCCCACCTCCCCTCCCTCCCACGCACCCCCCCAAAAACCCCCCCCCCATCCAGTCCCCCCACCCACCCCCCCTGCATCCCATGCTTTCCCCCCCCCACCTCCCCCCCCCATTTCCCGTGCACCCCACCCACCTCCCCTCCATCCCAGGCTCCCCCACCCCCCTCCCCCCCATCCCCGTGCTCCCCCCCAAACTCCCCCCCCCAAACCCAGTTTTTTCCCCACCCACCTCCCCTCCAAACCCCGTACTCCCCCCAAACCCCCCCTCCCCTCCATCCCCAAAAAATTCCCACCCACCTCCCCCCCATCCCAGTGTTCCCCACCCACCCCCCCTCAAACCCAGTGTCCCCAACCCCCCCTCCCCCCCATCCCAGTGTTCCCCACCCCCCCTCCCCCCCCATCCCAGTTCACCCCACCCACCTCCCCTCCATCCCATGCAACCCCCCCCCACCTTTCCCCCCCACCCATTTTTCCCCCCCCCACCTCCCCTCCATCCCCCGTTTTTTTCCCCCCCCACCTCCCCTCCATCCCCCTACTTACCCCCCAAACCCCCCTCCATCCCCCGTGTTCCCCCCCCCCTCCCCCCAATCCCATGCTCCCCCCCCAACCCCCCCTCCATCCCAGTGTTCCCCACCCACCTCCCTTCCCTCCCCCTGCACCCCACCCCCCTCCCCCCCATCCCCGTGCTCCCCCCCCACCTCCCCTCCCTCCCATGCCCCCCCCCCACCTCCCCTCCCCCAGTTTTCCCCCCCCACCCCCCCCAACCCGTTTCTCCCCCCCCACCTCCCCCCCCAAACCCAATACTTCCCCCCCCCCTTCCCCCCCCCTCCCAATACTTTTCCCCCCCCCCCTCCCCTCCATCCCCGTGTTCCCCACCCACCCCCCCCTCCTCCCAGTGCTCCCCCCCCCCACCTCCCCTCCATCCCAGTGTTCCCCACCCCCCCTCCCCCCCCACCCAGTGTTCCCCGTTCCCCCCTCCCCTCCTCCCCTTTCTTCCCCCCCCCACCCCCCCCTCCCTTTCCCGTAAAATTTCCCCCCCTCCCTCCCCTCCATCCCAGTGCCCCCACCCGCCTCCCCTCCATCACAGTGCCTTTCCCCCCACAAACCCCCCCTCCATCACGTGCTCCCCACACACCTCCCCCCCCAAAAACCATACTCCCCCCCAAAACCTCCCCCCCATCCTTTTCTCCCCCCACACACCCCCCCCTCCATCCGTGGGACCCCCACCCCATCTCCCCTCCACCCAGTACCCCCCACACACCTCCCCCCATCCCGTACTTCCCCCACACCCTCCCCTCCAAACCCAGTTCTCCCCACCCTTTTCCCCCTCCTCCCAGTTTCTCCCCACTTTAAACCCCCCCTCCACCCCCTGCCCCCCCACACACTCCCCCCATTTTCCCCGTGCTTTTCCCCCCACACCTCCCCTCCATCCCCGTGCTCCCCCCACACCCCTTTCCCTCCATCCCAGTGCTCCCCACACAAACCCCCCTCCATCCCAGTTCCCCCCCAAACACCTCCCCCCCATCCCCGTTCTCCCCCCCCACCTCTCCATACCCGTGGGTTTTTCCCCCCCCACCTCCCCCCCCATTTCCCCGTTTCCCCCCACCCCCCTCCCCTTCCCTTCCAGTGTTCCCCACCCACCTTTCCCCCCCCCTCCCCGTGTTCCCCCCCCAACCCCCCCTCCATTTCCCCGTACTCCCCACCCACCTCCCCCCCATCCCATTTCTCCCCACCCCCCTCCTCTCCATACCCGTTTCTCCCCACACACCTCCCCCAATCCCAGTGTTTCCCCCCAAAAACCTCCCCTCCAAAGCCATACCCCCCCCCACCACCTCCCCTCCATCCCAGTACTCCCCCCCCCACCTCCCCCCCCAAACCAGTCTCCCCCCACCCCCCTCCCCCCCCTCCCCGTACCCCCCCCACACACCTCCCCCCCACCCAAATGCTCCCCCACACACCTCCCCTTTCCCTCCCCGTACTCCCCACAACCCCCCCCTCCCCCTCCCCGTTAAATCCCCACAAAACCTTCCCCCCCATCCCCGTACTCCCCACCCCCCTCCTCCCCCCATACCAGTTTCCCCACCCCACCTCCCCCCCATTTCCCCGTGCTTCCCCCCCACACCTCCCCTCCATCCCGTACTCCCCACACACCTCCCCTCCAACCCAGTGTCCCAACCCCTCCCCTCCCCCCCAGTGCTCCCCAAACCTCCCTCCACCCAGTATTTCCCCCAACCCCTCCCCTCCATCCCCGTGCTCCCCCAAAACCCTCCCCTCTCCCAGTGCCCCCACCACCCCCCCTCCATCCCAGTACTCCCCACAAAACCTCCCCTCCCATCCAGTTTCCCCCACCACCCCTCTCCACCCCAGTGCCCCCCCCCACCCCCCAGCGGCAGGGGAATATCTCCTGGATGTGGGTAAAAAAATTTTGTTATCAGTATCCCCTAAAAAATGGAATGAAAAGTTGTTCATACCCCCCCACCACCCATTATTTCCCCCAATCCCCAGTCCCCTTCCCCCCACCCACCAACATCTCCTCTCTAAAGAGCCAATTTCACTAAAATGAAAATGGCCCCGGTTCTTCACTATGACAACTACAAAGACGAATACTTGGCAAAGAACTCGTCCCGCGCCTCAAGATGGTCCGTCAAGTTTACCTGCGACCCCAGGATACACCACCCCCCTCAGCCCAAAAATACAAAACCCCCACCCATCCTTTCAACAAGCGCCATAACCCCTTTGAAGTGGGAAAACCTCACAAGAAAGAAATTCAAATTCTTTGAATGGCTCACCTCCACCCCGTGTAACGAGCTTCACCTGACCAATCACTGTGAAGCCTATTCTGCCTTTCCTCTTGATGCCCCCCGCCCTCACTACCACCCCTTCCATGGGCCCGTACCGTCGCCCTTCTACCTCTAATCCATGCCGCGTACATTTTTACTTCTCAAAAATGGTTGTGCCACTTACCTTTCCAACCTTCCCCCTCTCTCCCTCCCATCCTTTTCCCGTATTTCCCCCTTCCCCTTCCCTTTTCCCTCCCCTCTTACCCAGCTTGAAGGGGCTGTGATGAAACTTTTGTCATTTACTTAACGTTGAGAGGGGAAAAGCAAACTGGAAAGGAAAATGATGTCTCCCATACAGGTAGAGCAGAAAATACAATTTTTTAGATACAATTTCCCAAAAATAGCAATAATCTGGCTAAAAAAATAAAAAATATTAAATATAACTAAATGCATTGGCCAAAGTCCAAAAGAGACAGAACTCAAAATACAACAAAGAAGCTGAGAGTAAAATCAAAAAATTTTTCCCGCGTGCAAAATTTTAAATAAAAAAATACCTCTGATGTTGGACCCTTTTTGTAAAAGGGAAGAGATGGACGTTCACTGATGACAACAACGCGTGAGCGAAATACACAAGTCAAAATATGATTTCCCTGTTCAGGTAGTTGTTTGACTTAAAATTTCCCCCCTTTTATTTTAAAAAAATGGGATCCAAAAATCTGCCACTATTTCCCCAATATTTCAGCTAGTTGAACCCGTAGGGCCTGAAAAAATATAAAAACCAAATTT
>NC_069402.1:29545460-29568869 GCF_026875155.1 Cherax quadricarinatus
GGGGATGCATGGAAAAAAATCGAATGGATGAAATAACCGACTTTGCAAAAGCATTTGACAAATGCGATCGGCGTAATAGCCCATAAAATAGGGTGCTAAAGGAATAACTGGGAAAGTGGGGAGATGGATCTTCAACTTCCTAACAAATCGAACACAAAGAGTAGTGGTCAACAGATTTTAAATCGGAGGCTGCCATAGTGAAGAGCTCTTTTCCCACAAGCACAGTACTCGCCCCATCTTATTCCTTATCCTCATATCAGACATAAACAGAGATATCCCACAGCACCGTATCATCCTTTGCGGAGGGATACTAGGATCTGCATGAGGCTGTCATCTGTGAGGACGCGGTTAACCTCCAAGAAGATATAAACAAAGTTTTCCAGTGGGCAACGGTAAACATATGATGTTCATGAGGACAAATTCCAACTACTCCGTTATGGAAAAGTGGAGGAGATAATAACTAGAACAGAGTATATACTGAACTCCGGCCATACAATAGAGCGGAAAAATAATGTAAGGGACCGGGGAGTAGTAATGTCTGAGGATCTCACTTTCAAGGATCACAACAGTGCCACGATCGCACGTGAAAAGAAAATGATAGGATGGATAATGAGAACTTTCAAAACGAGGATGCCAAGCCCATGATGATCCTTTTCAAATCACTTGTTCTCTCTAGGCTGGAATTACTGCTGTAAAATTAACATCTCATACAAAGCAGGTGAAATCGCAGATCTGAGAGTGTACAGAGATCCTTTACTGCACGTATAAGTTCTGTCAAGCACCTTAATATGGGAACGCTTGGAAGCACTTGTACTCGTTGGAACGCAGGAGGGAGAGATTTTATCATAATCTACACTTGGAAATCTTGGAAGGAATGGCCCAAATCTGCACACAGAAATCACTCCCTACGAAAGTAAAAGACTGGGCAGGCGATGCAAAATGCCGCCAATAAAAAGTTAGGGGCGCCTTTGGGGTACACTAAGAGAAAACACCATAAGTGTCGGGGCCCAAAACTGTTCAACAGCCTCCCATCAAGCATTAGGGGAATTGCCAATAAACCCCTGGCTGCCTTCAAGAGAGAGCTGGACAGATACCTAAAGTCAGTGCCGGATCAGCCGGGCTGTGGCTCGTACGTCGGACTGCGTGCGGCCAGCAGTAACAGCCTAGTTGATCAGGCCCTGATCCATCTGGAGGCTGGTCATGGACCGGGCCGCGGGGGCGTTGATCCCCGGAATAACCTCCAGGTATCCAGGTCATTCCCATTTGCTCCCTTGGGGCGGGGATGGCAGACCAGAGAGGCCTAGCTTGTGGCTAGGCCTGGGGACAGTTGGTCCCAAAGATGAGGAGGTACTTGTGCCTCCTCCCATGGGAGACTTTGGTCTCAGACACTCCCTAAAGAGGGAGCCAAGGCCGGGCCACCACTTGGAAAAGGCCCGGGCCGGGAGAATACCGGCTAATCTTTAATAATAATAATGATGTTTCACTGTCTTCTCAGCTATTGGTATTGGCACGATACATGGCTGAGGGAGACATCAAAGACAAGTTTCTCCTTTGTAAGACTCTTGATACCACCACAAGGACTCAGGATGTGTTAGGAATTATTAACAATTTCTTTGAAGTAAATGGTCTGGATTGGGTAAATTTGGTGGATGTTACCACTGATGGTGCACCTGCGATGCCAGGCTCAAGATCAAGCTTTCAAGCGTTGGTGAAACAGCGCAGCTCTATTGGTAACCGGAGTTTACTGTTTCATTCACAAAGAGAGAGACTGCCATCAAAAACACTACCTGATCACCTGAACACTATTTCCAAAGGATTGGTGAAGGTGGTTAATAACATCATATAGTCAGCAGTGAACACCAGACTGTTCAGAAAATTATACCAGGACATGGGTCCCACTTTGAGGTGTTGCTGTTGTACACTTGTGTACGGTGGTTGTCACCACGGAATGTACTCAATAGAATTTTTGAACTGAGAAAAGAATTGTTTATATTTCTTCAGTCTCAAGGGAAAGGAGGTTTTGCAAATATGCTAGAACTGCCAGATTTAGAACTAGCATACCTTGTCGATATTTTTGGTATCTTGAACAAACTGAATCTTCAGCTGCAAGGAAAAGGAACAAATCTGTTCTCTCACCAAGGAATCGTCAAGGCTTTTCTTGAGAAATTAGAACTCTGGATCGGAAGAGTCAAAGGGAAAAAATTAGTTCAATTTCCATGTGTGGATGCCATGCTAGGGGAAACGGAAGCCATTCCGGTGCATATTCTCCAAAATTTACAAAAGCTGCGGGATCAATTTCAGCGATACTTTCCGGAGGTGGACATGACAACGGATAGGTTTTCTTTCATCAGGAATCCATTTGTAACAGATGTTCATGGTGTTCCAGAGGCTGTGCAGGAGTTCTTGGACCTGAAAAATGATTTGGCAGCTAGAGATGTGTACCAGCGGTCTACCATGGAAAAATTTGGGGCCAGTATGATTGTTACCCAATTCTGTCAACACATTTAGTCAGATTTCTTTTGCCATTTGCATCAACTTGTATGTGTGAGAGTGGATTTTCATGTTGCACATTAAGTCCAAACAGGAATCGGCTTGCAGTTCAAAGTGATATTCGTTGTGCATTATCAAGTAGCATTCCTAACATTGAAAAGCTTGTCAGTGAGAAGACAATCCCAAAGTCCGCTTGCACACAATAGAGCGAAAAAGTAATGTGAAGGACCTGTGTGTGGTAATGTCCTAAGACTTCACCATCAGTGATCACAACAATGCCACTATCACATATGCGAGGAAAATAACAGGATGGATAATGAGAAACATTCAAGGCAAGAGTAACTTTTTAAATCACTTGTTCTCTCTAGGCTGGATACTGCTGTACATTAACATCCACATTCAAGGCAGGTGAAATTGCAGATATAGAGAATGTACAGAGAACCTTTACTGCACGTATAAGTTCTATCAAACACCTTAACTACTGAGAACGCCTGGAAGCACTTGACTTGTAATCACTGGAGCGCAGGTGAGATATATAATCTACACCTGGAAGATTCTGGAGGAACTGGTCCCTAATCTGAACACAGAAATCACTCTATACGAAAGCAAAAGACTTGGCAGGCGATGCAACATACCCCCAGTGAAAAGTAGGGGCGCCATTAGAACACTGAGAGAAAACTCAATAAGTGTCCGGAGCCCAAGACTGTTCAACAGCTTCCCATCAGCCATAAGGGGCATTACCAGTAGACCTCTGGTTGTCTTCAAGAGGGAGCTGGACAGATACCTAAATTCGTTGCCGGATCAGCCGGGCTGTGGTTCGTACGTTGGACTACGTGCGGCCAGCAGTAACAGCCTGGTTGATCAGGCCCTGATCCACCAGGAGGCCTGGTCGTGGACCGGGCCGCGGGGGCGTTGATCCCCGGATCACCCTCCAGGTAGCCAGGAAAAGTGAAATAATTATATTTCAAAGAACAATGTTAACTGTGCACTTCATAATCTCAAAATTATGTGTCATTAGAAAGAAATTTCACAGAAAAATGTTAGATATATATTAATTCATTTCCAGGAAATTATATTTGTTGAAATATATTTCAGACCAAAATGTTAGATAATATATTATTTATATAACTCCTCGAATTTCTGTTTATAAGAAATATATTTCAAATCAAATTGTCTGTTGTCTTCGCCTTCCCGTTATATAGTAGTACTCAAAACAATGAAATGGTCCACGATATTTTTATAATTGTGTTGGTGGTCCATGGACTGAGACGAGTTGAGAACCACTGTGTAGGACATGCCCCTTAGCTCCGGGACTAGTCTTGTTGCAAACTTTGCACTTTTTCTAGTGTGTGTGTGTGTGTGTGTGTTGGGGGGTGGGTGTGTGTGTGTTTGGGGTGTGTGTGTGTGTTTGGGGTGTGTGTGTGTGTTTGGGGTGTGTGTGTGTGTTGGGGTGTGTGTGTGTGTTTGGGGGGTGGGTGTGGGGTGGTTAGCGAGTATTGACAGTAAGAGGGGAGGCGGAAAAACCCACTTATCTCTTGCCTTTATCAAAAGGATGGGTTTACCCATGACGAAAATAAACAAAACTGGTTACTGGCCCCCTCCCCCGCTGGCTGCACAAAGATGAGGTGAGTGAGGGAAAGTGATAAGGAGCAGGTACAGTAAATCACGATCAAAAGCTAGAAGTTAAAAGGAATACCGAAAACAGGGTAAGCCGGGGGACAGTATTTCAGTAAGGGGGGGGGGGACATTTAGTAGTGTAGTTTGTTGTCGGGAATATTTTTAAAGCGGGTCTTTGTCGGTGATTCGTTCGGTGTTTAAGTTATTGTGACATACCGTTGCTATATACCTGTGTTTTTTAATTAAGCAGCCACGAGCAGCAACAGACAACTTGAACGTCAGTCAACCGGTAATGTGGTCTCGGGCCGGGCTCAAGGGGTTGGAGCAGCTTGTATGGGCCATCAAGTCTCACGTTTTTATAGTTCACCGACCAAAGTTCCCTTCCATCCACCTTATTTTATTTTGATTGTCGAGGCTCTTCCATTTTCCCTCTGACCCTTTCCATGGAGGCTCAACTTTTATTTTTCATCCCCTCCTTTCTGGGTACTTATTTGTTTTTAGTTTTCGTGAGCAAATTATGTGATGCATCTGTTGGTGATTATCTTTTCCTCTATGTCATGTTTTTATTTTTTTTGAACAATTAAAAGTAGCGATTTTGGGTCACTGTCTCCGCGGCCTCCAAAATACCCGTGTTAATAACAAAGTAATGAATGTAATTATAAGTCCCCTGTGTGTTTGATAATTTGGGGTGTGACTTACGTGGACCGCACGGTTTGTACAAGGTCAAAAAGTAGGGAAAAAATTAAACATTCTGAACAAAAAATTTTGTTGACACCCAAATTAAGCGGGGATCGATAAAAGGGCACAAAATGATCACCACACAGGAGGCGGATGGTCAGAGGGCACAACCTGAGTCACCACCAGGAGGCCCCGGAGTGGTCAGAGGTACAACTGGACCACACAGGGGCGGAGTGGTCAGAGGTCACAACCCGAGTCACCAACAGGAGGCGGAGTGGTCAAAAGGGCAAACCTGAGTCCCACACGGGAGGCAGGAGTGGTCAGAGGTCACAACCTGAGTCACCACACAGGAGGCAGGAGTGGTCAGAGGTCACAACCTGAGTCACCACACAGGAGGCAGGAGTGGTCAGAGGTCACAACCTGAGTTACCACACGGGAGGCAGGAGTGGTCAGAGGTCACAACCTGAGTCACCACACAGGAGGCAGGAGTGGTCAGAGGTCACAACCTGAGTCACCACACGGGAGGCAGGAGTGGTCACAGGTCACAACCTGAGTCACCACACAGGAGGCAGGAGTGGTCACAGGTCACAACCTGAGTCACCACACAGGAGGCAGGAGTGGTCACAGGTCACAACCTGAGTCACCACACAGGAGGCAGGAGTGGTCACAGGTCACAACCTCTGTGTTCACAGCTTCGTTCAAGGTAGGAGAGATATCAGAGCTGGAAAATGTACAGAGATCGTTTGCTGTCCGCATAGTCAGTAAAGAATTTAAACTACTGGGACCTCTCAAAGTACTTGGAATACAAGTCTCCGGACAAAGAAGTGATAATATACTCCTTGAAGATATAGGAGGGCCGGGACCCTAATCTACACACTAACCTTACTAGAGTGAGAGAAACTGGAAGAAATGTAAGTGAACCCGTGTTCCAAGACTCTTCATCATGGTACCAGCAGTAATGTTACTAGAGCTAATGTTGAAATCCTCAGGAGGAAACCGGACGACCTCTGCTGTGATGTTATGTGGGCCAGCAGCTCAAAAACAGCAACAGCCGGGTTGAACAAGCACTCACTCAAAGAAGCTTGGCCAACAACTAGGATGGTTGTATCTGGAGGTTGTCCGGGGGTGGAGGGAGTCAACGCCCCCACCCCGAGGAAAGGCTCTCGACCAGGTCTCCCGGTGAGTCAAGGTCTGATCAACCAGGCTATTACTGCTGGCCGCACGTAATCCAACGAACGAATCAGAGCCTGGTTGATCGGGTACTGACTATTGTAAGTATCTCTCCATCTCCCTCTTGAAGACAGCCAGGGATCTATTGGTAATTCCCCCTTATGTATGTTGAACAGTCTTGGGCCACGTACACTTATTGTGTTTTTTCTTAGTGTACTCATGGCACCTCTGCTTTTCACTGAGGGTATGTTGTACTGTAGGTTTAATGTTTTAGTTTCAAGGGACTTCAAGTGTTCCCAGTAATTAAGGTGCTTAACTGAACTAACACATGCAGTAGACGTTCTCTGTACATTCTCTGGATCTGCAGCTTCACCTGACTTGAATGGGGCTGTTAGTGTATAGCGGTATTCCAGCCTAGAGAGAGCAAGTGACTTCAAGAAAATCATCATTGGCTTGGCATCCTTTGTTTTAAAAGTTCTCATTGTCCATCCTATCATTTTCTTGGTAGATGTGATAGTGATAATGTTGTGATCCTTGAAAGTGAGATCCTCTGACATTATCACTCAAGTCCCCCACATTAGTTTTTGTTCTATTGTGTGGTTAAAATTTGTTGATGTAAATAGTTTGGAAAAGCGACAAGTTGAAGAATGAGACTTTGTGTAACATTTGAGACTGATCATTACGGAAACGTTTCCGTAATAAACATTTCAAATGTTGCAGAAATGTCTCATTCTTAAAGTTTGTTATGAACTCCGTTCTAGTTATTTCCTCAAGTTTTCCATAATGGAGTAACTGAAATTTGCCCTCATTGAACATTATATTCTTTTCCGCGGCCCATTGGAAATCTTGGTTAATATCCAATTGGAGATTTTCCGTGGATAACACACTCAATGCAGAGTCTAGTATCGTCTGCAGAAGAAGACACAGTGCTATGGCTGGCATCTCTGTCTAACCAATAGAACTCTGTGTTCTATTGTCTAGAAAGTTACAGATACATCTGTCCACTTTTCCAGTCATTCCTTTATCACGCATCTTGTGGGCTATCACCATAAGTGTCCGGGGCCCAAAACTGTTCAACAGCCTCCCATCAAGCATTAGGGAAATTGCCAATAAACCCCTGGCTGCCTTCAAGAGAGAGCTGGACAGATACCTAAAGTCAGTGCCGGATCAGCCGGGCTGTGGCTCGTACGTCGGACTGCGTGCGGCCAGCAGTAACAGCCTAGTTGATCAGGCCCTGATCCATCGGGAGGCCTGGTCATGGACCGGGCCGCGGGGGCGTTGATCCCCGGAATAACCTCCAGGTAACCTCCAGGTAACCTCCAGGTCACACTTGTCCAGGGCTTTTACAAAGTGTGTATACCACATCTCCATTCTGTGGTAAAGTCTTCGAAATCGGTAGCATTTATATCACAGGTTGATTGGTGAAACCATGGACCAGGCGGCCTGGTCTGGAACTATGCGGGTAAATAATAATAAATAATAACAAACCTACGAAATTGAGACGAAATACTTTTCGATCCGTCATAGACCAGTATCAAGTCAGTAACTGATATTGGTGCAGGAATGAGGGAAATGTCTCGTCTCATCTTCAGTTGTTGCAGGCAGGGTATTATGACTGGTATTCGTACGTAGCTGTTAAACAGACATGGAAAACGAAAAATAGTTGGAAAGTTTTCGTAAGGAAGCACAACCACCAGCAGGAACAGCAAGTAAAAGGTGAACCAGGCTGTCATGCCTATGCCAAGGCTTATTACGGCTTGATAACAGCAATAGTCTGGGTGATTGAAACAAGAAGGAAGCCTTTCTTCAGGGCGGTCTGAGAGGGTAGAAGAACCCTCAACACCAGTCACAGGTGAGGGTAGGAGAAGTCTCAACACCATTCACAGGTGAGGGTAGGAGAACTCTCAACACCAGTCACAGGTGAGGGTAGAAAAATTCTCAACACCAGTCACAGGTGAGGGTAGTAGAACTCTGAACACCAGTCACAGGTGAGGGTAGAAGAACTCTCAACACCAGTCACAGGTGAGGGTAGTAGAACTCTGAACACCAGTCACAGGTGAGGGTAGTAGAACTCTGAACACCAGTCACAGGTGAGGGTAGTAGAACTCTGAACACCAGTCACAGGTGAGGGTAGAAGAACTCTCAACACCAGTCACAGGTGAGGGTAGTAGAACTCTGAACACCAGTCACAGGTGAGGGTAGGAGAACTCTCAACACCAGTCACAGGTGAGGGTAGTAGAACTCTCAACACCAGTCACAGGTGAGGGTAGTAACACCTGAACACCAGTCACAGGTGAGGGTAGAGAAGTCTCAACACCATTCACAGGTGAGGGTAGGAGAACTCTCAACACCAGTCACAGGTGAGGGTAGAAGAACTCTCAACACCAGTCAAGGTGAGGGTAGTTAGTCATAGTGAACTCTGAACACCAGTCACAGGTGAGGGTAGGAGAACTCTCAACACCAGTCACAGGTGAGGGTAGAAGAACTCTCAACACCAGTCACAGGTGAGGGTAGTAGAACTCTCAACACCAGTCACAGGTGAGGGTAGAAGAACTCTCAACACCAGTCACAGGTGAGGGTAGAAGAACTCTCAACACCAGTCACAGGTGAGGGTAGTAGAACTCTCAACACCAGTCACAGGTGAGGGTAGTAGAACTCTCAACACCAGTCACAGGTGAGGGTAGTAGAACTCTCAACACCAGTCACAGGTGAGGGTAGGAGAACTCTCAACACCAGTCACAGGTGAGGGGTAGGAGAACTCTCAACACCAGTCACAGGTGAGGGTAGTAGAACTCTCAACACCAGTCACAGGTGAGGGTAGGAGAACTCTCAACACCAGTCACAGGTGAGGGGTAGGAGAACTCTCAACACCAGTCACAGGTGAGGGGTAGGAGAACCCTCAACACCAGTCACAGGTGAGGGGTAGGAGAACTCTCAACACCAGTCACAGGTGAGGGTAGTAGAACTCTCAACACCAGTCACAGGTGAGGGTAGGAGAACTCTCAACACCAGTCACAGGTGAGGGGTAGGAGAACTCTCAACACCAGTCACAGGTGAGGGGTAGGAGAACTCTCAACACCAGTCACAGGTGAGGGTAGAAGAACTCTCGACACGAGGGGTAGGAGAACTCTCAACACCAGTCACAGGTGAGGGGTAGGAGAACTCTCAACACCAGTCACAGGTGAGGGTAGAAGAACTCTCAACACCAGCCACAGGTGAGGGTAGGAGAACCCTCGACACCAGTCACAGGTACTGTGCCAGGTTCAAGTTTGCGCCTCTCGTCTGCGTTAACTTGTTAAGTTCTGGTCAAGTTTAGTGTCTTAATATTATTGTGTTGCCCTTGCTAAGGAGTCAGTGGAAAATTAGTGCTGTGCATCACCGTCAAGGCTCAGGGGCTCAGGTCAGTGCTAAACCGCATGTATTTTGGTAGCTGCCACTTCCGAGAAAGATATCCCCATATTGCACAATTCCAGCCTCCTGAACCTCAGTGCATGCAACAGTAGTGCAGAGTGCGGTAAGTTTGTAGCGTGTTTGAAAGTTAGCGTTGAAGATTTGAAGTGAATTAGCAGAGGCATTCGCAAGTTATCACATGGAAAACACTTCCAATTTCTCCAATAAAAATGGCAAAACTGATTCAGCCTAGAACTATTTCAAACTGTCCACTAAAATATCAGCTTTGAAACTTTATTGCCGTTGATATACCTTTGAAGAATTTCGAGAGTATATCTACTCTCTGAGCCCGGCCATGGGCCAGGCTTGTCTGGTGCTCGCCTGGTCAACCAGGCTGCTGCTGCTGGACGCCCGCTGCCCCACATATCCATCACAGCCTGGTTGATCTGGCACCTGGTGAAGATACTTGTCTAGTTTCCTCTTGAAGGCTTCAACACTTGTTCCAGCAGTTTCTGATATCTTCTGGTAAGATGTTGAAAAGTCTGGGACCCCGGATGTTGATACAGTGTTCCCTTATTGTCCCCACCGCACCCCTGCTCCTCACTGGGTTTATTTTACACTTCCTCCCATATCTCTCACTCCAGTATGTTGTTATGGCAGTGTGCAGATTTGGGACCAAGCCCTCGAGTACCTTCCAGGTATATATCATGTACCTCTCTCCTCCGCTCCAGTGAGTACATGTTCAAGACTTGCAGGCGTTCCCAGTAGTTTAGGTGCTTTACTGGCTTAATGTGAGCCGTAAACGATCTCTGTATTTGTTCCAGCTCCGATATTTCTCCTGCCCTGAACGGTGCCGTCAGCACTGAGCAATATTCTAAGTGAAGGAGCACTAGCGATTTGAAGAGTGTCACCATCGGCATTATTTCCCTTGTTTTGAAAGTTCTCAATACCCACCCAGTCATCTTCCTGGCTGTCGTGACCTTTGTCTTGTTATGGTCTTTAAAAGAAAGGTCCGCTGACATAATTATTCCCAGGTCTTTTACGTGTTCCTTACGTTCTATTTGGTGACTCTCTTGAGTTTTGTATATAGTGCTCCTTTTGAGTTCTTCATTTTTTCCATATCTAAGTAGCTGGAACTTATCACCATTGAACGTCATGTTGTTCTCCACTGCCCACTAGAAAACCCTGTTTATGTCTTCCTGTACTTTTTCAGTGTCCTCTACCGTACTGACTTTCATGCTTATTTTAGTGTCATCTGAAGATGCATTTTCTTATCTCAGAGAAGCCAGTATCCTAAAATACACAAGCACATCAAGTTTGAAGATGCTCAGAATATGCATCATCAAGTTATTAGTTCTGAAGGGTTGAAGACACTCAGATGAGGCATTCGAAAATTATTGCATAAAAAACAGTATTTCAGGTTTCTTAAGTGTCTTTTTAAAGGCAAATTGAGGCCTACAGAAACCGAAATAAATCCAGTTTTCTCCAAGACTGATAAACATTTGAAGATAAAAGTTTGTACGTAAATACATTGTCTTAAGGACACAGTATTGTTATTGGTGCACACAAAGTGCATTACTGTGTTATTCTAGATTAAATCTGCATATAGAACAATATTTATTTTTGATTAGGAGAGACATTTCTCCTGTTATTTCTTGGAAACCAATGTAGTTTATTTAATACATCTGACAGATTGAAACTTTTATATAAATTAAAATTGAGGGGCAGCTTTCTTTGAGGAAAACAGAGCAGCACTTGAAATTTGAAGTCGACCAGAAGATGCGTTATCCGCTTATGGCAAATATTTTGTTAGTGGGATGGAATGTAAAGGACTTGCCTAGTATGGGCCAACAGGCCTGCTGCAGTGTTCCTCCTTTCTTATGTTCTTATTGCATAGATTCCAACTTATAACCCCCAAAAAACAAGGAAAGTGCCAAAGTATCGGTATCGATTAATTTTGATGGTATAGGTATCGGCTAATTTTGGTACTATCGGTATCGACCTAAAATTGAGTAATGGTATCGGTAAAAAAAATTTTGGTATCGTCTCATCACTGCTTATAAAAAAAGTTGTATAAGGTAAACCAGCCATTAAAAATTAATGTTCGCCGTTTTTCTGTTTCAATCAGGGTGAAGCGCTAAACTGGATTTAATCAGGTTCGATACAAGGGAAAGGAAGGATAAGTCCAGTTTCTTGGATCAAGAACCCCATCACTGGCTTCAAGATATACCTTAATGCAAAATAACAATATACAATTTCGGTATTAACATTGGTGTTAATATCTCCTGCACACACTGCTAACAGCAGCAGCCTTCTCAAGTTATCACATAGAAACCAGTCTGTGCGATAATGGTAGTGCAGAGGGCGCTTGTGCATGCCAGTTTTTTCCATGAACCTTCACCCTCCCTAAATATAATGATAATTTATATATATATATATATATATATATATATATATATATATATATATATATATAATTATTGCATTAGTTGACAAATTTGTCCACACACAAACTAAACTATCCTGGCCATAACATGCATGAGCCATTAAATATTATAGCCATTTCGAAGAGTTACTCAGTATTTATTTATGATTAAACGGCAATCAAAATTTCACAACATTCTACACACAAAACTGACACAGGTGCACCACTTGCTCTACACGTTTTAAATTTCACAGTCTGCAGTCGACCAGTACCTGGAGTTTACCTGGAGAGAGTTCCGGGGGTCAACGCCCCCGCGGCCCGGTCTGTGACCAGGTCTCCTGGTGGATCAGAGCCTAATCAACCAGGCTGTTACTGCTGGCTGCACGCAATCCAACGTACGAGCCACAGCCCGGCTGGTCAGGTACCGACTTTAGATGTTTGTCCAGTGCCTGCTTGAAGACAGCCAGGGGTCTATTGGTAATCCCCCTTATGTATGCTGGGAGGCAGTTGAACAGTCTCGGGCCCCTGACACTTATTGTATTGTCTCTTAAGATATAGTGACACCCCTGCTTTTCATTAGGGGGATGTTGCATCGGCCTGGTCTGGGACCGGGCCACGGGGGCGTTGAACCCCCAGAAACGTCCTTCAGGAATCCCAGGGCGCTGGGAATGGGTTCAGTAACTTTGGTCATAGGACAAGTGGGGCATTGGGCCTCCAGCAGCAATAGCCTGGTTGACCAGGCAAGCACCAGACGAGCCTGGCCCATAGCCGGGCTCCGAGAGTAGAAAGACTCTCGGAACTCATCAAAATGCACGTGCCACTTGCTCCTAAAATCTTCAACTTACACCAGCATCTAAAATTTGAAGCCCATCTAATGAGGCGTTCTTGAGTTATAAGCAAAATGATAATGAAAAGTTGAAGAAAAAAAAAGATGATTTTTTTGGCGACCATTTAAACTTTCCCTTTAATGTTACCTGCTGAGTGACCTGAGGTCAGTGTTACCTGCTGAGTGACCTGAGGTCAGTGTTACCTGCTGAGTGACCTGAGGTCAGTGTTACCTGCTGAGTGACCTGAGGTCAGTGTTACCTGCTGAGTGACCTGAGGTCAGTGTTGAGTGACCTGACGTCAGTGTTGAGTAACCTGACGTCAGTGTTACCTGCTGAGTGACCTGAGGTCAGTGTTGAGTGACCTGACGTCAGTGTTACATGCTGAGTGACCTGAGGCCAGTGTTGAGTGACCTGACGTCAGTGTTGAGTGACCTGACGTGTGTTGAGTGACCTGACGTCAGTGTTACATGCTGAGTGACCTGAGGTCAGTGTTGAGTGACCTGACGTGTGTTGAGTGACCTGACGTCAGTGTTACCTGCTGAGTGACCTGACGTCAATGTTACCTGCTGAGTGACCTGACGTCAATGTTACCTGCTGAGTGACCTGACGTCAGTGTTGAGTGACCTGACGTCAGTGTTGAGTTACCTGACGTCAGTGTTGAGTGACCTGACGTCAGTGTTGAGTGACCTGAGGTCAGTGTTGAGTGACCTGACGTGTGTTGAGTGACCTGACGTCAGTGTTAAGTGACCTGACGTCAGTGTTGAGTGACCTGACGTCAGTGTTGAGTGACCTGACGTGTGAGTGACCTGACGTCAGTGTTAAGTGACCTGACGTCAGTGTTGAGTGACCTGACGTGTGTTGAGTGACCTGACGTCAGTGTTAAGTGACCTGACGTCAGTGTTGAGTGACCTGACGTGTGTTGAGTGACCTGACGTCAGTGTTAAGTGACCTGACGTCAGTGTTGAGTGACCTGACGTCAGTGTTGAGTGACCTGACGTCAGTGTTGAGTGACCTGACGTGTGTTGAGTGACCTGACGTCAGTGTTGAGTGAGCTGACGTCAGTGTTGAGTGAGCTGACGTCAGTGTTGAGTGACCTGACGTCAGTGTTGAGTGACCTGACGTCAGTGTTGAGTGACCTGACGTCAGTGTTGAGTGACCTGACGTCAGTGTTGAGTGACCTGACGTCAGTGTTGAGTGACCTGACGTCAGTGTTAAGTGACCTGACGTCAGTGTTAAGTGACCTGACGTCAGTGTTGAGTGACCTGACGTGTGTTGAGTGACCTGACGTCAGTGTTGAGTGACCTGACGTGTGTTGAGTGACCTGACGTGTGTTGAGTGACCTGACGTGTGTTGAGTGACCTGACGTCAGTGTTGAGTGACCTGACGTCAGTGTTGAGTGACCTGAGGTCAGTGTTGAGTGACCTGACGTGTGTTGAGTGACCTGACGTGTGTTGAGTGACCTGACGTCAGTGTTGAGTGACCTGACGTCAGTGTTGAGTGAGCTGACGTCAGTGTTACCTGCTGAGTGACCTGAGGTCAGTGTTGAGTGACCTGACGTCAGTGTTGAGTGAGCTGACGTCAGTGTTACCTGCTGAGTGACCTGAGGTCAGTGTTGAGTGACCTGACGTGTGTTGAGTGACCTGACGTGTGTTGAGTGACCTGACGTCAGTGTTAAGTAACCTGACGTCAGTGTTGAGTGACCTGACGTCAGTGTTGAGTGACCTGACGTCAGTGTTGAGTGACCTGACGTCAGTGTTAAGTGACCTGACGTCAGTGTTGAGTGACCTGACGTGTGTTGAGTGACCTGACGTCAGTGTTAAGTGACCTGACGTCAGTGTTGAGTGACCTGACGTGTGTTGAGTGACCTGACGTCAGTGTTAAGTGACCTGACGTCAGTGTTGAGTGACCTGACGTCAGTGTTGAGTGACCTGACGTCAGTGTTGAGTGACCTGACGTGTGTTGAGTGACCTGACGTCAGTGTTGAGTGAGCTGACGTCAGTGTTGAGTGAGCTGACGTCAGTGTTGAGTGACCTGACGTCAGTGTTGAGTGACCTGACGTCAGTGTTGAGTGACCTGACGTCAGTGTTGTGACCTGACGTCAGTGTTGAGTGACCTGACGTCAGTGTTAAGTGACCTGACGTCAGTGTTAAGTGACCTGACGTCAGTGTTGAGTGACCTGACGTGTGTTGAGTGACCTGACGTCAGTGTTGAGTGACCTGACGTGTGTTGAGTGACCTGACGTGTGTTGAGTGACCTGACGTGTGTTGAGTGACCTGACGTCAGTGTTGAGTGACCTGACGTCAGTGTTGAGTGACCTGAGGTCAGTGTTGAGTGACCTGACGTGTGTTGAGTGACCTGACGCGTGTTGAGTGACCTGACGTCAGTGTTGAGTGACCTGACGTCAGTGTTGAGTGACCTGACGTCAGTGTTACCTGCTGAGTGACCTGAGGTCAGTGTTGAGTGACCTGACGTCAGTGTTGAGTGAGCTGACGTCAGTGTTACCTGCTGAGTGACCTGAGGTCAGTGTTGAGTGACCTGACATCAGTGTTGAGTGAGCTGACGTCAGTGTTACCTGCTGAGTGACCTGAGGTCAGCGTTGAGTGACCTGACGTGTGTTGAGTGACCTGACGTGTGTTGAGTGACCTGACGTGTGTTGAGTGACCTGACGTCAGTGTTAAGTGACCTGACGTGTGTTGAGTGACCTGACGTCAGTGTTAAGTGACCTGACGTCAGTGTTGAGTGACCTGACGTCAATGTTAACTACTGAGTGACCTGACGTCAATGTTACCTGCTGAGTGACCTGACGTCAATGTTACCTGCTGAGTGACCTGACGTCAATGTTACCTGCTGAGTGACCTGAGGTCAATGTTACCTGCTGAGTGACCTGACGTCAATGTTACCTGCTGAGTGACCTGACGTCAATGTTACCTGCTGAGTGACCTGACGTCAATGTTACCTGCTGAGTGACCTGAGGTCAATGTTACCTGCTGAGTGACCTGATGTCAATGTTACCTGCTGAGTGACCTGACGTCAATGTTACCTGCTGAGTGACCTGACGTCAATGTTACCTGCTGAGTGACCTGACGTCAGTGTTGAGTGACATGACGTCAGTGTTGAGTGACCTGACGTCAGTGTTAAGTGACCTGACGTCAGTGTTGAGTGACCTGACGTCAGTGTTGAGTGACCTGACGCCAGTGTTACCTGCTGAGTGACCTGACGTCAGTGTTGAGTGACCTGACGTCAGTGTTGAGTGACCTGACGTGTGTTGAGTGACCTGACGTGTGTTGAGTGACCTGACGTGTGTTGAGTGACCTGACGTCAGTGTTGAGTGACCTGACGTGTGTTGAGTGACCTGACGTCAGTGTTAAGTGACCTGACGTCAGTGTTGAGTGACCTGACGTCAATGTTAACTACTGAGTGACCTGACGTCAATGTTACCTGCTGAGTGACCTGACGTCAATGTTACCTGCTGAGTGACCTGACGTCAATGTTACCTGCTGAGTGACCTGAGGTCAATGTTACCTGCTGAGTGACCTGACGTCAATGTTACCTGCTGAGTGACCTGACGTCAATGTTACATGCTGAGTGACCTGACGTCAATGTTACCTGCTGAGTGACCTGACGTCAATGTTACCTGCTGAGTGACCTGACGTCAATGTTACCTGCTGAGTGACCTGACGTCAGTGTTGAGTGACATGACGTCAGTGTTGAGTGACCTGACGTCAGTGTTAAGTGACCTGACGTCAGTGTTGAGTGACCTGACGTCAGTGTTGAGTGACCTGACGCCAGTGTTACCTGCTGAGTGACCTGACGTCAGTGTTGAGTGACCTGACGTCAGTGTTGAGTGACCTGACGTGTGTTGAGTGACCTGACATGTGTTCAGTGACCTGACGTCAGTGTTAAGTGACCTGACGTGTGTTGAGTGACCTGACGTGTGTTGAGTGACCTGACGTGTGTTGAGTGACCTGACGTCAGTGTTAAGTGACCTGACGTCAGTGTTGAGTGACCTGACGTCAGTGTTGAGTGACCTGACGTCAGTGTTGAGTGACCTGACGTCAGTGTTAAGTGACCTGACGTCAGTGTTAAGTGACCTGACGTCAGTGTTGAGTGACCTGACGTCAGTGTTTGAGTGACCTGACGTCAGTGTTACCTGCTGAGTGACCTGACGTCAGTGTTGAGTGACCTGACGTCAGTGTTGAGTGACCTGACGTCAGTGTTGAGTGACCTGACGTCAGTGTTGAGTGACCTGACGTCAGTGTTGAGTGACCTGACGTCAGTGTTGAGTGACCTGACGTCAGTGTTAAGTGACCTGACGTCAGTGTTGAGTGACCTGACGTCAGTGTTGAGTGACCTGACGTCAGTGTTACCTGCTGAGTGACCTGACGTCAGTGTTAAGTGACCTGACGTCAGTGTTGAGTGACCTGACGTCAGTGTTGAGTGACCTGACGTCAGTGTTAAGTGACCTGACGTCAGTGTTGAGTGACCTGACGTCAGTGTTAAGTGACCTGACGTCAGTGTTGAGTGACCTGACGTCAGTGTTACCTGCTGAGTGACCTGACGTCAGTGTTAAGTGACCTGACGTCAGTGTTGAGTGACCTGACTCAGTGTTGAGTGACCTGACGCCAGTGTTAACCTGCTGAGTGACCTGACGTCAGTGTTGAGTGACCTGACGTCAGTGTTGAGTGACCTGACGTGTGTTGAGTGACCTGACATGTGTTGAGTGACCTGACGTCAGTGTTAAGTGACCTGACGTGTGTTGAGTGACCTGACGTCAGTGTTAAGTGACCTGACGTCAGTGTTGAGTGACCTGACGTCAGTGTTGAGTGACCTGACGTCAGTGTTGAGTGACCTGACGTCAGTGTTAAGTGACCTGACGTCAGTGTTAAGTGACCTGACATCAGTGTTGAGTGACCTGACGTCAGTGTTGAGTGACCTGACGTCAGTGTTACCTGCTGAGTGACCTGACGTCAGTGTTGAGTGACCTGACGTCAGTGTTGAGTGACCTGACGTCAGTGTTGAGTGACCTGACGTCAGTGTTAAGTGACCTGACGTCAGTGTTGAGTGGCCTGACGTCAGTGTTGAGTGACCTGACGTCAGTGTTACCTGCTGAGTGACCTGACGTCAGTGGTTAAGTGACCTGACGTCAGTGTTGAGTGACCTGACGTCAGTGTTGAGTGACCTGACGTCAGTGTTGAGTGACCTGACGTCAGTGTTGAGTGACCTGACGTCAGTGTTAAGTGACCTGACGTCAGTGTTGAGTGACCTGACGTCAGTGTTGAGTGACCTGACGTCAGTGTTACCTGCTGAGTGACCTGACGTCAGTGTTAAGTGACCTGACGTCAGTGTTGAGTGACCTGACGTCAGTGTTGAGTGACCTGACGTCAGTGTTGAGTGACCTGACGTCAGTGTTGAGTGACCTGACGTCAGTGTTGAGTGACCTGACGTCAGTGTTAAGTGACCTGACGTCAGTGTTGAGTGACCTGACGTCAGTGTTACCTGCTGAGTGACCTGACGTCAGTGTTAAGTGACCTGACGTCAGTGTTGAGTGACCTGACGTCAGTGTTGAGTGACCTGACGTCAGTGTTGAGTGACCTGACGTCAGTGTTAAGTGACCTGACGTCAGTTTTTGAGTGACCTGACGTCAGTGTTACCTGCTGAGTGACCTGACGTCAGTGTTGAGTGACCTGACGTCAGTGTTGAGTGACCTGACGTCAGTGTTAAGTGACCTGACGTCAGTGTTACTTGCTGAGTGACCTGACGTCAGTGTTACCTGCTGAGTGACCTGAGGTCAATGTTAACTGAGTGACCTGACGTCAGTGTTGAGTGACCTGACGTCAGTGTTACCTGCTGAGTGACCTGAGGTCAATGTTAATTACTGAGTGACCTGACGTCAGTGTTAATTACTGAGTGACCTGAGGTCAATGTTAACTACTGAGTGACCTGACGTCAGTGTTAATTACTGAGTGACCTGAGGTCAATGTTAATTACTGAGTGACCTGAGGTCATTTTTAATTACTGAGTGACCTGAGATCAGTGTTAAGCATGAAAGTCAGTACGGTAGAGGACACTGAAAAATTACAGGAAGACATCAGCAGAGTTTTCCAGTGGACAGTGGAGAACCTGACGTTCAGTGGTGATAAGTTCCACTATATACAAAACTCAAGAGGGTCACCAAACGGAATTAATGCCGATGGTGACAGTTCATATCGCTAGTGCTCCCTCATTTAGAATATTGCTCAGTGCTGACTGCACCGTTCAAAGCAGGAGAAATATCGCAACTGGAACAAATACAGAGATCGTTTACAGCTCACATTGAGCCAGTAAAGCACCTAAATTACTGGGAACGCCTGCAAGTCTTGAACATGTACTCACTGGAGCGGAGGAGAGAGGTACATGATATATACCTGGAAGGTACTCGAGGGCTTGGTCCCAAATCTGCACACTGCCATAACAACATACTGGAGTGAGAGATATGGGAGGAAGTGTAAAATAAACCCAGTGAGGAGCAGGGGTGCGGTGGGGACAACATCCTGGGTCCCAGACTTTTCAACATCTTACCAGAAGATATCAGAAACACGGCTGGATCAAGAAGAAAATGGACAAGTATCTTCACCAAGTGCTAGATCAACCAGGCTGTGATGGGTATGTGGGGCAGCGGGCCTCCAGCAGCAACAGTCTGGTTGACCAGGCACGCACCAGACGAGCCTGGCCCATGGCTGGGCTCCGAGAGTAGTGAAACTCTCCAAACTCTTCAAAGGTATATCAAAGGTATACTGAGTGACCTGAGGTCAGTGTTAATTACTGCGTGACCTGAGGTCAGTGTTAATTACTGAGTGACCTGAGGTCAGTGTTAACTGAGTGACCTCAGGTCAGTGTTAACTGAGTGACCTCAGGTCAATGTTAACTGAGTGACCTGAGGTCATTGTTAACTACTGAGTAACCCGAGGTCAGTGTTAACTACTGAGTGACCCAAGGTTACTGTTTACTGACCTGAGGTCACTGTTAACTGAGTGACCTGAGGTCAGTGTAAGCAGAGTGATCTGAGGTCAATGTTAACTGAGTGACCTGAGGTCAATGTTAACTACTGAGTGACCCGAGGTTACTGTTTACTGACCTGAGGTCACTGTTAACTGAGTGACCTGAGGTCAGTGTTAACAGTGACCTGAGGTCAGTGTTAACTACTGGGTGACCTGAGGTCACTTTACTGAGTGACCCGAGGTCAGTGTTAACTACTGAGTGACCCGAGGTTACTGTTTACTGACCTGAGGTCACTGTTAACTGAGTGACCTGAGGTCAGTGTTAACTACTGGGTGACCTGAGGTCATTGTTAACTACTGAGTAACCCGAGGTCAGTGTTTACTGAGTGACCCGAGGTTACTGTTTACTGACGTGAGGTCAGTGTTAGAGTGACCTGAGGTCAGTGTTAACTGAGTGACCTGAGGTCAGTGTTAGCTACCACTAATACTGGTGCTCAAGTTGTCAGTTAATATTCACCTTAAATTCCTGAGTGTTTCTCTGGATCATATATGAAGGCGAGAGAGAGAGACCGCTGGTGATCCTCTCACCACCACCTTCCGCTCGGGTTCAAACTCTACACACAACCAAACCTGGTCCCAGTAAAATTCCTTTTTTTTTTTTTTATTTTAGAGGTATGGGAAAAATGCATATACAATATTGGAAAATCATTTTTGCCATTGCTTTATTACGAACTATTAAAAAAAAAAATCTTGATGCCTTGCCAATATTCATCCATATCCGAAGAAGTGTTGCCACATCGACCTTTTTTTTTAGGGGGGGAGGGGGAATGGGACCTATATAAAAAAAACTTTGCAGTAAATAAAACTTATGACTATGCTCTTAAAAACATGAAGAAAATTCGGACCATTAAAGAAAGAATGAGGGGAAAGGACCTTGGCCCTTAAACAGTCCACTTTGCAACGTAAGTGTAGCGGGACTTTGAAAACAGTTGTAATATTGACCACTGGGAAAAAATTATTAAAACGAGAGAAGTAAAGCATGCTGTAAATAAATAATAAAAAAAATTATTGTAACTGCCTTAGAAAACGGGCAAAAAAGTGTGAAAATGAAAATAATATAAAGTGGTTTTAAGAGAGAACGGTCCCCCCCTCCCCCCCTCCCCCTCCCCCCCAAGAAAAAATGCCGTCTCATTCAGGAAAGTGAACACACAAAAAAGCTCACATCGTGGCTAGGAGCACATAAGTGAAAAAAAAGAGAGAAAAATGTGTACTCAAAGCTCATTCATCATTTTTATACATCCTGCCTCATGCAGTGTGTGTTCCAGTTTTTCCTCGTCGCCATTATGGAGCTTAAATATTGCCCCCAGAATCTTGTAATATTTCTCTCCCTCCTCCCCCCCCCCATTCGGATATTCTTATGGCTTTCCCGAACATTGTTGATGGATGGTGACTATAATGTTTTGTTTAAAAAGTGAGGCAGTAAGGAGAGGACACCTGGGCTACACCTGCGCCACACCTGCGCCACACCTGCGCCACACTTGTGCCTAATGAACAGCAACTGCTTAGCCGGAGTCCAGTGGAACACGCAATTACACTCACCTGGTTGTACTCGCTTAGTTGTGTATGATGGGGTTGATGCACAGCTTGTGGCCCCACGTCTGGAACTCTTCTGGGAGAGTTTTGACACCGCACAACGGACAGAGAGGGACCCACGTAGGGTGATACATAATATGTACTATACAAGTATTGTAACACTGACAGTTTCACTGATTTCTCCATAAAGGTGGCAGCAAAGCAATAGCTAAGAATTATATAACATCCCACATCATAAAAATCTTTGAAAGAGTTCTAAGAAGCAAGAGTGCAAATCACTTGGACTCTCAGCAATTGCACAATCCAGGGCAACATGGGTTCAGAGCAAGTTCCTCCTGCCTCTCGCAACTACTGGACAGCTATATGGTCTTGGAAGCACTGGAAAACAAACAGAATGCAGATGTAGTATACACAGATTTTGCAAAAGCCTTTGACAAGTGCGATCATGATGTAATGGCACACAAAATGCTTGCTAAAGAGATAACTGACAAAGTAGGCAGATAGATCTTCAATTTCTAATCAATCGAACACGAAGAGTAGTAGTAAACAGAGTTAAATCGGAAGCTGTCATAGTGAAGAGTTCTGTTCCACAAGGCACAGTATTAGCTCCTATCCTGTTCCTCATCCTCATATCAGACATAGAGATGTAAACCACCGGGCCGTGGGGGCGTTGATCCCCGGAATACCCTCCAGGCAGACTCCAGGTAGGTAGATAGCACAGTATCATCCTTTGCAGACGATACTAGGATCTGCATGAGTGTCATCCATTGAGGACACGGTATATCTCCAAGAAGATATAAACCAAGTTTTCCAATGAGCAACGGAGAACAATGTGATGTTTAATGAAGACAAATTCCAACTACTCCGTTACAGAAAACTGGAGGAAATAATAACTAGGACTGAGTATACTACAAACTCTAATCACGCAATAGAGAGGAAAAGTAATGTGAATGGTAATATCTGAGGATCTCACCTTCAAGGACCGCAACAATGCCACTATCACATCTGCGAGGAAACTGATAGGATGGATAATGAGAATATTCAAGACAAGAGATGCCAAGCAAGTGATGATCCTTTTTAAATCACTTGTTCTCTCTAGGCTGGAATACTGCTGTACATTAACATCTCCATTCAAGGCAGGTGAAATTGCAGATCTAGAGAATGTACAGAGAACCTTTACTGCACGTATAAGTTCCATCAAACACCTTTACTACGAATGCTTGGAAGTATTTGACATGTACTCACTAGAGCGCAGGCGAGAGAGATACATCATAATCTACACCTGGAAGATTCTGGAGGGACTGGTCCCTAATCTGCATACAGAAATCAGTCCCTACGAAAGCAAAAGACTTGGCAGGCGATGCAACGTGCCGCTAGTGAAAAGTAGGGGAACCATTAGTGCACTAAGAGAAAACACTAAGTGTCCGGAGCCCAAGACTGTTCGGCAGCTTCCCACTAGTCATAAGGGGAATTACCAACAGACCTCTGGTTGTCTTCAAGAGGGAGCTGGACAGATACCTAAAGTCAGTGCCAGATCAGCCGGGCTGTGATTCGTAAGTTGGACTACGTGCGACCAGCAGTAAGAGCCTCGTTGATTAGGCCCTGATCCACCAGGAGGTCTAGTCATGGACCGGGCAGCGGGAGCGTTGATTCCCGGAATGCCCTCCAGGTAGACCCTCCAGGTAGGGTCCTGGAGGGTCATCTTCGCCTTTAGCCGCCGTTTGTGTGTAGAATGAAAAGTCAATACAGCCATATAAGAAAATTACTAAAATGGTATACAATACCTACCAAGTGTTGAAAATGAAGAACCCAGGAACAACACTCGCAGGGGACGATGAAGCAACACTCGCAGGGGACGATGACGCAACACTCGCAGGGGACGATGAAGCAACACTCCCAGGAGACGATGACGCAACACTCGCAGGAGACGATGACGCAACACTCGCAGGAGACGATGAAACAACACTCGCAGGAGACGATGAAGCAACACTCGCAGGAGACGATGAAGCAACACTCGCAGGAGACGATGACGCAACACTCGCAGGAGACGATGACGCAACACTCGCAGGAGACGATGAAACAACACTCGCAGGAGACGATGAAACAACACTCGCAGGAGACGATGACGCAACACTCGCAGGAGACGATGAAACAACACTCGCAGGAGACGATGACGCAACACTCGCAGGAGACGATGAAACAACACTCGCAGATGATAAAGAGGCATGTGAGGTACTCAGTA
>NC_069402.1:29574369-29601869 GCF_026875155.1 Cherax quadricarinatus
GGTACTGTGTCAAAAGCCTTCTTGCAGTTCAAGAAAATGCAATCCACCCACCCCCCCTCTCTCTCTTGTCTTACTCCCTGTAAACCATGTCTTAGAACTCCAGTAGGTTTGTGACAGGATTTTCCCGTCTCTGAAACCAAGTTGGCTGCTGGTGATGAGATCTTTCCCTTTTCTAGATTTTTCCCCCTTCTTCTCCTGACAATCTTTCCATGATTTTGCATGCTATACATGTCAGTGACACTGGTCTGTAGTTTAGTGCTTCATGTCTGTCTCCTTTTTTAAAGATTGGGACCACATTTGCTGTCTTCCATGCCTCAGGCAATCTCCCTGTTTCGACAGATGTATTGAATATTGTTGTTAGGGGTACACATAGCGCCTCTGCTCCCTCTCTCAGGACCCATGGAGAGATGTTTCTGGCCCATTGCCTTTGAGGTATCTAGCTCAACTCAGAAGCCTCTTCACTTCTTCCTGGGTTGTGTGTACTGTGTCCAGCACATGGTGGTGTACCCCATCTCTCCGTCTTTCTGGAGCCCCTTCTGTCTCCTCTGTGAACACTTCTTTGAATCTCTTGAGTTCCTGACATACTTCACGGTCATTTCTTGTCTCTCCTCCTTCCTTCCTTAGCCTGATTACCTGGTCCTTGACGGTTTTCTTCCTGATGTGGCTGTATAACAGCTTCGGGTCAGATTTGGCTTTTGCTGCTATGTCGTTTTCATATTGACGTTGGGCCTCCCTTCTTATCTGTGCATATTCCTTTCTGGCTATACGACTGCTCTCCTTATTCTCCTGGGTCCTTTGCCTTCTATATTTCTTCCATTCCCTAGCACACTTGGTTTTTGCCTCCTTGCATCTTTGGGTGAACCATGGGCTCATTCCTGGCTTTTTCATTTTCCTGTTACCCTTGGGTAAAACCACTCCTCAGCCTCCTTGCACATTATTGTACATATTCCATCATCTCATTAACTGGCTTCCCTGCCAGTTTCTCTGTCCCCACTGAACCCCATTCAGGAAGTCCTCATTCCTTGTGTAGTCCCCTTTCCTTTAGTTTGGTTTCATTTGTCCTGGCCTTCCTGCTTCCCCCTCCCCTTGTAGCTCTACTGTGTATTCGAAGCTCAAAACCACATGATCGCTGGCCCAAGGGGTCTTTCATATGTGATGTCCTCAATATCTGCACTACTCAAGGTGAATACTAAATCCAGTCTTGCTGGTTCATCCTCTCCCCTCTCTCTCTTGTAGTTCCCTTACGTGTTGGTACATGAAGTTTTCCAGTACCACCTCCATCATCTTAGCCCTCCACGTTTTCTTGGCTCCCATGTGGCTCCAAGTTCTCCCATTCGATTTTCCTTGTGGTTAAAGTCGCCCATGATCAGGAGCTTTGCCCTGCATGCATGAGCTCTTCTGCCACTGCAGCCAGTGTGTCAACCATCACTCTATTGCTCTCGTCATACTCTTGCCTTGGCCTCCTGCTGTTCTGTGGTGGGTTATACATTCACTGCATTTATCACCTTGGGACCCCCCAGAGTGAACGTTCCCACTTGTAATCACTTTCTTCTCCGCTGTTCTCCTCTCCCCCAGCTCATCAAAATTCCATCGGTGTTTGACAGCAATGCCACTCCTCCACCCCCCCTGTTCCTTCTGTCTTTTATCAGGATCTGGTATCCCGCTGGAAAGATGGCATCTGTTATCATACCTGTAAGCTTGGTTTCTGTGATCGCTATGATGTCTGGTGATGCCTCTTTGACTCTTTCGTGCCACTCCTCCCACTTGTTTGTTATTCCATCAGCGTTTGTGTACCATACCTTCAGTTTCCTTTCCAACACTGTGGTTTGGGGGGCCTGTGGGGGTGGGAGACCTGGTAGCATACTGTGGGATTCTATGGTTGGGGGTTGGGTGGAAGCTGTGGGTATGGATTGTATTGTGTGTTGGAATGGTGTGATAGGTTGTGGGGTTCTGAGGATAGTTGTGTGTGTGCTTGCCCTTGCTGCTAAGGAACACCTTGTACTCTTCCGAGCTTTTCAACCGTGGTTTCTCTTGGAGGATCCTGTTCCGCACTGTTTCTGTCCTGAAAATCAGATTGATCGGTCGGTTTCTCCCCTTCAAGTACCCCCCTATTCTCTGAAAATTTACAATCTCATCCATGTCTTCTCCCCCTATTTCCGTGATTTTCTCAATCTCCTTTCTTTCTTCCTGCCGTCTTTCAGTGTGTGTCCTTTCCTCTCTCTCCCGAAGCCTATGGATAATCACTGATTTTGCCCTTTCCTCCTCCCATTGTGTGTGTGTGTGTGTGTGTGTGTGTGTGTGTGTGTGTGTGTGTGTGTGTGTGGTGTGTTGTGTGTGTGTATGTGTGTGTGTATGTGTGTGTGTGTGTGTGTATGTGTCTGTGTGTGTGTGCGTGTGTGTGTATATATATATATATATATGTGTGTGTGTGTGTGTGTGTGTGTGTGTGTGTGTGTGTGTGTGTGTGTGTGTGTTGTGTGTGTGTGTGTTTGTGTGTGTGTGTGGGGTGTGTGTGTGTACTCGCCATAATTGTGGTTGCAGGGGTCGAGACTCAGCTCCTGGCCCCGCCTCTTCACTGATCGTTACTAGGTCCTTTCCCTCTCTGCTTCCTGAGCTTTGTCATACCTCTTCTTAAAACTATGTATGGTTCCTGCCTCCACTACTTCACTTGCTAGGCTATTCCACTTCCTGACGACTCTATGATTGAAGAAATACTTCCTAACGTCCCTGTGACTCGTCTGAGTCTTCAGACGAGTCTATTCCCCTTGTCTATTCCCCACAGTATCTTGTATGTCGTTATCATGTCTCCCCTGGCCCTTCTGTCCTCCAGTGTCGTTAGTCCGATTTCCCTCAACCTTTCCTCGTACGACATTCCCCTGAGCTCTGGGACTAGCCTTGTTGCAAACCTTTGTACTTTCTCTAACTTCTTGACGTGCTTGACCAGGTGTGGGTTCCAGACTGGTGCTGCATACTCCAGTATGGGCCTAACATACACAGTGTACAGTGTCTTGAACGATTCCTTATTAAGGTATCGGAACGCTATTCTCAGGTTTGCCAGGCGCCCGTATGCTGCAGCAGATATTTGGTTGATGTGTGCCTCCGGTGACGTGCTCCGTGTTATGGTCACCCCAAGGTCTTTCTCCCTGAGTGAGGTCTGTAGTCTTTGTCCACCTAGCCTATACTCTGTCTGCGGTCTTCTTTGCCCCTCCCCAATCTTCATGACTTTGCATTTGGCAGGGTTGAATTCGAGAAGCCAGTTTCTGGACCACATGTCCAGCCTGTCCAGGTCTCTTTGCAGTCCTGCCTCATCCTCATCCGATTTAATTCTTCTCATCAGCTTCACATCATCTGCGAATAGGGACACTTCAGAGTCTTTTCCTTCCATCATGTCGTTCGCATATATCAAAAATAGCACTGGTCCTAGAACTGACCCCTGTGGGACCCCGCTCGTCACAGGCGCCCACTGTGATACCTCTTTACGTACCATGACACGTTGTTGCCTCCCCGTCAGCTATTCCCTGATCCATTGCAGTGCTCTCCCTATTATATGCGCCTGATCCTCCAGTTTCTGCACTAATCTCTTGTGGGGAACTGTGTCAAAGGCCTTCCTGCAGTCTAGGAAAATGCAATCAATCCACCCCTCTCTCTCGTGTCATACTTCTGTTACCTTGTCATAAAACTCCAGAAGGTTTGTGACACAGGATTTGCCTTCCATGAACCCATACTGGTTTTCATATGTGTGTGTGTGTGTGTGTGTGTGTGTGTGTGTGTGTGTGTGTGTGTGTGTGTGTGTGTGTGTGATGTGTGATGTGTGATGTGTGTGTGTGTGTGGTGTGTGTGTGTGATGTGTGTGTGTGTGTTGTGTGTGTGTGTGTGTGTGTGTGTGTGTGTGTGATGTGTGTGTGTGTGATGTGTGATGTGTGATGTGTGTGTGTGTGGTGTGTGTGTGTGTGATTGTGTAGTGTGTGTGTGTGTGTTGTGTGTGTGTGTGTGTGATGTGTGTGATGTGTGTGATGTGGTGTGATGTGTGTGTGTGTGTGTGTGTGTGTGAGTGTGTGTGTGTGTGTGTGTGTGTGTGATGTGTGTGTGTGTGTGTGTGTGTGTGTGTGTGTGTGTGTGTGTGTGTGTGTGTGTGTGTGTGTGTGTGTGTGTGTGTTGTGTGTGTTGTGTGTGTGTGTGATGTGTGTGATGTGTGGTGTGTGTGTGTTGTGTGTGTGTGTGTGTGATGTGTGTGAGTGTTGTGATGTGTGTGATGTGTGTGTGTGTGGTGTTGTGTGTGTGTGTGTGTGTGTGTGTGTGTGGTGTGTGTGTGTGTGTGTGTGTGTTGTGTGTGTTGTGTGTGTGTGTGTGTGGTGTTGTGTGTGGTGTGTTGTGTGTGTGTGTGATGTGTGTGTGTGTGTGTGTGTGTGTGTGATGTGTGTGTGTGTGATGTGTGTGTGTGTGTGTGTGTGTGTGTGTGTGATGTGTGTGTGTGTGGTGTGTGTGTGTGTGTGTGTGTGTGATGGTGTGTGTTGTGTGTGTGGTGTGTGTGTGTGTGTGTGTGTGTGTGTGTGTTGTGTGTGTGTGGGTGGTGTTTGTGTGTGTGTGGATAGTGTGGTGTGTGTGTGTGTGTGTGGTGTGTGTGTGTGTGATTATGTGTGTGGTGTGTGTGTGTGTGTGTGTGTGTGTGATGTGTGTGTGTTGTGTGTGTGGTGTGTGTGTGTTGTGTGTGTGTGTGTGTGTGTGTGTGTTGTGTGTGTGTGTGTGTGTGTGTGTGTGTGTGTGATGTGTTGTGTGTGATGTGTGTGTGTGTGATGTGTGTGTGTGTGTGTGTGTGTGTGTGTGTGTTGTGTGTGTGTGTGTGTGGATGTGTGTGTGTGTGATGTGTGTTGTGTGTGTGTGGTGTGTGTGTGTGTGTGTGTGTGTGTGTGATGTGTGTGTGTGGGTGTGGTGTGTGTGTGTGATGTGTGTGTGTGTGTGGTGTGTGTGTGTGTGTGTGTGTGTGTGTGTGATGATGTGTGTGGTTGTGTGTGTGGTGTGTGTGTGTGTGTGTGGTGTGTGTGTGTGTGTGTGATGTGTGTGTGTGTGTGTGTGTGATGTGTGTGTGTGTGTGTGTGTGGTGTGTGATGTGTTGTGTGTGTGATGTGTTGATGCTGTCGTGTGTGTTCGTGTGTGTGTGTGTTGTGGTGTGTGTGGTCATGTGTGTTTGTGTCTCTGGGAGAGAGAGATGGGGGTAAGAAAACTTCCCTAACACACCTCTATACATCCCTACACTTTCTTATTTTTCCCTACAACCCTCCAATGATCTTTTTCCCTCCATCCCTTATAGCCCTCTAACCTCTCTCCCTCAACTCCCCACCCACCTCCCCTCCATCCCAGTGTTCCCCACCCACCTCCCCTCCATCCCAGTGCTCCCCACACACCTCCCCTCCATCCCAGTGCTCCCCACACACCTCCCCTCCATCCCAGTGCACCCCACCCACCTCCCCTCCATCCCAGTGCACCCCACCCACCTCTCCTCCATCCCAGTGCTCCCCACACACCTCCCCTCCATCCCAGTACTTCCCACACACCTCCCCTCCATCCCAGTACTCCCCACCCACCTCCTCCCCATACCAGTACTCCCCACCCACCTCCCCTCCATCCCAGTGCTCCCCACCCACCTCCCCTCCATCCCAGTCCCTCCCCACCCACCTCCCCTCCATCCCAGTACTCCCCACTCACCTCCCTCCATCCCAGTGCTCCCCACCCACCTCCCCTCCATCCCAGTGCTCCCCACCCACCTCCCCTCCATTCCAGTGTTCCCACCCACCTCCCCTCCATCCCAGTGTTCCCCACCCACCTCCCCTCCATCCCAGTACTCCCCACCCACCTCCCCTCCATCCCAGTACTCCCCCACCCACCTCCTCTCCATACCAGTACTCCCCACACACCTCCCCTCAATCCCAGTGCTCCCCACACACCTCCCTCCATGCCATTTCTCCCACACACCTCCCCTCCATCCCAGTACTCCCCACCCACCTCCTCCCCATACCAGTACTCCCCACCCACCTCCTCCCCATACCAGTACTCCCCACACACCTCCCCTCCATCCCAGTGCTCCCCACACACCTCCCCTCCATCCCAGTACTCCCCACACACCTCCCCTCCATCCCAGTACTCCCCACACACCTCCCTCCATCCCAGTACTCCCCACCCACCTCCTCTCCATACCAGTACTCCCCACACACCTCCCCTCCATCCCAGTGCTCCCACACACACCTCCCTCCATCCCAGTACTCCCCCACACACCTCCCCTCCATCCCAGTGCTCCCCACACACCTTCCCTCCATCCCAGTGCTCCCCACACACCTCCCCTCCATCCCAGTACTTCCCACACACCTCCCCTCCACCCAGTGCTCCACACACACCTCCCCTCCATCCCAGTGCTCCCCACACACCTCCCCTCCATCCCAGAAACTCCCACACACCTCCCCTCCATCCCAGTTCTCCCCAAACCACCTCCTCTCCATCCCAGTGCCCCACCCACCCCCCCAGCGGCAGGGGAATCATCTCCCTGGCATGTGGGTGAAAAATGTGTTAATCAGTACTACCCATAAATAATGGAATGATAAGATCTGATTCATACACCCCCACCACCCCATTATTTCCCCCAATCCCCCAGTCCACCATCTCCCTCACCCCACCAATCATCTCCCTCTCTAAAGAGCCACACATCTTAACACTACAAATGAAGTGGCACACGGTTCTTCACTACTGACAACTACAACGACGCAATACTTGGCAAAGAACTCGTCCAGCGCCTCCAAGATGGTACCGTCAAGTTTACCTGCGACCCAGGATACACCACCACCCTCAGCCGAATAATACAAACCGCCACCCATCCTGCAACAAGCGCCATACACCCATATGAAGTGGAGTACCTCACAAGAAAGAAGTTCAAGTCTCTTTTGAATGGCTCACCTCCACCAGTGTAACGAGCTTCCACCTGACCAATCACTGTGAAGCCTATTCTGCCTTTCCTCTCTGATGCCGCCGCCCTCACTACCACCTCTTCCATAGGAGCCATGTACCGTCGCCCTTCATACCTCTACATCCATGCCTGCAGTACATTTGTACTTGCTCCAAAGTGGTTGTGCCACTTACCTTTCTCAACCTTCCTCTCCTCTCTCCCTCCCATCCTTTTCCAGTATTTCCATCCTTCCCCTTCCTTCTCCCTCCCCATCTTACCACAGCTCTGAAGGTGCTGATGATGGAGCTTTTGTCATTCTACTTAAACGTTGAGAGAAAATGCAAACTGGAAAGGAAAATGATGTCTCCCATACAGGTAGATGCAGAAACAAACAAGTTTTCAGACTACAATTTCCTAGTAACTAGCAATAAATCTGGCTAAAGAAATAAAAAATATTAAACTATAACTAAATGCATTGGCCAGAGTCCAACAGAGACAGAACTCAAAATACTAACAAAGAAGCTGAGAGTAACTCAAAAATTCTTCCCCGCGTGCAAAATTCAAATCAAACAATACCTCTGATGTTGGACCTTTGTGTAAGGGAGAGACTGGACGTTCACTGATGACAACAACGCAGTGAGCGAAATACACAAGTCAAAATATGAATCCGTGTTCAGGTAGTTGTTAGACTTAAAATTAAAACTCAAGTTCATTTTTAATAAATGGGACTCCAAACTCTGCCACTATTTCCAATATTTCAGACTAGTCTGAACTCCGTAGGGCGCTGAAGAAGATATAAACCAAGTTTTCCAGTGGGCAACGGAATCAATATGATGTTCAATGAGGACAAATTCCAACTACTGCGTTATGGAAAACTGGAGGAGATAATAACTAGAACAGAGTATACTACAAACTCTGGCCATACAATAGAGCGGAAAAATAATGTAAGGGACCTGGGAGTAGTAATGTCTGAGGATCTAACTTTCAAGGATCACAACAGTGCCACGATCACAAGTGCAAAGAAAATGACAGGATGGATAATGAGAACGTTCCAAACGAGAGATGCCAAGCCAATGATGATCCTTTTCAAATCACTTGTTCTCTCTAGGCTGGAATACTGCTGGACATTAACATCTTCGTTCAAAGCAGGTGAAATTGCAGATCTAGAAAGTGTACAGAGATCCTTTACTGCACGTATAAGTTCTGTCATGCACCTGAACTACTGGGAACGCTTGGAAGCACTTGACTTGTACTCGTTGGAACGCAAGAGAGAGAGATATATCATAATCTACAACTGGAAAATCCTAGAAGGAATGGTCCCTAATCTGCACACAGAAATCACTCCCTACGAAAGTAAAAGACTTGGCAGGCGATGCAAAATACCCAGAATTAAAAGTAGGGGCGCCATTGGTACACTAAGAGAAAATACCATAAGTATCCGGGGCCCAAGACTGTTCAACAGCCTCCCACCAAGAATAAGGGGAATTACCAATAGACCCCTGGCTGCCTTCAAGAGGGAGGTGGACAGATACCTGAAGTCTGTGCCGGATGAGGCGGGCTGTGGTTCGTACGTTGGACTACGTGCGGCCAGCAGTAACAGCCTGGTTGATCATGCCCTGATTTACCGGAGGTCTGATCGTGGATCGGGCCGCGGGGGCGTTGATCCCCGGAATAACCTCCAGGTAGATAGACCTTTGAGGAGTTCCGATACTTTCCCCTTCCGGAGCCCGGTCATGGGTCAGGCTCGTCTAGTGCTTGGCTAGCTAATCAGGCTCTTGTTGATGAAGGCCCGCACCCCTACATATTCATCACAGCCTGGTTGATTTGGCACCTGGTAAAGATACTTGACCAGTTTGCTCTTGAAGACTTCTATACTTGTTCCAGCCGTGCTTCTGATATCTGGTGGTAAGATGTTGACTAATCTGGGGCCGTAGATATTCAAGAGTGATGGACTGACCACATCGACTCAAGGTTGAGGGATTGATTACCTCATTCTCCTCCTGTTCAAGTTTCTCCTGTTTATGGATGAATGAAGCCAGTGTGTGGCGAAACGTTTCCTTAATAAAGATACCCAAGAGTTGCACATGTGTCTAATTTATCAATCTGGGGCCACCAACGACAGCTGCTCATACCGAGACTGACAGCTACTATATAAAATCATTTATTAGTTCATGAATTTAAAAAAGAAAAATAATGATCATTCCTCCCCAGAACGAAGACTGTTACTTCTTAACACCACCATTCATTCTCCACCGCCCTCCCCCTCCCCCTCCCCCCTTTATTCCTAATTACGAGTCAGCAGGACGTGCCATGTCACCCACGTCATTATACAATACAATTTCAAGTGCAATGTCAGAACAAGAATAAATATAGTGTTGCAGTCACTAGTTGTGATACAATCACCAGCTAAAAGTTAACATTAATGAGGAGAGACGTGTGTTGTTATAACTCTGAATCCAGAAACAACAATTACACGCTGCAAGTTTCAGATTCCCCTAAATCCTGAGCTTATTTAAGTGTCTCCTACAGTTTTGACCACGCTTGAACGACCTGTAAACACAATACACAACTCGGAATTCTCCGGCCAGTGCAGCAGTAGCCTTGAGCGATTCAAAAATATTTACCTGCTCGGTATTCATAGTCAATTTCACGCTGACAATTACTTCCGCCAAAGTCATGTTTAATATTTAGCTTCAAGTTACGTAGTTTCACTTTCTGTCGAGTTTGCTTTCACAACTTTCTCATTCAGCTCATTCCACTTTTCTATCACTTTTGAAAGTAAGAAGTACAACTGATATTATATTCAAGAGGAAGCTTTAAACCCGCAGGGATAATACAGTGCCTTAGAAACTAAGAAATATTTTCTTACCTCTCTCGAGCTCACTTCTGGAATTAGCTTTCATATGTTGCCTCTTGTCCGTGGTCCTCTTCCCTCCGACACTTTATCCTAACTATATATCTTAGGATTTTGTAGGTCATAATTATTATCCCCTTCCCTCCTCTCCTCTGGATGTAATCCAGCTCACCAGTATACGATGTATATTATTATTAATAAAATATTTATAATTTAAGCAGTTGTGTATAACTTCATTAAATGCTTCTGGAATATATTAATTTGTAGCAGCTAAGCCGCCATGTTTTTGTTTCCCAGATGTTTGCGTACATAACACTAATTTAAATTTCCTATAGGTAGGGGCTGTAACATATTATTTTCGGCTAAGTTATTCTATGAAGATCCGAGTGTGTTGGAAGAATATATTACTGCTGCAACACTAATATACTCACCAGATTTAATGGAAAGAATAAACATTGTTTTCTTTACCGATTTTTGTTAATTTTATCACTTTTGCAAGAGTTACTTTATATTAGCAAGATTCTCTGATGTTCACAGTATAATGACTCTGAATAAACTTTTTTGGACGAAAATATTTTTTATTATCCTTACAAGTTTACGTAATATATGTATGTATATATATATATATATATATGTATATATATATATATACATATATATATACATACATATATATATGTGTGTGTGTGTGTGTGTGTGTGTGTGTGTGTGTGTGTGTGTGTGTGTGTGTGTGTGTGTGTGTGTGTGTGTGTGTGTGTGTGAAAATTAGCCCTGTTGTTTTGTCAATGGCCAGGGAGCTAATAATTAGCTGTTTGGTGTTATATGTGATTTTCTGTATCGGTTACACGTGTAGCAGATGACCGTCTCCTTCAGTGTAACTGTCTAAACATTGTCAGGGGAGGATGTGGCTCACCTCGCTCGTGTTTGGCACCATCATCTCGACCTGGAACTGAGATGTGAGGATATTTTTGCATCTTAGGGAACGGTGTAGAGCCTCTATACATCTAGGAAAGAGATGGTAGCAGTCCTAAGGCTGCAGGCTAAGATGTGGGTACCTACACTATGATTATAGTGGAGTAGGGCAAGGGGTTTTATTACTGCCTTGGGCGACCTTGAATTGTAAATATGGGTACAGATTACAAATGTGATTATAATGTATGAGTTGTCTTTTTCATAGTTGTCAGATAGTTTTATTTAGAGATATATGGATTTTAGGATAATGTAGAGAAAGTAACATGGGCAAGACAGCTTTTGTGGTAACTTTACACTTTGTCTATTGGCTACTGTAAATTACAAAGTAATGTAAATAAACTAATCAGCTGTAAATGTGGATTTTCGTTTCTCCAAAGTAAATTAATTGTAGTATTTATGCTGGCAATCATTATATATATATATATATATATATATATATATATATATATATATATATATATATATATATATATATATATCAATTCTCATAAAATTGTGGCGGTATCATCTGCTCATCACTGTAAATAAACACTTCTCTATTTCATTCCCATCACCACCCATCAGGACATATTTTATTTGGCGAGTCATTTATTCATTCTGTTCTGCCAATGCCCACATAAACTGGTGGCATTCTTTGAGTATCCGAGTAATTATGCACCAAAAAACATGCCAACCCCAACACAGTCACGTTGGGTTTCTCAAGCCATTCAGCAAACTCCAATCCTCTCAGCTCTGGTACAAGTCTTGTTGCAAGCCTTCACCCATATATGATTAGGTGGTGGCTCCCTCCACACCAGAGTTGCACACTCCCTGTCCCTTTCTTTCTCTTTTACGTGTAGTTTCTCTTCCCCCCTAAATCTATTGTTTACGTCTTACTGACTCCTGGGATCATCGTCCCGGCTGCCAGGTCCTGGTTGATGGCCTTATCTTTTAAGTTGTTAGTGCTAAGAGTACGCAGTTCAACATAGGCACCGCAGCCCGGCTAATAAGAAAGTAACTTGAACTTATGCAGTTCCCTCTTGAAGACAGCTAGGGGATGGTCTGTTAGTTATATCTCTAATATATAAAGGGACAGTATCCAAAACTTTTGTTGTCCTTACACGTGAGTTCTCTTAGTGTACTCATTCCATCCTCTCTTCTTTTCATATGGGTATTTTGCACCCTATATTGAGCCTTTTGCTCTCGTAAGGAATAATTTCAGTGTGCAGACTAGAAACCAATTCCTGCAGTATTGTCCAGGCATAAATTATGATGCATCTCTTTCCTACATTCCAGGGAGCACAGAACAAGGAATATCAGACGCTGACGCGCAGAGTAAAGCTCTGGTATTTTCCTCTCCGATCAGTTGGAACCCAGTCAACACACACACACACACACACACACACACACACACACACACACACACACACACACACACACACACACACACACACACTATATTGTGTAAGTCTGCGTAGGTCTATGGACTAGAGAGAGCTGGGAAAGCTGACAAAGATGTGTGTGGGGGGGGGGGATGATTCCACAAGAGAGTAAGAGAAAGATGGTAGAGGCGGGGAGGGGGGGGGGGCGGTGATGAGCAGTCAGCCCAGGTAAAGAATGGTTACAGATGGCCTCAACCCCGGTCCCTCCTCTCTCTCCTTATCTAACTTTTTCTCTCCATTCGTTTCCTTTTTTTTGTTTTTGTCTTCCCTGAGTATCCTCCTCCACATCTCGATCTTCCTCCTCACCTCCACTCTTCTACCTCAGTATTCCTCTCACACAAATGTTGTACCAAATTACACAAAATCTCATATTATAATTCACATGCCAAATTGTCACGGTATTTAAATGACAAATATGGCAAACTATAGCATTCTAGGTGAAGAATAAGACACTAGTGCAACATTTGGGAATCTTCATTAAGGAAACGTTTCGCCCGCCAGTGGCTTCTTCAGTCCAATACTGAGAAAAACATTGGAAGTTGAGGAGTTTGAGGTAATCAGTCCCTCAGCCCGGAGTCGATATCTTCAGTCCATCAATGGAACAAAGCAGCACATATGCAGTCTAGTAAACTATATTTGTCTCTGTCTGGTAATTATAAGCTAATTTTAAGGCTGCCAGAAATATTCTGCATTACAAGGGTCTTTCTATGAAGTAGTGTATACATGTCAAGCACTCCAAGTGTATACATGTCAAGCACTCCAAGTGTATACATGTCAAGCACTCCAAGTGTATACATGTCAAGCACTCCAAGTGTATACATGTCAAGCACTCCAAGTGTATACATGTCAAGCACTTCAAGTGTATACATGTCAAGCACTCCAAGTGTATACATGTCAAGCACTTCAAGTGTATACATGTCAAGCACTTCAAGTGTATACATGTCAAGCACTCCAAGTGTATACATGTCAAGCACTCCAAGTGTATACATGTCAAGCACTCCAAGTGTATACATGTCAAGCACTTCAAGTGTATACATGTCAAGCACTCCAAGTGTATACATGTCAAGCACTCCAAGTGTATACATGTCAAGCACTCCAAGTGTATACATGTCAAGCACTCCAAGTGTATACATGTCAAGCACTCCAAGTGTATACATGTCAAGCACTTCAAGTGTATACATGTCAAGCACTCCAAGTGTATACGTGTCAAGCACTCCAAGTGTATACGTGTCAAGCACTCCAAGTGTATACGTGTCAAGCACTCCAAGTGTATACATGTCAAGCACTCCAAGTGTATACATGTCAAGCACTCCAAGTGTATACATGTCAAGCACTCCAAGTGTATACATGTCAAGCACTCCAAGTGTATACATGTCAAGCACTCCAAGTGTACACATGTCAAGCACTCCAAGTGTATACATGTCAAGCACTCCAAGTGTATACATGTCAAGCACTCCAAGTGTACACATGTCAAGCACTCCAAGTGTATACATGTCAAGCACTCCAAGTGTATACATGTCAAGCACTCCAAGTGTATACATGTCAAGCACTCCAAGTGTATACATGTCAAGCACTCCAAGTGTATACATGTCAAGCACTCCAAGTGTATACATGTCAAGCACTCCAAGTGTATACATGTCAAGCACTCCAAGTGTATACATGTCAAGCACTCCAAGTGTATACATGTCAAGCACTCCAAGTGTATACATGTCAAGCACTCCAAGTGTATACATGTCAAGCACTCAAAGTGTATACATGTCAAGCACTCCAAGTGTATACATGTCAAGCACTCCAAGTGTATACATGTCAAGCACTTCAAGTGTATACATGTCAAGCACTCCAAGTGTATACATGTCAAGCACTCCAAGTGTATACATGTCAAGCACTCCAAGTGTATACATGTCAAGCACTCCAAGTGTATACATGTCAAGCACTCCAAGTGTATACGTGTCAAGCACTCCAAGTGTATACGTGTCAAGCACTCCAAGTGTATACGTGTCAAGCACTCCAAGTGTATACGTGTCAAGCACTCCAAGTGTATACATGTCAAGCACTCCAAGTGTATACATGTCAAGCACTCCAAGTGTATACATGTCAAGCACTCCAAGTGTATACATGTCAAGCACTCCAAGTGTATACATGTCAAGCACTCCAAGTGTACACATGTCAAGCACTCCAAGTGTATACATGTCAAGCACTCCAAGTGTATACATGTCAAGCACTCCAAGTGTACACATGTCAAGCACTCCAAGTGTATACATGTCAAGCACTCCAAGTGTATACATGTCAAGCACTCCAAGTGTATACATGTCAAGCACTCCAAGTGTATACATGTCAAGCACTCCAAGTGTATACATGTCAAGCACTCCAAGTGTATACATGTCAAGCACTCCAAGTGTATACATGTCAAGCACTCCAAGTGTATACATGTCAAGCACTCCAAGTGTATACATGTCAAGCACTCCAAGTGTATACATGTCAAGCACTCCAAGTGTATACATGTCAAGCACTCCAAGTGTATACATGTCAAGCACTCCAAGTGTATACATGTCAAGCACTCCAAGTGTATACATGTCAAGCACTCCAAGTGTATACATGTCAAGCACTCCAAGTGTATACATGTCAAGCACTCCAAGTGTATACATGTCGAGCACTCCAAGTGTATACATGTCAAGCACTCCAAGTGTATACATGTCGAGCACTCCAAGTGTATACATGTCGAGCACTCCAAGTGTATACATGTCGAGCACTCCAAGTGTATACATGTCGAGCACTCCAAGTGTATACATGTCAAGCACTCCAAGTGTATACATGTCAAGCACTCCAAGTGTATACATGCCAAGCACTTCAAGTGTATACATGTCAAGCACTACCAAGTGTATACATGTCAAGCACTCCAAGTGTATACATGTCAAGCACTCCAAGTGTATACATGCCAAGCACTCCAAGTGTATACATGTCAAGCACTCCAAGTGTATACATGTCAAGCACTCCAAGTGTATACATGCCAAGCACTCCAAGTGTATACATGTCAAGCACTCCAAGTGTATACATGTCAAGCACTCCAAGTGTATACATGTCAAGCACTCCAAGTGTATACATGTCAAGCACTCCAAGTGTACACATGTCAAGCACTCCAAGTGTACACATGTCAAGCACTCCAAGTGTATTACATGTCAAGCACTCCAAGTGTACACATGTCAAGCACTCCAAGTGTATACATGTCAAGCACTCCAAGTGTATACATGTCAAGCACTCCAAGTGTATACATGTCAAGCACTCCAAGTGTATACATGCCAAGCACTTCAAGTGTATACATGTCAAGCACTCCAAGTGTACACATGTCAAGCACTCCAAGTGTATACATGTCAAGCACTCCAAGTGTATACATGTCAAGCACTCCAAGTGTATACATGTCAAGCACTCCAAGTGTATACATGTCAAGCACTCCAAGTGTATACATGTCAAGCACTCCAAGTGTATACATGTCAAGCACTCCAAGTGTATACATGTCAAGCACTCCAAGTGTATACATGTCAAGCACTCCAAGTGTATACATGTCAAGCACTCCAAGTGTATACATGTCAAGCACTCCAAGTGTATACATGTCAAGCACTCCAAGTGTATACATGTCAAGCACTCCAAGTGTATACATGTCAAGCACTCCAAGTGTATACATGCCAAGCACTTCAAGTGTATACATGTCAAGCACTCCAAGTGTACACATGTCAAGCACTCCAAGTGTACACATGTCAAGCACTCCAAGTGTATACATGTCAATCACTCCAAGTGTACACATGTCAAGCACTCCAAGTGTATACATGTCAAGCACTCCAAGTGTATACATGTCAAGCACTCCAAGTGTATACATGTCAAGCACTCCAAGTGTATACATGCCAAGCACTTCAAGTGTATACATGTCAAGCACTCCAAGTGTACACATGTCAAGCACTCCAAGTGTATACATGTCAAGCACTCCAAGTGTATACATGTCAAGCACTCCAAGTGTATACATGTCAAGCACTCCAAGTGTATACATGTCAAGCACTCCAAGTGTATACATGTCAAGCACTCCAAGTGTATACATGTCAAGCACTCCAAGTGTATACATGTCAAGCACTCCAAGTGTATACATGTCAAGCACTCCAAGTGTATACATGTCAAGCACTCCAAGTGTATACATGTCAAGCACTCCAAGTGTATACATGTCAAGCACTCCAAGTGTATACATGTCAAGCACTCCAAGTGTATACATGTCAAGCACTCCAAGTGTATACATGTCAAGCACTCCAAGTGTATACATGCCAAGCACTTCAAGTGTATACATGTCAAGCACTCCAAGTGTCAAGTGTACTGGATAATGTACTTTACTTTAGAGAAAGTTTGTTTTTTTCCTTCTCTTTCATGCTGAGAAAAATAACAGATACAGCATAATGTAACTCATCCTAAATCAGGGGAAGGCAACACCAGGCCTATGAGCCACATCTGGCCTACCAGGGGAAGGCAACACCAGGCCTATGAGCCACATCTGGCCTACCAGGGGAAGGCAACACCAGGCCTATGAGCCACATCTGGCCTACCAGGGGAAGGCAACACCAGGCCTATGAGCCACATCTGGCCTACCAGGGGAAGGCAACACCAGGCCTATGAGCCACATCTGGCCTACCAGGGGAAGGCAACACCAGGCCTATGAGCCACATCTGGCCTACCAGAGGAAGGCAACACCAGGCCTATGAGCCACATCTGGCCTACCAGGGGAAGGCAACACCAGGCCTATGAAGCCACATCTGGCCTACCAGAGGAAGGCAACACCAGGCCTATGAGCCACATCTGGCCTACCAGGGGAAGGCAACACCAGGCCTATGAGCCACATCTGGCCTACCAGAGGAAGGCAACACCAGGCCTATGAGCCACATCTGGCCTACCAGGGGAAGGCAACACCAGGCCTATGAGCCACATCTGGCCTACCAGAGGAAGGCAACACCAGGCCTATGAGCCACATCTGGCCTACCAGAGGAAGGCAACACCAGGCCTATGAGCCACATCTGGCCTACCAGAGGAAGGCAACACCAGGCCTATGAGCCACATCTGGCCTACCAGGGGAAGGCAACACCAGGCCTATGAGCCACATCTGGCCTACCAGAGGAAGGCAACACCAGGCCTATGAGCCACATCTGGCCTACCAGAGGAAGGCAACACCAGGCCTATGAGCCACATCTGGCCTACCAGGGGAAGGCAACACCAGGCCTATGAGCCACATCTGGCCTACCAGGGAAGGCAACACCAGGCTATGAGCCACATCTGGCCTACCAGAGGAAGGCAACACCAGGCCTATGAGCCACATCTGGCCTACCAGGGGAAGGCAACACCAGGCCTATGAGCCACATCTGGCCTACCAGAGGAAGGCAACACCAGGCCTATGAGCCACATCTGGCCTACCAGGGGAAGGCAACACCAGGCCTATGAGCCACATCTGGCCTACCAGAGGAAGGCAACACCAGGCCTATGAGCCACATCTGGCCTACCAGGGGAAGGCAACACCAGGCCTATGAGCCCATCTGGCCTACCAGAGGAAGGCAACACCAGGCCTATGAGCCAAAATCTGGCCTACCAGAGGAAGGCAACACCAGGCCTATGAGCCACATCTGGCCTACCAGAGGAAGGCAACACCAGGCCTATGAGCCACATCTGGCCTACCAGAGGAAGGCAACACCAGGCCTATGAGCCACATCTGGCCTACCAGGGGAAGGCAACACCAGGCCTATGAGCCACATCTGGCCTACCAGAGGAAGGCAACACCAGGCCTATGAGCCACATCTGGCCTACCAGAGGAAGGCAACACCAGGCCTATGAGCCACATCTGGCCTACCAGGGGAAGGCAACACCAGGCCTATGAGCCACATCTGGCCTACCAGAGGAAGGCAACACCAGGCCTATGAGCCACATCTGGCCTACCAGAGGAAGGCAACACCAGGCCTATGAGCCACATCTGGCCTACCAGGGGAAGGCAACACCAGGCCTATGAGCCACATCTGGCCTACCAGGGGAAGGCAACACCAGGCCTATGAGCCACATCTGGCCTACCAGAGGAAGGCAACACCAGGCCTATGAGCCACATCTGGCCTACAAGAGGAAGGCAACACCAGGCCTATGAGCCACATCTGGCCTACCAGGGGAAGGCAACACCAGGCCTATGAGCCACATCTGGCCTACCAGGGGAAGGCAACACCAGGCCTATGAGCCACATCTGGCCTACCAGGGGAAGGCAACACCAGGCCTATGAGCCACATCTGGCCTACCAGGGGAAGGCAACACCAGGCCTATGAGCCACATCTGGCCTACCAGGGGAAGGCAACACCAGGCCTATAAGCCACATCTGGCCTACCAGGGGAAGGCAACACCAGGCCTATAAGCCACATCTGGCCTACCAGGGGAAGGCAACACCAGGCCTATGAGCCACATCTGGCCTACCAAGAAACTTTATCCGGACCATTACTGTGTCTGGCTATTATAGTCTCATATTTAAGAAATAATTTTGATATGATTAAGTGTTAATGAGAAGCGAGTGGTGGACACAAACCTGGGTAAATACTCGGCCTTATAAGGCCCTGTATTTATTCATTCCTGTCTACTTGATAAAGATCAACCTTGGGCGAAACATTGTTTTAAAGGCTTCTCTGCTACCAGTGTCTATTTCCACCTTCCATTTCCCAATGCGACATATAACCCCTTTGAGTCTGCCGCTTCCCTCCTAAATATAACAACAGTCTTACCTTGACAAGTGAGACCCACTACATTTAGTCTGGATAAGCTGTGATGTGGCCGAGTACACAGGTGTCCGCAATACACCAAACTTGAGCATCATGGATGGCACCTTTGACATACCTTTGATGTGGTCTGAGTTTTTCTACTCCCGTGACTAATTTCGAGGGTTGTTCTATCCTCGCAGCCCAGCCTGAGATTTGTGGTCAACCAGACTGTTCCTGCTAACGGAGGGATTGGTCCCAAATCTCAACATCGAAATCACTGCGCATGACGGTGCAGGATACCTCCGGTGAAAAGCAAGGGAGCGAAGAATACAGAATGAGAGAACTAAATTAGTGTAAAGGAACCACGACTCTTCAACACCCTCCCTGGAAGCGACTACTGATAAGCTTGCAGTCCCACAAGTCCGCTGCCCCTCAGAGGTGCAGACTTACAAGTCCGCACACCAACATCACACTGTCACACCAACAGACAATTAGCTTGCACAATTTTCTGTCAATTAAAAGGTGGAAAGTATGAAGTTAGAAATGAGGCTGTAAAACTCCACTTCCCCAGCCCCTCCATCACCTCCTTCCTCCCATCCTCCTCCTCTTGTTCTTTAACACCCCTGGGCGGCGTGTGGGAGGTACTGGTAATCTGTGTCTTATCAGGTGGGAGGATCAGGTGAGCTCTCTTATCTGGCGGTGATGCTTCACCCCCAGCATCCTCCAAGCCCCTAGAACGGCCCTCCACCCAAACCCCCAGCACCGCTCTTTACCCAAGCACCACCATCCATCCATTATCCTCACCGCAACCCAAACCCCCATTCCCTCCACCCAACATCAACCCCGCTATCACCACTTTCACCTCACCACTTCGTTGCACCATCCTCACCACGACATTCCCCAACAGCTACAATCCAACACACCCTAAACCCATCACCAACTTAGGCACCACAGAGTGGCTGATCAAAATCTAACCTGAGAATCTTATCAAGTTCCTTCTTGAACACAGCCATGAATGTGGTGATGAGTCTTGGTCTTTTTACACTTACTGAGTTATCTCAGTGTACTCACTCCTTTTCACCGGGGCATTTCGTTTAGTCTGTCAACTCTAAAGTCAGTGCTTGATCAGCCGGGCTGTGGTTCGTACGTTGGACTACGTGCGGCCAGTAGTAACAGCCTGGTTGATCAGGCCCTTATCCACCGGGAGGCCTGGTCGTGGACAGGCTGTGACAGCATGATCGTCCTGCTCTAAAATCATGCTGGTTCGGGTTATGTTGGTTGTGATGGTCCATGAAATTTGTAATCTGCCGTCTCATCACTCCTTCGAAAATTTTGATGTGAGAGGTTAGGGCTACCGGTCTGTAATTTTTAGCTAGTGCTCTGCTATCTCCTTTATGTAAAGGAACTATGTCTGCATTCTTCAGTGAGAACAATTATATTTAAAACCGTGCACTAAACCCTAATGTGGTTATTCACAAGTTTTAAAACAGTGATTATCAGACCATATAGTGTATATTACACTTCCTGGCTTCCTTAGATGGTGCGAGGCTGTTTCTAACATTGAATTTGCAGTGAATGTGAGTGTGCATGTGCGCGTGCGTGCATGTATGTGAATGCGTGCGTGAGTGCGCGTGCATGTGTATTCACCTAATTGTGGTTGCCTCTTCACTGGTTGCTACTAGGTGACTCCCTGCTCCAAGAGCTTTATCATACCTCTTCTTAAAGCTATGTATGGATCCTGCCTCCACTACATCACTTTCCAGACTATTCCACTTCCTGACAACTCTTGGACTGAAGAGGAACTTCCTAACATCCCTGTGACTCATCCGAGTCTTCAACTTTCAATTGTGACCCCTTGTTGTTGTGTCCCATCTCTGAAACATCCTGTCTTTGTCCACCCTGTCGATTCCTCTCACTATTTTATATGTCGTTATCATATCCCCCTTATCTCTCCTCTCCTCCAGTGTCGTCATGTCGATTTCTCTTAACCTCTCCTTGTAGGACATGCCCCTTAACTCCGGGACTAGTCTTGCTGCAAACCTCTGTACTTTCGCTAATTTCCTGACATGCTTGGCCAGATGTGGGTACCAAACTGGTGCTGCATACCCCAATGTGTGTGTGTGTGTGTGTGTGTAATATATAATTTATAATTTTACAACACTGTGACTGCAACAATCCACAAAGTAAAGAGTATAGCTAATTTTAATTGACAGCACCAATGCATATGGTGTCACACGTAAACACGACGGCCGCCATGTTGTCAGAGCGTGAAGCTCTGAGTGTGTGAGGGCTAAAATAAATTCATTAGCACACTTGTCGTTGGTCTAAGCTTTATTACCTCGTAAATGTTGCACCAGGCCAGGTCTTGCTTCACCTGCGTCCCCTGATAAGCCTTCACCTGTGTTCCTTGCTACGCCTTCATCTGCGTCTCCTGCTACACCTTCACCCGCGTCTCCTGCTACACCTTCACCTGCGTCTCCTGCTACGCCTTCACCTGCGTCTCCTGCACGCTCTGGTACCTCCTATGTTCGCAAGTCTTCACATCTATATACGGAAGGGCATGCGTGTGTGTTGCCTCAACAGTGACGTAAATTCCAAGAAATGCGCCGCATGCTAGTGGCTTTCTTCTGTGCCTAACAATATTTTATCACATAAACTACACTACCTGTATACCGCAGAGAAGAGAAAAATTATTTATACTTGGATCTGGAGTCAACGGACAATGTTCTTTGCATTCATTCCTCCGCTGGTCAAGAAACTGCGTCAACAAAGCTCTCTCACTGGTCAGCGTTAACAAATAGCAATAACACAAGTGACTATAGCTTGAGCTGCATCATCACTGGTCAATACTGGACGAGGTAATGGGGTGGAATAAGTGAGGTCACCAGGATAACACCCACTTGTTGACCAATCACCTGCGAGCCTCAGGCTGGCAGATATAGCTGGCAGACTTGTGGGCTTGAAAAGGGACTGTTATACCTTACCCTTGGTATACCTTTGCAGGGATTCGAGAGTAGATGAGAAAAAAAAACAGTGTGAGCATCATGAAGCCGACTGTAGGCGTCTTGCAGAATATTGCAAGCGTCTTGCAGCAGACTGCAGGCGTCTTGCAGCAGACTGCAGGCGTCTTGCAGCAGATTGCAGGAGTCTTGCAGCAGACTGCAGGAGTCTTGCAGAAGATTGCAGGAGTCTTGCAGCAGACTGCAGGCGTCTTGCAGCAGACTGCAGGCGTCTTGCAGCAGACTGCAGGCGTCTTGCAGCAGACTGCAGCAGTGTAAGAAGCACCGACAGAGTCAACTTAAATGTGTTGTAAGTGACTGTGGGTGGCGGGGTTCAGTGTAGTGGAATCTGTGTTGCTTTATAGCGATTGTCTTAACACTTACCCCAGTTCTGACACACACACCACACACACACACACACACACACACACACACACACACACACACACACGGATCTCATCTCCAGCAACGACCAGCGAAGAGGCGGGCCCAGGAGCTATGAATCGACCCCTGCAACCGTATATAGTCGAGTACATGTTTATACACACTTCTTAACACGGCTTTATTCACATATAGGTCAACGTCGTACATAAGAGTTTAATTGGCGCAGCTTGTGCGTATTATTCTGTAGTTAAATCACGATGCGCATCTTTTGGGCCAGCCCAGAGTACCCGAGAGGGGGGAGGGCAGGGTGATGGAAGGGTGGGAGAGATAAGGAGGAAATGAAGGAAATGAAGGAAGGGGAGAAGAGGATGAAGGGGTGGAAGAGGAAGAAATACGAATTTTCGAGAAAGGGAAATGTCACCAAGGACGAATTCCTCCCTTCCTGTCCCCTCTTTTACCTTCCCCAAGATAGCCACAAACAACGGAGCTCTGAAAATTATCCTGAATTTTATCGCAGTCAATAAATGACGCAACACAAGTTAAAAATTAGGTTGATGTAACGTTAATAAGAAAATATCTGAAACTGATCTCACGACTGAAACTTCTGTACAGTGACCAAGACAATATTGTTTCTGATCTCACCACTGATCGTCATGTTGTTCTCCACTGTCCACTGGAAAACTCTGCTTATGTCTTCCAGTAATTTTTCAGTGTCTTCTACCGTAGTGACTTTCATGCTTATTTTAGTGTCATCTGCAAATAATGATATAAAACTGTGACGGGCGTTTGTATCTATGTCTACTATTAGGATAAGAAACAGCAGAGGTGCCAGGACAGTGCCTTGGGGAACTAAGCTGTTTACCTCGCTGATGTTGAATTTTGCTCTGTTTACTACTAGTCCTCTTTGCGATGTAAGTTAGAAACCTGAAAATCCATCTGCCTACCTTCCCAGTTACACCTATGGCACTCGTTTTGTGTGCAGTCACCCCAAGATTGTATCTGTCAAATGCATCTGCAAAAACTGTACAGAACGTCTGCGTTTTGGTTTTTCTTTCAGCGCCTCCGTAATTTTGTTATAATGCTTTAACAGTTTTGACAGGTATGGTTTTTGAGTTCTAAAAGCACGTAGATTTGGATTATGCACATATAGTATGTTCAGTAAAGTCTTTAATTTGGTATCTCATAACTCTTTCGAAGATTTTTATGATAAGGGATATTAGGCAATATTGTCTTTAGAGAAGTATTATAACTCGTGACACCTACAAATCAAAATGATTCAAATAACAATCACATCACATTTTCCGTTACTATGCTTAACTACTTTGTAAGAAAAATAATCATTCATATTTATCTTCAACAAACTGTTAAATTCATCAGTCTCAAAGATAAAAGTCCAATTTCCTCTTGAAACTCCCTGCCTTTGTTGTGGTGATGTTTTATGTCAGCTGGTAGACTTGTAGACCATGAAAGAGGAAAGCACAGGGCACTATGGGCACAACAGCGTGCTCCTGTGCTTCATCTGTAACCGGTTTTGAGAGCTCTACCCATGCAATCCAGCCTCAGGCCACCTTTCCCTCTTGACTGCCTGGTCAGCCAGGCTATCTGTGCTTGTGTCTGCAGGCCCCCAACACTCACAACCAGGCTGATCTGTCACTTGTAGCAGGAACCTGTCCAGCTTCTTCATAACTTATGTTCACATGATTTATACAGTACTACATCCCTTGTATCAGGTACAAGCAGAGCTCTGGTGGAGCTCAGCTCTCACTCCACCCTCTATACCACTCCAGAGTTACAAATATTGCAATCCACTCAGCCATTCCAGTCTCCAGTGTCTCACTGCCCCCAACACTACACGGCTCCACCCTGTCACTGTCGGCCTGTCCACTTCTTCATACTATGTTCACATGATTTCAGTACTCTCCCTGATCTGTACCACAGACTCTGGTGGAGCTCAGTCTCACTTCTCACCCTCTATTACACTCGCAGAGTTACAAATCTGTGCCATTTTCCACTCAGTCATTCCAGATCTCCATCCCTTCACTGTCTCCCTCAACCTTACTACACCCTCCCTCCAGCCTCTCACCTCTCCCATCCTGCCTCCCTCTCTCCCATCCGCTCCCTCTCACCTCCTGCCCCTCTCTCCCACTCCTGCCTCCTCTGCCTCACCCTCGCTCCGCTCAACCGTTACTCCTCTTCTGACCCCTCCATCACGTTAGACACAGTCGCTGAAGTTCACACAAGCACTTCCTGGTGATCTTTTCCCACCGCTCACCAACCTCTCACTCTCCACACCCGCTCCTCCACCTCTGCACTCTCCACACCCGCACTCCTCTCACCACCCCGCACTCTCCACCTCTGCACTCTCTACACCCGCTCCCTCCACCTCTGCACTCTCCACACCCGCTCCTTCCACCTCTGCACTCTCCACACCCGCTCTCTCCACACCCGCTCCCTCCACCCCTGTGCCCATCACACCCGCTCCCTCCACACCCGCTCCCTCCACACCCGCTCCCTCCACACCCGCTCCCACCAATCCCGCGCCCTCTACACCCGCTCCCACCAATCCCGCTCCCTCTACACCCGCACCTTCCATATGCCTGGTATGGGACCGGGCCGCGAGGGCGGTGACCTCTGGAAGCGACTTCAGGTATGAGAACTTTCGTCAGTTCTTCTAACGTGGTAGTTCAGCCTGAAAGCCCAGGCGTTCCTGATAACCCACTGATCAGCCAGGCTATTGCTATTACGAAGCCCACACAGCCACGGGTGATCAGGCATGACATCCTGCAGCAACGTGTCCAGGTATCCCCTAAAGACTTTTCAACAATTATAAAAGTGCCAACCACGGATGTTGGCACTGTTGTTTTTAACTGTGCCTATGGCACTCCTCCCCTCCTCTATACTGAGTTTATTTTACATTCCCTCCTTTCCCTTACCTCTCATTCTAGTACATTAATGTTTTAACAGTGTATGATTTCTATCTGCAGGCACTAACAGATTGATCGATCAGGGTAGTAAACCATGAGGTGGCCTGGTCTAGGATCAGGAGGTGGCCTAGTCTAGGACCAGGCCGCAGAGATGGTCACCTCGGGAAGCGACTCCAGGTAAACTTGCTCTCCCTCTCTCTCTCTCTCTCTACTCACCTATTTGTGACTGCAGCTCCTGGCCCCACCTCTTCACTGGTCGCTACTAAGTCCACACTCTCTCCCTGTTCCATAAGCTTTATCATACCTCTTCTTAAAGCTATGCATGGATCCTGCCTCCACTGCATCACTTTTCAGACTGCTCCACTTCCTGACAACTCTGTGACTGAAGAAATAGTTCCTAACATCCCTGTGATTCATCTGAGTCTTCAATTTCCAACTGTGACCCCTTGTTGCTGTGTCACATCTTTGAAACATTCTGTCCCTGTCCACCTTGTCAATTCCTATCAGTATTTTATAGGTTATCATTTTCCCTTATCCCTCCTGTCTTCCCGTGTTGTCAGGTTGAGTTCCCTTAACCTCTCCTCGTAGGGCAAACCCCCTCAACTCCGGGACTACTCTTATTACAAACCTTTGCACTTTCTTTAATTTCTTGACTGGTCTGACCAGGTGTGGGTTCCATACTGGTGCTGCATACTCCAGTATGGACCTGACGTACACGGTGTACAGTGTCGTGAATGACTCCTTACTTAGATGTTGAAACTATTCTCAGGATTGCCAGGCGCCGGTATGCTGCAGCAGTTATTTGGTTGATGTGTGCCTCAGGAGATGTGATCGGTATGATGTTTCCCCCAAGATCCTTTTCTTTGAGTAAGTTTCACAACCTCTGACCTCTTAGGCTGTACTTCTTCCCCGAGCTCCACAACTTTGCACTTCCGGCGTGAAGCACCAGGAGCCATTTGCCAGACTAGGCTGCAGCCTGTCCAGATCCCCTTGTACGTTTACCTGATCCTCATCCATTTGTATTTTTCTCATTATTTTCACATGGTCTGTGAACAGGGACACCTCCGACTCTAGCCCTTCAGGCTTGTCATTCACATATACAAGAAAGAGCACCGAACCTAGGACTGACACTTCTGGAACCCCACTCGACACGTGCATCCAGTCTGACACTTCGTCTCGTACCGACGTACGTTGTTTCCTTCCTGTCAGGTATTCCCTGATCCATTACAATACTTTCCCTCCTATTCCTGCCTGCTCCTCTAGCTTTTAACCAGTCTCTTGTGCGTTACTGTGCGAAAGTCTTCTTACAGTGCAAGAAGATGCAGTCTACCAATCCCTCTCTCCACTCTCTCCTGTCTTCCGTTAAATTGTTATAGAACTCCAGTAGGTCCGTGATGCAGGATTTCCCTTCCATGAAGCCATGCTGGTTGTCATGTATGAGTCCATTCCTTTCTAGATGCTCCACTACTCTTTTTTCCTGATAATCTTCTCCATAACTTTACATACATATCAGCGCCACTAGCCTGTAATTCAATGCAGCCTGTCTGTCTCCTTTCTTAAAAATCGGAACTATATTTGCTGTCTTCCACACCTCAGGCAGTTGAGTTGCCCTGTTTCGATAGATTTACTGAAGATTTGTTGTTAGCGGTACATACCGTGCTTCACTTCGCTCACTCCGGACCCAAGGAGAGAGACCATCTGGGCCCACCGCCATCGAGGTATCTAGTTCCCCAAGCAGCTTCTTCACCACCTCCTCAGTTGTGTGCAGTGTGTCTAGCACTCGCTGGTGCACCCTACCACCTCGGTTTGCTGGAAGCCTCTCTGCATCCACTGTTAATACCTCCCTAAACTGCGAGCTGAGTTCTTCGCATACTTCCTGGTTTTCCTTGTGAGCTACCCTCCTTCCTTCCTCACCCTGATTACGTGGTCCTTGACTGCTGTTTTCCTCCTGATGTAGCTGTATAACAACTTTCAACTTATCCGTGCATATTCATTTCTGGCTCTTCGGCTAAACTATGTTTTCTTGGGTTCTTTGCCTTCTACAATTTTTCCATAATCTAGGACACTTGGCTTTCGCCTCTCCACACCTGGTAAACCATGGGCTCACTTTGATCTTCCCGTTGTTTCTTTTGCCCCTTTGTACGAAATTCTCCACTGGCTCCTGGAGTCTACCTGGAGGGTATTCCGGGGATCAATGCCCCCGCAGCCCGGTCCACGACCAGGCCTCCCAGTGAATCAGGGCCTGATTAATCAGGCTATTACTGCT
>NC_069402.1:29606869-29644369 GCF_026875155.1 Cherax quadricarinatus
ACGTCCTGTAGTATCACACACACGTCAAGAAATTAGAGAAAGTGCAAAGTTTTGCAACAAGGCTAGTTCCAGAGCTAAGGGGAATGTCCTATGAAGAAAGGTTAAGGGAAATCGGTCTGACAACACTGGAGGACAGGAGGGTTAGGGGAGACATGATAACGACATACAAAATACCGAGTGGAATAGACAAGGTGGACAGAGACAGGATGTTCCAGAGATGGGACACAGAAACAAGGGGTCACAATTGGAAGCTGAAGACTCAGATGAGTCAAAGGGATGTTAGAAAGTATTTCTTCAACTAGTTATAGAGTAGTTAGGAAGTGGAATAGTCTGGCAAGCGATGTAGTGGAGGCAGGAACTATACATAGTTTTAAGACGAGGTATGATAAAGCTCATGGAGCAGGGGGAGAGAGGACCTAGTAGCGGTCGGTGAAGAGGCGGGGCCAGGAGCTGAGTCTCGACCCCTGCAACCACAATTAGGTGAATTAGGTGAGTACAGGGACAGTATGTACCAGAGATGGGACACAGCAACAAGGGGTCGCAGTTGGAAGCTGAAGACTCAGATGAACCACAGGGATGTAAGGATGTATTTCTTCAGTCACAGAGTTGTCAGGAAGTGGAATAGCCTGGGTAGTGATGTAGTGGAAGCAGGACCCATACATAGCTTTAAGAAGAGGTATGATAAAGCTCACGGAGCGAGAAGAGTGACAGGGCAACGGCTAGTTGAAGAGGCGGGGCCAAGAGCTGTGAATCGACCCCCGCAACCACAACTAGGTGAGCACACACACACACACACACACACACACACACACACACACACACACACACACACACACACACACACACACACACCACACACACCACACACACACACACACACACATTTAGCTCTAAAGCCTCAAGAGTCACATAAAAATACGGAAATAAACATGAAATTCACTTCGCCAGAAGCACTGAAAAAACTGGAATCAGTTATCAATACAATATTAACGTCGCAAAACATAGCAACAGCAGCATCATGATTCACGAACACAAATTATTATTATTACAACAATGAACGGGAAGCGCTAAACTGGCAGGGGTCGTACAGCATAGTCAGATACTCATCTTAGAACTGAGGGTAAAAACAACTGACAGACCTCCGTGTAACACACAGCATCGGAGCAAGCTAAGTAATTAACGTTTCGCTCTGTGTAGACCTTCATCGAGTTGATCACTGACTTGATTAAACTGATACGCAGAAAGAAACGTTGTGCGCAATAAATATAGTGCTTCGCAACCTTTGTGTTTCGTGCGTTACGGTGGAGCAGCGCATGTGTGACCGCAACGCAGGAAGTGTAGCCAAGGCCAGAATAATGAGAGAGTTGGGTTATGAGAAGCCAGGATGATAATGGCACTACTCTTGTGCTCTCTCCTCTCTTCTCTCTCTCTCCTTGGTAATACTACTCTTCACACGTCTCTTCACCAGTACCACCAGCTGGCCAGCAAAACCGCCATCACCTGATCAACACCACCACCACCTGGCCAACATCACCAGCTGACCAACACCACCACCACCTGACCAATGCCACCGCCACCAGCTGACCAACACCACCATCATCTGGCCAACACCACCACCACCTGGCCAACATCACCACCTGACCAACACCACCGCCACCAGCTGACCAACACCACCACCACCTGGCCAACACCACCGCCACCAGCTGGCCAACACCACCACTACCAGCTGACCAACACCACCACCTGGCCAACACCACCAGTTGACCACCACCACCACCTGACCAACACAACCACCACCTGGCCAACACCACCGCCACCAGCTGACCAACACCACCGCCACCTGGCCAACACCACCACCACCTGGCCAACATCACCAGCTGACCAACACCACCACCACCTGGCCAACACCACAAGCTGACCACACCACCACCACCAACCAACCCACAGCGACCAAACACCACCACACTGGCCACATCACCAGCTACCAACACCACCACCACCTGGCCAACATCACCAGCTGACCAACACCACCACCACCTGGCCAACACCACAAGCTGACCAACACCACCAGCTGACCAACACCACCACCACCTGGCCAACACCAATACCACCTGGCCAACACCACCACCATCTCACAAACATCACCCTCACCAACAGCTGACCAACACCACGAGCTGTCCAACACCACCAGCTGACCACTAACCCTACAAGAGAACGCCAGCAATCTTGCCGTCAGAGTGCAAAACGATTAACAAGTTTCCATGTCGCACTTATAGTCACGACCCCGATCAAATATTTCCAAACACCTCTAGCTGGAGTTTATATGTATATATATATATATATATATATATATATATATATATATATATATATATGTCGTGCCGAATAGGCAGAACTTGCGATCTTGGCTTAAATAGCAACGCTCATCTTGCCATATAGGACAAGCGAAAATTTGTGTATGCAATAATTTCGCAAAAATCATTCTGAACCTAACGAAAAAAATATATTTCATTGTGTTTTGTTTAGTATTAAATTACTGTAAAAAATTTAAAATATTATTTAGTTGGGTTAGGCTAAAATAAATTGTTCTTGTTATAATAAGGTTAGGTAAGTTTTCTAAGATTCTTTTGGTGCAAAATTAAAATTTTTTACATTAACATTAACGAAAAAAATATATCTTTAACGCATAAGAGAAAATTTTAGAAAGGACTTAATTTTAAATGAGTTCTTGCTAATTGACCAGGTTTTACATATCGGCACGACATCATATATTATATATAATATATATATATATATTATATAAAATATATATAATATATATATATATATAATTATATATATATATATATATAATAGAAAGAGAGAGAGAGAGAGAGAGAGAGAGAAGGAACTCATTTAAAATAAAGTTTTTCTAAAATTTTCTCTTATACGTTTAAAGATATATTTTTTCATTTATGTTAATGTAAAAATTAATAAATTTTTACCAAAAGAACCTTAGAAAACTTACTTAACCTTATTATAACAAGCGCAATTTAATTTAGCCTAATCCATATAATTTAATATATATATATATATATATATATATATATATATATATATATATATATATAAAATAATATATATATATATGTCGTGTTTGAATATGGTAAAACTGGTCAATTAGCAAGAACTCATTTAAAATTAAGTCCTTTCTAAAATTTTCTCTTATACGTTTAAAGATATATTTTTTTCATTAATGTTGGTGTAAAAATTTATAATTTTGCACCAAAAGGAACTTAGAAAACTTACCTAACCTTATTATAACAAGAGCAATTTATTTTAGCCTAACCCAACTAAATGTATTTTAGATTTGTTTACAATAATTTAAAACTAAAGAAACACAGTGAAATTTAAGCCAAGATCGCAAGTTCTGCCTATTCGGCACGACATATATATATATGTAAACACTGATCTCTGGCTGAAGGAGACTCGAACCTACGAACATTGGAACAACGTACGCAGTGCTAGACCATTCTCACCACGCTGGACAATACCTTGGTGCCCAGCTTGCGCTAGACGTTGATCCAAGGCAGCCAGCTTTCAGGGAGAAGGCTTACAGCTTTTCATCTCATCCCCTGCATGCATCAGCCTTACTAGAGAATTTAACAATGCAAGGAATTCGCAAGAGCAGGCGAAATACACACAAACACTGACACTCAGTGTCTGTGTAAATACACAAACACTGAGTGTTTGTGTATATTTCGCCTGCTCTTGCGAATTCCTTGCATTGCTAATATTTCTAGTAAGGCTGATGCATGTAGGGGATGAGATGAAAAGCCGTAAGCCTTCTCCCTGAAAGCTGGCTGCCTTGGATCAACGTCTAGCGCAAGCTGGACTCCAAGGTATTGGTCCAGTGTGGTGAGAATGGTAAAGCACTGCGTACCTTGTTCCAAGGTTCGTAGGTTCGAGTCTCCTTCAGCCAGAGATCAGTGTTTATATTATATATATATATATATATATATATATATATATATATATATATATATATATATATATAATATAAAGATGTCGCCCTCCCGCTACAGTAGTGCCAACTCTACCAGACCAGGGAGGTCATAGACAGGGGTGCCAATTCTCCTCTGGGTATATGTAAATGCTTATGAATATATGTTAATCACATTAGGGAAGATCATTACGAAGCTGTGATATTTGCATAATTATATAACGGGGATGTAGTTACTGTTGACATGGGATATGTACATGGATATATATTATATATATATATATATATATATATATATATATATATATATATATATATATATATATATATATATATATATATATATATATATCGTGCCTAATAAGCCTAACTTGCTGAATAGGCCTAACTCCCTTAATAATTGAACTTTAAAAAAATTAGAGTAATACATTTTTTCCATTGACAATGATATGAAATGTTATATTTTTGGACCAAATTAGCGTAATTTTTTTAGGTAAATTCTGCTATGTATAGCATAGGTCAGTTTTAATTTACTTAATATTACTTAAAATCGATGATCTATATATTATTCGTTATGTTCAAATTGGTTTCCGCTGATTTATGGCAAAAACATATTTCTTCATTCTGCAAATTCGGAACATACGCCCTCACACACACACACACACACACACACACACACACACACACACACACACACACACACACACACACACACTCACACACACACACACACACACACACACACACTGGGAGTCAGGGAGTGAATGGATCTAGTAGCGACCAGCGAAGAGGAGGGGCCAGGAGCTGTGAATCGACTCCTGCAATCACAAATTGGTAAGTACAGGGACGGGGGGGGGGGGAGGTGCGACCTTGCCACAACAACACCACCTCAGCAAGAGCTTCTCGCCAATGTGTGGGAACACACACACACTAATTTACCCAGAGAAAAAGGAGATGAAAGTAACCTCGACCTTTTTTTTGAAGGGGGGTGTGATCATAGTCTTCCCTTACCTGCTGCACGCCTGCTGCACGCCTGCTACACGCCTGCTGCACGCCTGCTGCACACCTGCTGCACGCCTGCTGCGTGCACTGGCAGCCAAACAAGGGTACGTCAACGGTGACTGTGGTAACAACACTCACAAGTGGATATAAAAATGGGTAATACAAAGCAGGACTTTTTATAGGCGATGTTTCGCCCAGGCTCGAGGTTTATCAATCCCAGACTTGATCAAGCTCAGTAATGGTCGAAACGTCGTCCCAGGTAAAGAGCTGTTGTGCATTACGTGTCTTTACACAAGAATGTTTTAAAGAAGTGAGAAGTTATGGTCGTGCAAGACTCTTAGTAACAGCAGAGGCCAAGCATTTACCTGAACAACGTTTCGCTCAAAGAGTCGAAAAAACTCACACCAGCGAGCGAAACGTCGTTCAAAACAGAGGCTAGCTCTGCTGTCTCGTGTTACGATGAAAGAATGTTCACTCTTCATGACTGTTTACTCTGGTAACTACCCCCACCCACAAGCCCACACCCACCCCACCCACCCACAAGCCCACGCCCACCCCACCCACCCACAAGCCCACACCCACCCCACCCACCCACAAGCCCACGCCCACCCCACCCACCCACAAGCCCACGCCCACCCACCACCCACAAGCCCACGCCCACCCCACCCACAAGCCAACGCCCACCCCACCCCACAAGCCCACGCATACCCCACCCACCCACAAGCCCACGCCCACCCCACCCACAAGCCCACGCATACCCCACCCACCCACAAGCCCATGCCCACCACACCCACAAGCCCACGCATACCCACCCACCCACCCACAAGCCAACGCCCACCCCACCCACAAGACCACGCATACCCACCACCCACCCACAAGCCAACGCCCACCCCACCCACAAGACCACGCATACCCACCCACCCACCCACCCACAAGCCAACGCCCACCCCACCCACAAGCCCACGTTTACCCCACCCACCCACAAGCCCACGCTTACCCCACCCACCCACAAGCCCACGCCCACCCCACCCACCCACAAGCCCACGCATACCCCACCCACCCACCCACCAACCAACGCCACCCACCCACAACCACGCATACCCCACCACCACCCACAAGCCAACGCCCACCCACCCACAAGCCACGTTTACCCACACCCACCACAAGCCCACGTTTACCCCACCCACCCACAAGCCCACGCTTACCCCACCCACCCACAAGCCCAAGCTTACCCACCCACCCACAAGCCCAAGCTTACCCCACCCACCCACAAGCCCACGCTTACCCCCACCCACAAGCCAACGCCCACCCCACCCACAAGCCCACGCTTACCCCACCACCCACAAGCCAACGCCCACCGTACCCACAAGCCCACGCTTACCCCACCCACCCACAAGCCAACGCCCACCTCACCCACAAGCCCACGCTTACCCCACCCACCCACAAGCCCAAGCTTACCCCACCCACCCACAAGCCCACGCTTACCCCACCCACAAGCCAACGCCCACCCACCCACAAGCCCACGCTTACCCCACCCACCCACAAGCCAACGCCCACCGTACCCACAAGCCCCCCCACGCTTACCTCACCCACCCACAAGACCACACTCCCCATCCACCGGACGCCCACCCCATCACGTGACCACCCACAGGGACGGCCTCCCACCACTACTGATCCGATCACCCACCACATCGAAGCCCCCCCACCCACCGACGGGCCCCACCACAACGCCATGCCCACCCTTCACGTTTTCTTGGCTCTCACTCCGGCACTCCACAAGACTGGTTCTTGCCTCAATAGTTTCTTAACACCAAGAATGAATGACGGTGGGAGAACGGGTGAATTGGGAGGAAGGTGGAGGGGGGGGTTACGGGTAAAAGGGGACGGGGAGTCGAAGGGCCTAACAGGTCGGGTGAGGTACGGGCTACACAGAGTGACGGGGTGTCGTCCTGGGCGTTACGCTCCCTGTACACCCGTGGCCACAAAACGTACCCTCTCCCCCCCACTACCACGGCGTGAATGGCATCGCCCTACAAGGACGTGTGATGGTAAAGTGACGGGAAGGGGGGAAAGAGGGTGGGGACTAGGGCCTTAAGGTGAACGGAAAGACATTATACAAGTATACGTGTATTTCAAAACGTTCAAGCACCAACACAGAATGATGACAGAGGTCTCTACCAGTGTGACGGTGTCTCGTGGCCTCTACCACAGTGTGACGGTGTCTCGTGGCCTCTACCACAGTGTGACGGTGTGTGTCTCGTGGCCTCTACCACAGTGTGACGGTGTGTGTCTCGTGGCCCCTACCACAGTGTGACGGTGTGTGTCTCGTGGCCCCTACCACAGTGTGACGGTGTGTCTCGTGGCCTCTACCACAGTGTGACGGTGTGTGTCTCGTGGCCTCTACCACAGTGTGACGGTGTCTCGTGGCCTCTACCACAGTGTGACGGTGTGTGTCTCGTGGCCTCTACCACAGTGTGACGGTGTGTGTCTCGTGGCCTCTACCACAGTGTGACGGTGTGTCTCGTGGCCTCTACCACAGTGTGACGGTGTGTGTCTCGTGGCCTCTATCACAGTGTGACGGTGTGTGTCTCGTGGCCTCTACCACAGTGTGACGGTGTGTGTCTCGTGGCCCCTACCACAGTGTGACGGTGTGTGTCTCGTGGCCTCTACCACAGTGTGACGGTGTGTGTCTCGTGGCCTCTACCACAGTGTGACGGTGTGTCTCGTGGCCTCTACCACAGTGTGACGGTGTGTGTCTCGTGGCCCCTACCACAGTGTGACGGTGTGTGTCTCGTGGCCTCTACCACAGTGTGACGGTTGTGTCTCGTGGCCCCTACCACAGTGTGACGGTGTGTCTCGTGGCCTCTACCACAGTGTGACGGTGTGTCTCGTTTTCTCTACCACAGTGTGACGGTATGTGTCTCGTGGCCTCTACCACAGTGTGACGGTGTGTCTCGTTTTCTCTACCACAGTGTGACGGTGTGTGTCTCGTGGCCTCTACCACAGTGTGACGGTTGTCTTCGTGGCCTCTACCACAGTGTGACGGTGTGTCTCGTGGCCTCTACCACAGTGTGACGGTGTGTGTCTCGTGGCCTCTACCACAGTGTGACGGTGTGTCTCGTGGCCTCTACCACAGTGTGACGGTGTGTGTCTCGTGTCCTCTACCACAGTGTGACGGTGTGTCTCGTGGCCTCTACCACAGTGTGACGGTGTGTTCTCGTGGCCTCTACCACAGTGTGACGGTGTGTCTCGTGGCCTCTACCACAGTGTGACGGTGTGTCTCGTGGCCCCTACCACAGTGTGACGGTGTGTCTCTCGTGGCCTCTACCACAGTGTGACGGTATGTGTCTCGTGGCCCCTACCACAGTGTGCGGTTTTTGTGCCTCGTTTTCTCTACCACAGTGTGACGTGTGTGTCTCGTGGCTCTACCACAGTGTGACGGTGTGTGTCTCGTGGTCTCTACACAGTGTGACGGTGTTGTCTCGTTTGTTCTCTACCACAGTGTGACGGTGTGTGTCTCGTGGCCTCTACCACACGTGGACGGTGTGTGTCTCGTTTTCTCTACCACAGTGTGACGGTGTGTGTCTCGTGGCCTCTACCACAGTGTGACGGTGTGTCTCTCGTGGCCTCTACCACAGTGTGACGGTGTTGTAGTGCGTGTGCTGGCCTCTACCACAGTGTGACGGGGGTCTCGTGGCCTCTACCACAGTGTGACGGTGTGTCTCGTGGCCCCTACCACAGTGTGACGGTGTGTCTCTCGTGGCCTCTACCACAGTGTGACGGTATGTGTCTCGTGGCCTCTACCACAGTGGTGGCGGTTGTGGTCTCGTTGTTCTCTACCACAGTGTGACGGTGTGTGTCTCGTGGTCTCTACCACAGTGTGACGGTTTTGTGGTCCCTCGTGGTCTCTACCACAGTGTGACGGTGTGTCTCGTTTTCTCTACCACAGTGTGACGGTGTGTGTCTCGTGGTCTCTACCACAGTGTGACTGTGTGTCTCGTTTTCTCTACCACAGTGTGACGGTGTGTGTCTCGTGGCCTCTACCACAGTGTGACGGTGTGTCTCTCGTGGCCTCTACCACAGTGTGACGGTGTGTCTCGTGGCCTCTACCACAGTGTGACGGTGTGTCTCGTGGCCTCTACCACAGTGTGACGGTGTGTGTCTCGTGGCCCCTACCACAGTGTGACGGTGTGTGTCTCGTGGCCTCTACCACAGTGTGACCGTGTGTGTCTCGTGGCCTCTACCACAGTGTGACGGTGTGTCTCGTGGCCTCTACCACAGTGTGTGTCTCGTGGCCTCTACCACAGTGTGACGGTGTGTGTCTCGTGGCCTCTACCACAGTGTGACGGTGTGTCTCGTGGCCTCTACCACAGTGTGACGGTGTGTCTCTCGTGGCCTCTACCACAGTGTGACGGTATGTGTCTCGTGGCCTCTACCACAGTGTGACGGTGTGGTCTCGTTGTCTCTACCACAGTGTGACGGTGTGTGTCTCGTGGTCTCTACCACAGTGTGACGGTGTGTCTCGTGGTCTCTACCAGTGTGACGGTGTCTCGTGGTCTCGACCACAGTGTGACGGTGTCTCGTGGTCTCTACCACAGTGTGACGGTTGTCTCGTGGCCTCTACCACAGTGTGACGGTATGTGTCTCGTGGCCTCTACCACAGTGTGACGGTGTGTCTCGTGGCCTCTACCACAGTGTGACGGTGTGTCTCGTGGTCTCTACCACAGTGTGACGGTGTGTCTCGTGGCCTCTACCACAGTGTGACGGTGTTGTCTCGTGGTCCTCTACCACAGTGTGACGGTGTGTCTCGTAGGCTCTACCACAGTGTGACGGTGTGTGTCTCGTAGCCTCTACCACAGTGTGACGGTGTGTGTCTCGTAGCCTCTACCACAGTGTGACGGTGTGTGTCTCGTGGCCTCTACCACAATGTGACTGTGTCTCGTGGTCTCTACCACAGTGTGACGGTGTCTCGTGGTCTCTACCACAGTGACGGTGTGTCTCGTGGTTTCTACCACAGTGTGACGGTGTCTCGTGGTCTTTACCACAGTGTGACGGTGTGTGTCTCCTGGTCTCTACCACAGTGTGATGGTGTGTCTCGTGGTATCTACCACAGTGTGACGGTGTCTCGTGGCCTCTACCACAGTGTGTGTCTCGTGGCCTCTACCACAGTGTGACGGTATGTGTCTCGTGGCCTCTACCACAGTGTGACGGTATGTGTCTCGTGGCCTCTACCACAGTGTGACGGTGTGTCTCGTTTTCTCTACCACAGTGTGACGGTTGTGTCTCGTGGCCTCTACCACAGTGTGACGGTATGTGTCTCGTGGCCTCACCACAGTGTGACGGTGGTCTCGTTGTCTCTACCTCAGTGACGGTGTGTCTCGTGGTCTCTACCACAGTGTGACGGTGTGTCTCGTGGTCTCTACCACAGTGTGACGGTGTGTCTCGTGGTCTCTACCACAGTGTGACGGTGTGTGTCTCGTGGCCTCTACCACAATGTGACGTGTGTCTCGTGGTCTCTACCACAGTGTGACGGTGTCTCGTGGCCTCTACCAGTGACGCTGTGTCTCGTGGTCTCTACCACAGTGTGACGTTGTGTCTCGTGGTCTCTACCACAGTGACGGTGTGTCTCGTGGTCTCTACCACAGTGTGACGGTGTCTCTGTGGCCTCTACCACAGTGACGGTGTGTGTCTCGTGGTCTCTACCACAGTGTGATGGTGTGTCTCGTGGTATCTACCACAGTGACGGTGTCTCGTGGTCTCTACCACAGTGTGACGGTGTGTCTCGTGGTCTCTACCACAGTGTGACGGTGTGTCTCGTGGTCTCTACCACAGTGTGGTGCGTGTCTCGTGGTCTCTACCACAGTGTGGGTGTGTCTCGTGGTCTCTACCACAGTGTGGTGCGTGTCTCGTGGTCTCTACCACAGTGTGACGGTGTGTCTCGTGGTCTCTACCACAGTGTGACGGGTGGTTCTCGTGGCTCTACCACAGTGTGTGGCGTGTCTCGTGGTCTCTACCACAGTGTGACGGTGTCTCGTGGTCTCTACCACAGTGTGACGGTGTGTCTCGTGGTCTCTACCACAGTGTGACGGTGTGGTTCTCGTGGCCTCTACCACAGTGTGACGGTGTCTCGTGGTCTCTACCACAGTGTGACGGTGTGTCTCGTGGTCTCTACCACAGTGTGACGGCGTGTGTCTCGTGGTCTCTACCACAGTGTGACGGTGTGTCTCGTGGCCTCTACCACAGTGTGGTGTGTCTCGTGGCCTCTACCACAGTGTGACGGTGTGTGTCTCGTGGTCTCTACCACAGTGTGATGGTGTGTGTCTCGTGGTCTCTACCACAGTGTGACGGTGTGTGTCTCGTGGCCTCTACCACAGTGTGACGGTGTGTGTCTCGTGGTTTCTACCAGTGTGATGTGCTGTGTAAGTGTGGTCTCGTGGCTCTACCACAAGTGTGGATGGTGTCTCGTGGTCTCTACCACAGTGTGGTGCGTGTCTCGTGGTCTCTACCACAGTGTGACGTCCGGGTGTGTGTCTCGTGGTCTCTACCACAGTGTGACGGTGTGGTTCTCGTGGCCTCTACCACAGTGTGACGGTGTGTCTCGTGGTCTACCACAGTGTGCCGGTGTGTGTCTCGTGGTCTACCACAGTGTGCCGGTGTGTGTCTCGTGGCCTCTACCACAGTGTGACCGTGTGTCTCGTGGCCTCTACCACAGTGTGACGGTGTGTGTTTCGTGGCCTCTACTACAGTGTGAAGGCGTATGTCTCGTGGCCTCTACCACAGTGTGAAGGCGTGTATCTCGTGGCTGCTACCACAGTGTGAAGGCGTGTGTTTTGTGGCCCCTACCACAGTGTGAAGGCGTGTCTCTCGTGGCCTCTACCACAGTGTGAAGGCGTGTGTCTTGTGGCCTCTACCACAGTGTGAATGCGTGCGTCTCGTGGCCTCTACTACAGTGTGAAGGTGTGTGTCTCGTGGCCTCTACTACAGTGTGAAGGCGTGTCTCTCGTGGCCTCTACCACAGTATAAAGGCGTGTGTCTCGTGGCCTCTACCACAGTGTGAAAGCGTGTGTCTCGTGGCCTCTACCACAGTGTGAAGGCGTGTGTCTCGTGGCCTCTACGACATCTTTGACAGGGTGCAGGCGTGTCTCGTGGCCTCTACGACCTCTTCGACAGTGTGAAGGCGTGTGTCTCGTGGCCTCTACGACATCTTTGACAGGGTGCAGGCGTGTCTCGTGGCCTCTACTGTAATGAATTCCATGGATATAGTATTATTGTAGGAATGTGCACCCAGTGTTTTTATATAAAAAAAAGAGCCTGTATTACGGTCAGGGCAGTGCTGCCCTCTGAGTCACATGTCACACCTTAGGAAATGCTACTGTCAGTCATTGTTTGCAGATGTGAGGGTGCAACAACGTTCGTAGACGAGTGGTCAACTGATGTTCAGCCCTGCGGACAACCTGTATATAGAAGATTTTAGTTCCAGTGCTGACGTCTCCGGACTCTCTCCTCGATGAAACAGCGCGGGCAAACCAGTTTTCTCTTCCCCTGGATGGGAGAGTTTTTTTTTTGCCTGTTGCATTATGTCCATTTTTTATTTACTAGTGAGCGAAAGCCAGTCCCTCTCTGGGGTAGCTAGTGTAAGTAATTCCTTTATACCTACGGGCCCACCAGTATTGTCGGTCGTCGGTGCGTGGCCGAGCAAATGTAGACAGCCTGTACTGTCAGAACACACAGCCTAGCCGTCTGTTCTGACTAGTTCATATTTCGCGGCATTTAGGTGCTGCCCTCTGTAGGCTCACCCAGGTCAGTGGGAGGCTGAGCCCATTCGCTCTCACTCCCCGGCCGACCGACTTGATAGACACAAGTGCTCCCCCTCCACGGACTGGCTTGCGGTCACTCCCTCACACTGTCCGTTGTGTACTCACTCCTATCCAATTAAAGTCAAACTAGTCCACGGCCGTATCATTGCTACCTACGCTACCTCCATCGGCACTAAATCGTTGTTCAGCAGCAAGAACAGCAATAACACTACGACCTCTTCGACAGTGTATAGGCGTGTGTCTCGTGGCCTCTAAGACCTCTTCGACAGTGTGTAGGCGTGTCTCTCTTGGTCTCTACGACCTCTACGACAGTGTGTAGGCGTGTGTCTCGTGGCCTACGGCTTCTTCGACAGTGTGCAGGCGTGTCTTGTGGCCTCCTCGACAGTGTGGAGATGTCTCTCGTGACCTCTACAGCCTCTTCTACATCGCTAGAACCGTCGAAAGTTTAATTCGGTGTAAAACTCGACCATTAAGACTCCGGCAATTCGACAGATCATTTACGTCGCAGTAAATCAGTCAAGGAAAACAAAAACAATGTCGCTGCTTGAGCGGCCGCCTCGCCTGCGGCCAAGACACTCCACCAACACCGTCTGACCAATGAAATTATAACCCAGAGATCTTATGGGATCCATGCCGGCAACTTTATGCCTCAAGTGAGCTTCACTTCGTCTGTGAAAAGACTCCTGTTTTCTTATTTAGCAAAACTGGATGTCAGGAATGTGCTGCTACTGTATTCTCTATCAGAGTTGTATATAGTTGCATAGTTGTGTCCCTGTCATGTTCCATTATACAGGATGGGTTACATATAGTGTTAAAAAATATTTATCAGTCTGAGCTGAGACTTCGGTAGGGCAATAAGGATATCGACAAATATTCCATTAAGGGTTCATCAGTTACGGCAGCTGCTTGTTGGAGGCCGGAAGTGAGAGAACACTCGCTCTCGTAACACCTGCTCTTGGAGGCTGTTATTCCAGCAGCAGAGGAGAGAACACTCACTCTCACAACACCTATCCGGCCCAGACACACATGAGTTTGATACTGCTGCCAGGTTCAAGGTTCATTTGACTTCTATATACAAACATCTGAGATAATGCCACTCGGAGAAATTTCAAGAATTTGCAACTTTCCGTCAAATTCAAACTGGAAAGGGGAAATGAAAGGTAAACTCCAAGTACTTGATGTTCTGGTCTGTGTCAAGCCACAACTGAGCGAGAAAAAACAGACCAGAAGATACTGCTACTGTGCCCACGGTGACCCTTCTTTTCACTGGGTTTATTTTGCAATTCTCCACATATCTCTAACTGCCAGTATATTGTTTTGGCAGTGTGCAGATTTGGGACAAGGCCCTCAAGTGCTTTCCACGTATATATTATGTATTTCTATCTCCTCCACTCTAGTAAGTACATATCTAGGACTTTGAGGAGTTTCCAGTAATTTCAATGGATATGCTGCGAATTCGCCATCTAGAAAACACTAGCTTGACTCTAACTAGTGGCGATGATATGAAAGTCAACTATTTAAAAACCCTGTTAAATAGACTTCAGTTACTACGTCAACTTCTAGCTCTGTTTATATATAATATCACTTTATATATATGTATATATATATATATAATATATATATATATATATATATATATATATATATATATATATATAATTATTTTTTATTATCACACTGGCCGATTCCCACCAAGACAGGGTGGCCCGAAAAAGAAAAACTTTCACCATCATTCACTCCATCACTGTCTTGCCAGAAGGGTGCTTTACACTACAGTTTTTAAACTGCAACATTAACACCCCTCCTTCAGAGTGCAGGCACTGTACTTCCCATCTCCAGGACTCAAGTCCGGCCTGCCGGTTTCCCTGAATCCCTTCACAAATGTTACTTTGCTCACACTCCAACAGCACGTCAAGTATTAAAACCATTTGTCTCCATTCACTCCTATCAAACACGCTCACGCATGCCTGCTGGAAGTCCAAGCCCCTCGCATACAAAACCTCCTTTACCCCCTCCCTCCAACCTTTCCTAGGCCGACCCCTACCCCGCTTTCCTTCCACTACAGACTGATACACTCTTGAAGTCATTCTGTTTCGCTCCATTCTCTCTACATGTCTCTACCATAATATATATATATATATACATATATATATATATATTATATATATATATATATATATATATATATATATATATATATATATATAATTATATACATATATATACATATATTTATTATATAATGATAAAAGCATAAGGACAGAGTGCTATCATAAAGACACCAAATTGGATAGAGGACAAATCACAAAGCACTCTGCAGCCATAACGCACACGGAGCTACACAAAGTGCCAGTAATGTATTTTTGATGCACCCACAGTGCAATAAGGATGGCATCGTGCACACTCCCACCACTCATAGTTTGAAAGTATGCTATGGTCCTGGAGGCAAAGGTATCTCTAAAGCCGGTCGTTAATGGTTAAGAGGCGGGGCCTAGAGCTGTGACTATTTCTGAAGCGACTCTGGGAAGTGATGACTCGCGCAGCAGATGACTGCAGCTGTGTTCACAATGACGGGAAAGGAAGCCAGAGACATCCTCACCGAGATTCACCAGCATCACTACTGACTAAACTGAGAAAGTTTCCACTACAGGTGGTAAGTGAATGTTACACATACGCACAATTATATTATACATACATATATATATATCTACACACACACGCGCACCTTATATATATACACACACCAGAGGTGGACCCCCCTATATATATATATATATATATATATATATATATATATATTATATATATATATATATATATATATATATATATATATATATATATTATAATATATATTATATATATATATATATATATATATATATATATAATATATATATGTCGTGCAGAATAGGCAGAACTTGCGATCTTGGCTTAAAAAGCAACGCTAATCTTGCCATATAGGACAAGTGAAAATTTGTGTATGCAATAATCTCGCCAAAATCATTCTGAACCTAACGAAAAAAAATATATTTCACTGTGTTTGTTTAGTATTAAATTACTGTAAACAAATCTAAAATATATTTAGTTGGGTTAGGCTAAAATAAATTATTCTTGTTATAATAAGGTTAGGTAAGTTTTCTAAGATTCTTTTGGAGCAAAATTAAAATTTTTTACATTAACATTAATGAAAAATATATATCTTTAAACGTATAAGAGAAAATTTTGGAAAGGACTTAATTTTAAATGAGTTCTTGCTAATTGACCAGTTTTACATATTCGGCACGACACACACACACACACATATATTATATTATATAATATATATATATATATATATATATATATATATTATATATATATATATATATATATATATATATATACACACACACATTTACTTATTTACCTAACTGCTGCAGGCCAGGGCTAGACACCACTACACAGTTAAACAGTACTTTAATATGTTTATTATGCACCCCATACCCATCCTGTGGGCGGTAGTCAAAAGATTACAGAGGTACATAATTGGTCCAGGGACTGGACTCCAAAGTTTTGATAACTGAGCAAGTTACAAAGATAATGAACTAGATCTGGTCATAATCATGACCAAGTTACAAAGGTAATGAGCTCCAGGTAGAGCTGGTCACACTCATGAATAATTGCAAAGGTAATGAATCAAACACATTAATCACGAGAATTTACAAAGGTAATGAGCTCCAGGTAGAGCTGGTCACAATCATGACAAGTTTCAAAGGTAATGAATGATAAACACGTTATGACATGATTACAATCATAGACAAATTACAGAGTAATGAGCAGTTAACAAACATAGTAGGGAATTCATCCAATGCCCCAACAACAAATGTTGGTAGGTGCCTGTCTCTCCTCGGCAGACATTGCAAACAGCAGCAACACAACATACATGTCACCTTACCACTGATCCAGCGATCCTACAAAGATCACGCATCCAGCAGAGCTAGATGTTTTTCTCGCGATCCGAAGACACTCGTGGCATTTGTATCTCAAGCATTAATTTCAGCCGCCTCCCGCTTGAGTTCCCGCCTCAACAAGCAGTCTATACAGACCCGCCTCAACAAGCAGTCTATATAGACTGTTGAGGCGAGTATTCAAACAGGAGGGGGCTGAAATTAATCCTTGAGGTACCACTGCCACGGGTGTCCTCGGATCACGAGAAAAACATCTAGCTCTGCTGGATGCATGATCTTTGTAGGATCGCTGGCTCAGTGGTAAGGTGACATGTACGTTGTGTTGTCTCTTAAGGTAGGACAATGTGTCGTGGGGTTGAGCCCTGGCCTGCACCAGTTTGGTAAATGATTCAAAATCGCTTGTTTTACCTATTCGGCACGACACACATGCATATATATATATAATATATATATAATATATATATATATATATATATATATTATATATATATATATATATATATATATATATATATATATAAGGAGAGGTGGAGAAGGGGCATGACTGCTAAAGCAAAATTACGTAGGGCTAACGAAATAAATAAATATAAGTGACAGCAGAGGGGAAGCCTGGCAAGCATGGGTTAGGATAGCTGATGAAACAGGAAGAGTGATTAAGCAAGACCAGGGGGATGGGAACGAAATAAAAGTGCAAATAATGCAGGACGAGACTGTGCAGGTGGAAGGGAACAGAGAGGACTAATTGAGAAAATTAGGGAGGAAGTGAAAGGCTTGATTAAGGAAATGGAAGGGATGAGAATCGAGACCAAAACGGGTGGAAAACTGACAGGTCTGTGAGAAGGGACAGTAAGTAGATGAATGAAAAGGGATACAAGCCTCTTAACTGTTATCGACCGACTGATTCCTGGCTCTCAGAAACTGTGTATGGCGTTCGTCTACACTATTTCTTCAGCTAGTTTACTTCATATACTAAACCTGAGACTCAAAAACTACTTCCTAACTTCCCTATAGTTCCTCCACATCATTAGCTGTCATCTGTCCCTCCCCCTCCCCCTCTCTCTTAAACATCCTTGTTATGCCAACTGTAAAACATCCCAATTAATTTGAATGTCATGATCATGTCCCCCTTCACCTCCCTCTTTTCTAAGAGATATTATCCCACCTTCCTTTATTTTAAAGACGAGCCATATACCACCATCTCCATTCCTCAAGAAGTAAAGCAATACCCAGGACCAGTAGCAGTCCCGAGATTTACCCATATCTCTCGCCCTACCTGGGATTCAACCTCGGGTTCCGTTGGTTGCGAGTCGAGGGCTCCACCATTGAGCTTGTGTTGTCAGGCAGAGTTCCTCAAGTCTCTCTTAGTCCATTTCCAGCAGTTCCGCGACTTACTCTAAAGTCCTGACCACTACCATCCTCATTCCTTCAGGCACTAGGGCCTGACAATGGCAGCTCAGGTCACTAGAGGCCCCATTATCAAAACCTTGGGGTCGTTAAGGCCAGTTAATGAACTCCACGCGTCAATTAGGGACGTTATTTAAGTGTTACGAGGTCGTGGAAGTAGAGGGTGTCCAAGGAGCGCTAAACAGCATTAAGTTAGACGTCATAGACTGAGAGACGTCACGAGTGGCTAAGGAACGTCGGGAATAACTGAAGAACGTCGGTAGTAACAGAGGAACGTCACAGAGGAGCAGGACACGCGAGAGACGATCGGGGGACAACAGGGACAGCAGAGAGAGAGCAGAAGAATGTCGAGTCTCCTTATGAGGGCAGTACACGGTGGCCAGCCTTGTCGCTAGCTCAACCCGCCCCGCCACACCCACACTAACCCTCCACAACCCCACACACACAGAAGACCCCCCTATCCCTCTCCACAACCCCTACACACACCTGTCCCAACACCTACACTAATTCCATGAATACATGGACGCCTTCCCCACATGTGATCACGAACCCCATACGCACACAGACCACCGACCTAAGGCATACAAAATGGAAAAATATAACAAATAATGTTACAGCAGAAACAAACCCTGGAGGCAGCGCAGATGAAAAGTCTTACACACATGAGCTACTAAATCTCGGCGATAAACACACCCTAAGTCAGCAGATAGTGGAGCCAACAAGACTGGAAAACACACTTGACCTTATCTTCACAAATAATGAGAACCTGGTAAGAAACATAACAGTATCACAATCTAATCGAAGTCCAGACTTACATACACAGGGGTCCTGACCAGTAAAATGCACATAGCTGTGAAGGTGTCTTCACTAAATACAACTTCAACAACAAGAACATCAACTGGGACCAGGTGAGCCATGTCCTAAATGAAGCATGTTGAGAAGATATATTAAATAACATGGATCCAAACCAGTGCCTTGAAAGGATCAACTTCCTGGCAGCTGAAGCATGTTCTAGGCATATTCCCCTAAGAAAGAAGAAGTAAACTGGAGAAAGATGCTCCCTCTACCGAAGACTAAGAATCACTGAGCTCCTCAAGAACGCTAGATTATCTGATACACGGCAGGAAGCGCTGACCAGGGAAGTGGAAAATATCGAAGTTAAGTTAAAGGATTCATACAGGAACCAGGAGAAACAGGAGGAGCTAAAAGCAATTAGTGAAATTGAAAGAAATTTGAAATATTTTTCATATGCTAAAAAAAAAAGGCAAATACCACATCTAGTATCGGGCCCTTACTCAGACAAGATGGGACTTACACAGATGACAACAGAGAAATAAGTGAGATACTGAAATCCCAGTACGACTCTGCGTTTAGCGATTCACTGATCAGTCTAAAGATCGACAATCCAAAACTCCATCTACGTATGCCAGATTTCCGACATTACCCTAACTCCTATAGACATTGAGAAAGCCACTGACAACATGCCCACGCACTCAGCCCCACCCCCAGACTCGTGGAACTCTGTGTTCAGTAAGAACTGATAGAAACCCCTCTCACAGGCCCTAATTATACCATGGAGAAGGAGCTTAGACATGGGTGAAATTCCAGTCACTAAAAACAACGGATATAGCATCAATCCACAAAGGTGGCAGCAAAGCATTAGCCAAGAACTACAGACCAATACCTTTAACGTTCCACATCATAAAAGTCTTTGAAAGAGTGTTAAGAAGCGCTATTGAAAATCACTTGGATTCCCAAAATCTGCACAATCCAGGACAACATAGTGTCAGAGCAGGTCGCTCCTGCCTCTCGCAACTACTGGATTACTATGATATGGTCTTGGATGCACTGAAAAAAAAACAGAAGGCAGATGTAATATACAGACTTTGCAAAAGCCTTTGACACGTGCGATCATGGCGTAATAGCGCACAAAATACGTGCCAAAGGAATAACTAGCAAAGTGGAGAGATGGATCTGCAACCTTCTAACCAATCGAACACAAAGATTAGTGGTAAACAGTCAAATCGGAAGCTGCGATAGTGAAGAGCTCTGTTCCACAAGGCACAGTACTCGCCCCCATCCTGTTCCTTATCTTTATATCAGACATAGACAGAGACGTAATCCACAGCACCGTGTCATCCTTTGCAGACGATACTAGAATCTGCACGAGACTGTCATCTATAGAGGACACGGTTAACCTCCAAGAAGATATAAACCAAGTTTTCCAATGGGCAACGGAAAACCATATGTTCATTGAAGGCAAATTCCAACTACTGCGTTATGGAAAACTGGAGGAAATAATTAGAACTGAGTATACTACAAACTCTGATCATACAATAGAGCGAAAAAATAATGTGAAGAACTTGGGAGTGGCAATGTCTGAGGATCTCACTTTCAAGGATCACAACAGTGCCACGATCACAACTGTAAAAAAAAAAATGATAGGATGGATACTGAGAACATTCAAAACAAGAGATGCCAAGCCAATGATGATCCTTTTCAAATCATTTGTTCTCTCTAGGGCTGGAATACTGTTGTACATTAATATCTTCGTTCACAGCAGGTGAAATTGCCGATCTAGAGAATGTACAGAGAACCTTTACTACACATATAAGTTCCATCAAACCCCTTAACTACTAGGAATGCTTGGAAGCACTTGACTTGTACTCGCTGGAACGCAGACGAGAGAGATATCATAATCTATACTTGGAAAATCTTAAAAGGAATGGTCCCAAATCTGCACACAGAAATCACTCCCTACGAAAGTAAAAGACTGGGCAGGCAGTGCAAAATACCCCCCAATGAATAGTAAGGGCGCCATTGCCACACTAAGAGAAAACGCCATAAGTGTCCGGGGCCCAAAGCTGTTCAACAGCCTCCCACCATGCATAAGGGGAATTACCAATAGGCCCCTGGCTGCCTTCAAGAGGGAGCTGGACAGATACAAAGTCGGTGCCGAATCTGCCGGAGTATGCTTCGTACGTTGGACTACGTGCGGCCAGCAGTAACAGCCTAATTGATCAGATCCTGATCCACCGGGAGGCCTGGTCGTGGGACGGGCCGCGGGGGCGTTGATCACCGGAATGCCCTCCAAGAACTAGGGGAAGTGAATTACGAGGAGAGACTAAAGGAAATGAACCTAACGACCTTGAAAACGACTGTGACCATGGAAGACATTATGACGTATAAGACACTCAGAGGAATGCCAGGACAGAGGGGGACACACCAGTGACACAACTGTGATCTGTTTTAAGAGTTCTACTCTCGAAGCCCCTAGGACCAGTTTCATTATTGACCGCTTATACAACCAAGCTGTTCCTGTCACCGACCCGCAAACTTACACAGTCACCACAATCTGGTTAATCAAGCACTTAGAGAAGATAGTGGTTTCCTCTAGAAAACTACTACCTTTGTCACGACAATCTTTCTTATATCCGCTGGTAGACGGAACTCTTCAACCAAGATTGTTAACAAAGTTTCCTGTAATTCTAACTACACTATTTTTGCTTTTTTATGGGTTTATTCTAAGTTTTCTCTCTTGTCTTCCGTGTATATATTATCAGATATCTCTCACTTCTCTGTTTCCAAGACTACATTCTAAGTACTTTAAGGAATTCCCAGTAATTTATGATTTAATTATGGGCAGTAAACAAACTCTGTACAATTGATGTATCTCTCTTTCAAGGATAGATAGATAGGCATAAATAGATTGAAAGTTAAGACACATGTGCAACATCTGGATATCTTTATTGTAGACGTTTCGCCATCCAGTGGCTTTATCAATACAGATTCTAGGACATAATAGGAAGACAGATTCTCCTCCACCACGATGCTGTGAACACTAACTCCAAGGCCGAGGGACTGATTACCTCATCTTTTGTATATAGTTCTACTGTCTTCCTATTATGTCCTAGAATCTGTATTGATAAAGCCACTGGATGGCGAAACGTCTACAATAAAGATATCCAGATGTTGCACATGTGTCTTAACTTTCATATTGTCGGTATTTTATACCTTTCTTGCACATAAATAGATTGGTATAACTTCTGCTCAAATTTCTCATATTCCTGTCTACTATCTCTCTGGTCTTTGTTGCATATATTTTATTGTGTTCTCTAAAATACAAGCCATTTGGCATAATCATTTCTATGCTTTTTACATGTTCCTTTCACCATTTTTTTTAAATCTGTAGGATTTGTAATTAGGTCTAATATATTACTTGCATGGCGGGTCAAGATGATGAGTACAACTTAATGTTTAGTTCTTGTGGTTTTAACTGCAGTGTTGTAATAATGTTGTTAGAATTACCGACAATATGTAAAGTAAAAGGACACAAGTGCAACTAATGTGACATTTTATTGTGGCAACGTTTCGCTCTCCAGGAGCTTTGTCAAGCCGATACAAACAGTATATGGACACAGAGGGTATATAAAGGCTGAGAGTGAGGTGCAATACTAGTGAGGTACCATTTCGATGTTCACTAGTGGTAGTAGTAGTAGTAGTAGTAGTAGTAGTAGTAGTAGTAGTAGTAGTAGTAGTTGTAGTAATACAATATGGTAGAACAATTAATTCGTACATGAGTAAAAGATATAAAAGCTATTACTTGGGTAACATAAAATTAGGTTGGACAAATATAGACTGGATAGAGGCATGATTATCAAATGGTATACAATACCGACAGGTTGGTAGATAAGACACATAGGCAACATTTAGGCAACTTTATTTCGAAACGTTTCGCCTACACAGTAGGCTTCTTCAGTCGAGTACAGAAATTAGGCAGGAGCAGTAGAGATGTGAAGACGATGTAATCAGTCCATCACCCTTGAAGTCGTAGATTTGAGGTTGTCAGTCCCTCAGCCTGGAGAATTCTGTTCCAAAGTCTGGAACTAACTGAAGATCAAGCGACAGTGTAGAGACTTAAATACTGTCGGAAGGAGAGGTGCAGAGTAGTAGTAGTACTCTGCACCTCTCCTTCCGACAGTATTTAAGTCTCTACACTGTCGCTTGATCTTCAGTTAGTTCCAGACTTTGGAACAGAATTCTCCAGGCTGAGGGACTGACAACCTCAAATCTACGACTTCAATGGTGATGGACTGATTACATCGTCTTCACATCTCTACTGCTCCTGCCTAATTTCTGTACTCGACTGAAGAAGCCTACTGTGTAGGCGAAACGTTTCGAAATAAAGTTGCCTAAATGTTGCCTATGTGTCTGGATAGAGGCAGCCTGTTTCAGTGTTCACTCTGTGTAATGTGCTTTGTGTAGTATAACAGGAGAGACTATGTGATGGCAGGGTTTACTGTTTTCAGGAGGATTCTCGCTAAGACTTCAGAGATGGTGAAGCTGCCGTTGTTTTGTTTAATTATATTTGAAACAGCGATCAGTGCTGATTCGAGGCACTTGCGTCTGCGGAAATTAGTTTCTTTGATCACTAATTGGGCGTCCCTGAATTTCATGAGATGATTGGTGGAATTTCGGTGTTGTACACAGGCGTCGTTCAAGTCATCGTTCCTACATGCGTAAATGTGTTCGATTGAGGCGGGTGTCTAGGTTTCTTGCTGTTTCACCTACATAAATCTTGTCACAGCCTCCACAGGGTATAGTGTAAACCCTTGCATTGACTGGTTCGTGGTGCTTTGATTTTGTCCTGGTTAGATTCTTTATTGAAGTGCTAGAAGCGATGGCGACTCTGGTGTTAGCTTGTGAAAGTACTTTAGAAACGTTCAGTGCAACCTGGCTGTTGGGAAGAATTATACGGAATCTTCAGGCAAGGCTCAACGCAGTTGAACCGGCGATCCAGATTACACTAGAAGAGTCCAATGACAAACTACCTTTCCTCGAGGTCCTCATTCACAAAGTAGACAACAACCTAAGATTTCAAGTCTATCGGAAACCTACCAATAAAAATGATCTCACCCACTTTTATTCCAGTCAAGATACCAAGACCAAAAGAGGCATCATCATCGGGTTTTTCCTAAGAGCATACCGAATTTGTAGTCCTGAGTTTCTTGACGAGGAGTGTACATACATTCACCAAACCTTCAGTGAGTTACATGTTCCTTCCTTTTTCATCCAAGACTGCAAGAAAAGAGCTCTTCAGATCCTTAATTCTCCACGCACCAATACCACTCCCAACAAAGTTATAATTCTTCCCAACAGCCAGGTTGCACTGAACGTTTCTAAAGTACTTTCACAAGCTAACACCAGAGTCGTCATCGCTTCCAGCACTTCAATAAAGGATCTAACCAGGACAAAATCAAAGCACCACGAACCAGTCAGTGCAGGGTTTACACTATACCCTGTGGAGGCTGTGACAAGATTTGTGTAGGTAAAACAGCAAGAAACCTCGACACCCGCCTCAACGAACACATTTACGCATGTAGGAACGATAACTTGAACAACGCCTGTGTACAACACCGAAATTTCACCAATCATCTCATGAAATTCAGGGACGCCCAATTAGTGATCAAAGAAACTAATTTCCGCAGACGCAAGTGCCTCAAATCAGCACTGATCGCTGTTTCGAATACAATTAAACAAAACAACGGCAGCTTCACCATCTCTGAAGTCTTAGCGAGAATCCTCCTGTAAACAGTAAACCCTACCATCACATAGTCTCTCCTGTTATACTACACAAAGCACATTACACAGAGTGAACACTGAAACAAGCTGCCTCTATCCAGTCTATATTTGTCCAACCTAATTTTATGTTACCCAAGTAATAGCTTTTATATCTTTTACTCATGTACGAATTAATTGTTCTACCATATTGTATTACTACTACTACTACTATACTACTACTACCACTAGTGAACATCGAAATGGTACCTCACTAGTACTGCACCTCACTCTCAGCCTTTATATACCCTCTGTGTCTATATACTGTTTGTATCGGCTTGACAAAGCTCCTGGAGAGCGAAACGTTGCCACAATAAAATGTCACATTAGTTGCACTTGTGTCCTTTTACTTTACAAATTGCATTGTTGAACACAGACTCTCGTACTGTTCTTTCAGGGTTATACTCAGTTCTTCTTCACCAACTGTGTATGAAAGTTCCATTAAGCATAAGACCAATACCAACCTTTTTTTTTTCAGTCCTGCATAAATGAAAAAAAAAGTATTTTGGATTTTCCCAATTTTCTGAACAATTTTTTTTTGGTATTTCTGGTCAGCAATTTGTCTGCAGATTCTCTTTCCTTTGTTATGACATTTTTTTGGTTTTCGAGTAGATCAGTATTCCCTTTTCTTCTTTTGAAAGATCTTTTCCAAGATGTTTCTACTATCTCTTCCTTGACTTTCTCAGTGGGACATTTTATACAGAAATTGTACGTTCCCAGCTTAAACTTCTGTAGGCATAGGTTGGGGGCATTCAATATATCTGAAGAGGCGGGGCCAAGAGCTATGGATCGATGCTGACAAACACAAAGCAGCGAGCACACTGTTCAACACCTACACACACTAATCCTTTCCCCGTCCACACACCGACCCAACAATGCTGCGATCTGCATCTTGCAACGTTCAACACATGTTTGATCTCCCCACCTCTTCTCGCTTCACCCCGCCCCTCTCTCTCTCCGCTCCACCCTCAGCTCACCCACAAGAACATTCACTCAACTTACATGAGTCACCTAGGCATTAACATTCATGGACTATTTGTGAATGAATTATCTTGAACTGTCTACACTCTAAGTTCTTACACAAATTATACATACTTTAGTTCCATCCCCCGTCCAATACCACAACTTAACCAAGAGTGACCCAACAACCTATCAAAAGCTAACCCCACCTAGCTGATCTCAACCCAACAAAGCCTGACCCACCTTAACATATCCCAAACTAGCATAAACCCAACTCATCATAACCTGTCAAAACTTAACCTGTAATTTACCTGTGATCTAACTGGAGTTTATTCCGCAGTCCGGTCCCAGATCAGGCCTCCCCTCTCAGTGGATGACCCGATCAACCAGGCTGTTTGTGCTAGATGCACGAAGTCGAACGTAAGCACCACAACCCGGCTGATCAAGCACTGAAGACAGAAAAGGGGTCTGATTATAATGTACCTCTCGCCTACGTTCTGAGGAGTACAGATCTAAGGACTTCATTTGTTTCCAGTAATTTAGATGCTTAACTGAATCTGCGAGCAGTGAAGATTCTCTGCACATCCTCCAGGTCTGCAATTCCGCCTACCTTGAACAGAGCTGTTAAAGAGTACAGCAGTACTCCAGCCTAGGGAGAACAAGTGACGAAGTGTATCATTAACTTGGCATCTCTTGTTTTGAAGGTTCTAGTTATCCAGCCTATCATTTTACTTGGGGTTATGGTAGTGACATTGTTGTGATCGTTGAAGGTGAGATGATCTGACAATCACTTCCAGGTCTTCTACATTAGTCTTATGTTATACTGAGTAATTCTCATTTGTTCCATATTTCGCTCTTCTAGTCTTTATTTCCTTCCTCAATCTTTCCCTCCCACCCTTCCCTCCACTCTTCCTCCATCCTTCCCTCAAATCCTCCCTTCACTATTCCCTCCATCATTCCTCCATTCACCCTCCCTTCCGCATTAACAAAAAAGTTGTCTCCCTTCGCCCGTCCGTGTTGGGCTAATGAGACATGGGTCGCTCGACCAGCTGCTCCAGACCCGCCCACCACCGCCCATACCATCCTTCCGTGACCCCTGACCCGCCCATACCACCCTTCCGTGACCCCTGACCCGCCCACCACCGCCCATACTATCCTTCCGTGACCCCTGACCAGTCTACCACCGCCCATACTATCCTTCCGTGACCCCTGATCCGCCCACCACCGCCCATACTATCCTTCCGTGATCCCTGACCAGTCTACCACCGCCCATACTATCCTTCCGTGACCCCTGACCCGCCCATACTATCCTTCCGTGATCCCTGACCAGTCTACCACCGCCCATACTATCCTTCCATGACCGCTGATCCGCCCATCACCGCCCATATCCTTCTGCGACCCCGGACCCGCCCACTATTGCTCGTCGATATTCCCTCAGGTATTCCTCACAATGAGGTATTCCTCACAAGTGCTCATTTAGAAAAGGAAAAGTTTAAGTAAAGGCAAGACAATCGTGATCAAGCGACAGAACAAAACTTGAGGTGTCGCACCAGACAGCCGCAGCCGCAGCCGCAGCCGCAGCCGCAGCACAAAGGGGACAAAACACAAATTCTAAATATTTATATACACGTGCGGCCAGTAATAACAGTCTGGTTAATCAGGCCCTGATCCACCGGGAGGCCTAGTCAAGGACTGGGCCGCGGGGGGCGGTGGCCCCCGGAACACCCTCTAAGTAGACTCCCGGAAGGTACATAACCAAAATCTAAGAACTACCTGGAGAATTTGACCATTAATTACAAGAGGTTCGTATACTGGCAATGAAAAAGAAAAAAGTAAGAGTGAAATTCCAAAAGAATAACATGATTCAATGTTTCTGATGTCTTCTGGGAGGATGTTGAAACAATCTGGGGCCACGGATGTTGATGCAATGCTCTCTTGTTGTGCCCACGGTGCCTGTACCCTTAACTTGGTTTATTTTACACTCTCTTCCCATATGTCTCACTCCAGTATGTTATGGCAATATACGGATCTGGAACCCATAACCTGCCTTACCACCTTGTTGGAACCCATAACCTGCCCATCATCCTGTGGGAACCCATACCCTGCCTCATCACCCTGTGATAACCCATAACCTGCCCCATCACCCTGTGGAAACCCGTAACCTGCCCCATCACCCTGTAGAAACCCATAACCTGTCCCATCGCCCTGTGGGAACCCATTACCTGCCCCATCACCCTGTGGTAACCCATAACCTGCCCCCATCACCCTGTGGGAACCCATAACCTGCCCCATCAACCTGTGGAAACCCATAACCTGCGCCATCACCCTGTGGGAACCCATAACCTGCCCCATCACCCTGTGGGAACCCATAACCTGCCCCATCACCCTGTGGAAACCCATAACCTGCGCCATCACCCTGTAGGAACCCATAACCTGCCCCATCACCCTGTGGAAACCCATAACCTGCGCCATCACCCGGTGGAAACCCATAACCTGCCCCATCACCCTGTGATAACCCATAACTTGCCCCATCACCCTGTGGAAACCCATAACTTGTCCCATCACCCTGTGGGAACCCATTACCTGCCCCCATCACCCTGCGGTAACCCATAACCTGCCCCATCATCCTGTGGGAACCCATAACCTGCCCCATCATCCTGTGGGAACCCATAACCTGCCCCATCACCCTGTGGTAACCCATTACCTGTCCCATCACCCTGTGGTAACTCATAACCTGCCCCATCACCCTGTAGTAACTCATAACCTGCCCCACCACCCTGTGGTAACTCATAACCTGCCCCATCACCCTGTGGTAACTCATAACCTGCCATAATGTCTGAGGATCTCACTTTCAAGGATCACAACAGTGCCACGATCGCACGTGCAAAGAAAATGATAGGATGGATAATGAGAACGTTCAAAACGAGAGATGCCAAGCCAATGATGATCCTTTTCAAATCACTTGTTCTCTCTAGGCTGGAATACTGCTGTACATTAACATCTCCATTCAAAGCAGGTGAAATCGCAGATCTAGAGAGTGTACAGAGATCCTTTACTGCACGTATAAGTTCTGTCAAGCACCTTAACTACTGGGAACGCTTGGAAGCACTTGACTTGTACTCTTTGGAATGCAGGAGGGAGAGATATATCATAATCCACACTTGGAAAATCTTGGAAGGAATGGTCCCAAATCTGCACACAGAAATCACTCCCTACGAAAGTAAAAGACTGGACAGGCGATGGAAAATGCCCCCAATTAAAAGTAGGGGCGCCATTGGTATACTAAGGGAAAACACCATAAGTGTCCGGGGCCCAAGACTGTTCAACAGCCTCCCATCAAGCATTAGGGGAATTGCCAATAAACCCCTGGCTGCCTTCAAGAGAGAGAGCTGGCCAGATACCTAAAGTCTATGCCGGATCAGCCGGGCTGTGGCTCGTACGTTGGACTGCGTGCGGCCAGCAGTAACAGCCTAGTTGATCAGGCCCTGATCCATCGGGAGGCCTGGTCATGGACCGGGGCCACGGGGGCGTTGATCCCCGGAATAACCTCCAGGTAATCAGGTAGCCCCATCACCCTGTGAGAACTCATAACCTGCCCCATCACCCTGTGGGAACTCATAACCTGCCCTATCATCCTGTGAGAACTCATAATCTGCCCCATCACCCTGTGAGAACTCATAACCTGCCCCATCACCCTGTGAGAACTCGTAACCTGCCCCATCACCCTGTGAGAACTCATAACCTGCCCCATCACCCTGTGAGAACTCGTAACCTGCCCCATCACCCTGTGAGAACTCATAACCTGCCCCATCACCCTGTGAGAACTCATAACCTGCCCCATCACCCTGTGAGAACTCATAACCTGCCCCATCACCCTGTGAGAACTCATAACCTGCCCCATCACCCTGTGAGAACTCATAACCTGCCCCATCACCCTGTGAGAACTCGTAACCTGCCCCATCACCCTGTGAGAACTCATAACCTGCCCCATCACCCTGTGAGAACTCATAACCTGCCCCATCACCCTGTGAGAACTCATAACCTGCCCCATCACCCTGTGAGAACTCATAACCTGCCCCATCACTCTGTGAACACAAACGCTTCTCCCTTCTCTTCCTACCAACTGCCTTCCCCTCTCTCCTTCACTCTTTCCCTCCCTTCCATATCGCCAGACCTTTATGACGACGTTTCAGTCTATCTTCGACCACTGTTGAAACTTGATAACGGTTCAAGACTTATCGAAACGTCGTCATAAGTTCCTCTCCTCAGTGCAGGTTTTTAGTGAATTGTTCCCGCCACTGTATTCTGACTTTTTATTCCTCTCTCTCGCTTTTCCCATCCATCGCCCTTTTTCTCCCTCCCTCCCTCTCTCTCTGTTCCCCCTTTCCCTCCTCTCTCCCCTCTCTCTTCCATCTCCCTCCAGCCATGTTTGGCGGCAGCCGGGACAGTTGCGTCACTAGCAATAAGGGCCACAATGGATTCTTTACACACGCTTTAAAATTGCAAATGGCCGTGTAATCTCGACACCCCCTAGAGTATGACCCTCCGGGGATGTGGCACTCTGGCTCCTCCGCCACTCCTGCACAAGGGTCAAACCTGCAGACCCAGAGGGAAGCAAGCACTGGCATGCCGAGTGGCGGGGAAAATGGTCCTTGTGCGAGGGCGACACAGAGACCAAAGACAAGGCTGCGCTTGTTCCACGGTCGAGCGGTCAAGCTGAACTGGTGTGTTGCGCATTACTCTCAGTTTTCAGACTGCGCTCACTTCCACCTCCCTAACTCTGACTTTTTCTGCCCCTCCTTGTATTCAAACCTAAGACTTCACATGAAATGAGGTCATAGGAATTATCTGGTGTAAGAGACAGCAGGCGAAGCAGACGCAGGGGTAAAGGAGGACAACAGCAATGATGTTAGGTTGTCAGGGTAGAGGCAGCCTCCAGGGCATGGCAGGGAAGAGACCATCTCTAGGGCATGGCAGGGTAGAGGCAGCCTCCAGGGCATGGCAGCGAAGAGACCATCTCTAGGGCATGGCAGGGTAGAGGCAGCCTCCAGGGTATGGCGGAATATTTCCACCGATTTAATTCTCTGGGAAGACAAGGTCACCTGCGTTCCTCTCTCCTGCCATACAAGAAGAGTTTCTTCAACGCTGAACCTGACTGTTGCGACACTCAGGTTGTACAACACCAGAGACGAAAAGTTTCATACACCCATACGACAGGTTGTACAACAGACCACGACAGGTTGTACAACAGACCACGACAGGTTGTACAACACCGAGACGAAAGTTTCATACACCCATACGACAGGTTGTACAACAGACCACGACAGGTTGTACAACAGACCACGACAGGTTGTACAACACCAGAGACGAAAAGTTTCATACACCCATACGACAGGTTGTACAACAGACCACGACAGGTTGTACAACAGACCACGACAGGTTGTACAACAGACCACGACAGGTTGTACAACAGGCCACGACAGGTTGTACAACAGACCACGACAGGTTGTACAACACCAGAGACGAAAAGTTTCATACACCCATACGACAGGTTGTACAACAGGCCACGACAGGTTGTACAACAGACCACGACAGGTTGTACAACACCAGAGACGAAAAGTTTCATACACCCATACGACAGGTTGTACAACAGACCACGACAGGTTGTACAACAGGCCACGACAGGTTGTACAACAGACCACGACAGGTTGTACAACAGACCACGACAGGTTGTACAACACAGACGAAGTTTCATACACCCTACGACAGGTTGTACAACAGGCCACGACAGGTTGTACAACAGACCACGACAGGTTGTACAACACCAGAGACGAAAAGTTTCATACACCCATACGACAGGTTGTACAACAGACCACGACAGGTTGTACAACAGGCCACGACAGGTTGTACAACAGGCCACGACAGGTTGTACAACACCGAGACGAAAGTTTACATACAACCACGACAGGTTGTACAACAGGCCACGACAGGTTGTACAACAGACCACGACAGGTTGTACAACAGACCACGACAGGTTGTACAACAGACCACGACAGGTTGTACAACAGGCCACGACAGGTTGTACAACAGACCACGACAGGTTGTACAACAGGCCACGACAGGTTGTACAACAGACCACGACAGGTTGTACAACAGACCACGACAGGTTGTACAACAGACCACGACAGGTTGTACAACAGACCACGACAGGTTGTACAACAGACCACGACAGGTTGTACAACAGACCACGACAGGTTGTACAACAGGCCACGACAGGTTGTACAACAGCCACGACAGGTTGTACAACAGCCACGACAGGTTGTACAACAGACCACGACAGGTTGTACAACAGACCACGACAGGTTGTACAACAGACCACGACAGGTTGTACAACAGACCACGACAGGTTGTACAACAGGCCACGACAGGTTGTACAACAGACCACGACAGGTTGTACAACAGGCCACGACAGGTTGTACAACAGGCCACGACAGGTTGTACAACAGACCACGACAGGTTGTACAACAGGACCACGACAGGTTGTACAACAGACCACGACAGGTTGTACAACAGGCCACGACAGGTTGTACAACAGGCCACGACAGGTTGTACAACAGGCCACGACAGGTTGTACAACAGACCACGACAGGTTGTACAACAGGCCACGACAGGTTGTACAACAGGCCACGACAGGTTGTACAACAGGCCACGACAGGTTGTACAACAGGGCCACGACAGGTTGTACAACAGGCCACGACAGGTTGTACAACAGGCCACGACAGGTTGTACAACAGACCACGACAGGTTGTACAACAGGACCACGACAGGTTGTACAACAGCCACGACAGGTTGTACAACAGACCACGACAGGTTGTACAACAGGCCACGACAGGTTGTACAACAGACCACGACAGGTTGTACAACAGACCACGACAGGTTGTACAACAGACCACGACAGGTTGTACAACAGGCCACGACAGGTTGTACAACAGGCCACGACAGGTTGTACAACAGGACCACGACAGGTTGTACAACAGACCACGACAGGTTGTACAACAGCCACGACAGGTTGTACAACAGACCACGACAGGTTGTACAACAGACCACGACAGGTTGTACAACAGGCCACGACAGGTTGTACAACAGCCACGACAGGTTGTACAACAGACCACGACAGGTTGTACAACAGCCACGACAGGTTGTCAACAGCCACGACAGGTTGTACAACAGCCAACAGTTTACAACAGGCCACGACAGGTTGTACAACAGACCACGACAGTTGTCAACACAGCCACGACAGGTTGTACAACAGCCACGACAGGTTGTACAACAGACCACGACAGTTGTACAACAGACCACGACAGGTTGTACAAATACAGACACGACTAGATTGTACAACAACCACGACAGGTTGTACAACAGACCACGACAGGTTCTGTTACAACAGCCACACAGGTTGTACAACAGCCACTGAAGGTTGTACAACAGACCACGATCAGGTTGTACAACAGCCACCAGTTGTACAACAGCCACGACAGTTGTCAACAGGCCACGACAGGTTGTACAACACCCGACAGGTTGTACAAGAACGAAGTTGTACTAACAGCCAGACGGTTGTACAACAGCCCACGACAGGTTGTACAACAGACGACAGTTGTACCCACAGACCACGACAGGTTGTATCAACAGACGACGACAGGTTGTACAACAGACCACGACATTTGTACAACAGACCACGACAGGTTGTACAACAGACCACGACAGGTACTTACACAGCCACGAAGTTACAACAGCAGACATTAGTACACGCGACTGTGTTTACAAGAGAGTCGAAGTTCAACACTTATCACAGCAATTCCCACCTGAGAAAGTTAAATATCACGCACGTTTTCAACTCAGACAACTTTAACTGCTCACCTTATTTAACATGCAACAGAGCATCACAGTAAGCCTATTCATTATCTGCACGTTTCCTCTCAAACAACAGCTCTATCATGCTTCCATACAACTGCTTGATTTAACACTTAACAAGACTCCTTGGGCTTGAAACCCGTTATCTTGACAAGTTACTACAAGGAATCCAACATTTCTGCCCTTTGCTACAGCTATTGACAATTAAATGATGTACGTAGATTTACCCTCACTTGCTTTCCACACCTTATTACCTCCACTTCCAAGTGAGTGGTAGTGCTCCCCTCCGCCGTCTCCACCCTCTGTTATCCTCACTGTACTCCAGTGTGTATGTTTCCGCCCCAGAACCTTTCCCTGAGATTACAAAGGCTGATGATTTGATTCCGGACTGTGTTTACCAGACGGAGGTTCGAGCCTCAAACACTCCTAACGCTAACCCACACAGGAATGGAGTAGACAGGTATGCAGTATTTGTAACTCAGCACTGTGACTGCTACCTGTAGGTTGTAAAGTAAAAGGACACAAGTGCAACTAATGTGACATTTTATTGTCGCAACGTTTCGCTCTCCAGAAGCCTTATCAAGCTTGATAAATCTTGATAAAGCTTGATAAAACTCCTGGAGAGCGAAACGTTGCGACAATAAAATGTCACATTAGTTGCACTTGTGTCCTTTTACTTTACATATTGTCGGTAATTCTACTAACTTTATTACTACCTGTAGGTTACCTGCAGTAGCTTCCGAGAGGGGAAGGGTAGTGATCACCCTGGCCGCCTCGCCTCCAGCCAGGCCTCCTGGTTGCTGGCCTCACTGATCAGGCTGTTAGTATCCGCCACCCAAAATTTCCCGGATGTTAGGGGTTTTGATGGTAATTCCTTTTATCCATGACGGGAGGATGTTCAGTTTTGGTTCCTTTACTCTTAATGTACACTCTCTCGGTGTTGGGGAATTTCTGAGTTAAAGCAGGGTACTGCTACCCCTCCAGGGCTCACACCCCGTATCTACTAGGCTACTGAACACTACCAACGGCATTGTACTGCTACTCCTCCAGGACTCACCCTGTAACTACCAGGCTACTGGACGCTACGAACGGCAGGGTGCTGCTACTCCTCCAGGACTCACCCTGTAACTACCAGGCTACTGGACGCTACCAACGGTAGGGTGCTGCTACTCCTCCAGGGCTCACCCTGTAACTACCAGGCTACTGGACGCTACCAACGGCAGGGTGCTGCTACTCCTCCAGGGGTCACCCTGTAACTACCAGGCTACTGGACGCTACCAACGGCAGGGTGCTGCTACACCTCCAGGGCTCACCCTGTAACTACCAGGCTACTGGAGAAAACCCGTTCTCTGGGATCAATTAAAATTACTGACCCGCTGCTGGATGACCATGGCCCCAGCATCTCCCACACCAAAACGGAGGTTTACTGACCGCTCTTACGACACCCCAGTACTCCTAACGTGGGAAAAAACTTCACATTACAGCCGGGACACATGGTACCCCAGAGGACCCTTTCGCAAGCGAACAAAATATCAAACTGCAACCTGATTAACAACCTCAATGAAAATACTTAGTTGTTACACGTGGGGTCTTGTTCCTCAACCCCCAAGACAGTTCGCCGACATGCCCACTTCTAATCCGAGTCGATGGACTCTTGTACTTCTTGGTAAAAACTTTCAATAATAACCATTTACAGACTGAGCAAGAGGGTATTAACTGCTAAATGCCATTACGTACCCTGGCTGTCTTCATGAAAGAACTGGGCAAGTTCCTCAAGTCAGTTCCTGATCAATCGGGCTGTGGTGCAAGATGAATTGCCTTTACCTTGACCTTTGAAGAGTTTCGAGAGTTTCACTAATCTCGGACTGGTGCTTGTCTGGTTAACCAGGCTGTTCCTGCTGGAGGCCCGCTGCCCCACATATCCATCACAGCCTGGTTGATCTGGCACGTGGTGAAGATACTTGTCCAGCCGTGTTTCTGATATCTTATGGTAAGATGTTGTATAGTCTGAGACCCCGAATGTTGATATAGTGTTCCCTTATTGTCCCCACCGCAACCCTGTTCCTCACTGGGTTTATTTTGCACTTCCTCCCATATCTCTTACTCCAGTATGTTGTTATGGCAGTGAGCAGATTTGGAACCAGGCCCTGCGGGAGGTGGGCATCAGGAGTCTGTTCGATCAGGCTTGCAGCAACCAGGAAGCCTGGTCTGGGACCGATCAGCGGGGGGCTGTGACCCCCGGAGAAGCGAATACAGCTTAAACAGAGGTAATCCATTATTAGTGTAGACACGTGACCGCCCGTCGGACGGGAGTGCCGGGCGCTGCCGTCGGACGGGAGTGCCGGGCGCTGCCGTCGGACGGGAGTGCCGGGCGCTGCCGTCGGACGGGAGTGCTGGGCGCTGCCGCACAAAGTAAGGCGTCAACCTCACTTTTAATTGCCATCAGCTAAACTCATCAATCTATTTAGATGGGAGTCATTAACTGAGTATACGTAACTGTTAGTAACTGTTGGCGCTCTGGCCATGTAGCAAATTAACAGAGCACCGCATCTGCGGTGACATCATCATGATGGTTCCTCGTGTCAGCAGCTTCCTTCTCTACATTGTTCTGTACGACAACCTTCTCATTCCCATTAGTGTCTTCTTCCTTCTTGGACATGAACTCCTATACTGGAGGAGGAAGAGGATATGTTGTGTGACTTAACCATGACCTTCCTTGGCAAAAAAAAAAAAGAGGTCAACTACTACGTGTTTCCCACACAGGTGTCACTTGTCTATCTGCACACGAAGCGCCCTCTTCATCAGGTAGCGCTCAAGTAGCGTCATCAGCTCACACACTGAAGGGTCCGGAATCGATCCCCAGCACGGGTGAAACTTTAGGCATGTTTTCTTACGCCTGCTGTCATTGTTCAACTAACAGTAAGCAGGTACCTGGATGTTAGCCGAATGTTGATGTTGCATCCTGGGGGACAAGATTAACATAGGTTGCCAGAAATGCTCTGCATAACCAGGATCTTTCTATATATCATGCCAATGATGTCAACTACGTCTGTAATAGTTGTGTCTTGTACTTTTAAAATAGATATACTATTACTACCAAACCTTTCCATTCATTCTGAATGGTCCACCTTGCACTGACCCACTAATTTCTACGCAGTGTCAGCGTCCCGGTGTCCACCTTGCACTGACTATCTTCTACTCAGTACCAGCGTCCCGGTGTCCACTTGCACTGACCCACTAACTTCTACGCAGTGCCACCGTCCACCTTGCACTGACTACCTTCTACTCGGTACCAGCGTCCCGGTGTCCTCAACCTCTACACTGCTTCCAAAGGGTAAAGAGATTTAACGTTAGAACTAAGTCGAGAGAACTGCTCTTAGATGCGCTATAATGATGAGGCCAGGTGGGGCCAGGAGCTATGAATCGACAGGTACAAGCAAGCCCAAGTATGTACAACCAGGTAACTGCTGCTTCCTAAGCATGGGGAATTTCTTTGTGTCTCAGGATATCTTCCACAAGTTTATTAAGCATCCACGAAGCTCTTTCCTACACGCGTCACCATTCCTCCACTACAACTGCTCTCTCCTTGTTGGTCAGAGTCTTCCCTTCCTTAGCAACATCCCCATCCTCGTAAGTTCCCTATCCTTAGCAACCTCCCCATCCTCGTAAGTCTCCCTATCCTTAGCAACCTCCCCATCCTCGTAAGTCTCCCTATCCTTAGCAACCTCCCCATCCTCGTAAGTCTCCCTATCCTTAGCAACCTCCCCATCATCGTAAGTCTCCCTATCCTTAGCAACCTCCCCATCCTCAGCAACCTCCCCATCCTCGTAAGTCTCCCCATCCTTAGCAACCTCCC
>NC_069402.1:29649369-29686869 GCF_026875155.1 Cherax quadricarinatus
CTCTGGTTAGTCATTCATACACGTCAAGAAAAGCAATGATTTTAGTACTGATTCTTGGGAGACCGCAATTCTTACCTTGAAATGAAATTGTGTTAGCAGTGAAGGTACACTACATGCACGATTTTATGAGTAGGCATGATAGTGGTCAAGAAGCTAGAAATTTGCTACATAGGTCAATCTCAGGAGGCAACAACCTTAGACAAAAATCAGGGAGCGCACGCGCGCACACACAAATATATATATATATATAATATATATATATATATATATATATATATATATATATAAAGTAAAAATAAAAATATATAACACCAAAAAAATAAACATAAAAAAGTACAGTGTGTTTTTTTGTGGAGGGACTTATGGATGGGGATATTTGTGTGGGCGATGTTTATCACATTTTGTTATGCAACTCCTCAATCTAAGTTTTAGAAGCTCGAGGTTTTCATTAAAGTTTGTTTCTGAAAATTTTAAAAGAAGGCTTCATCTAAATTAATATATTCACCTGAGGTGTCTAATTATAGGAGGAATTATGTATGTGAGAGTTTGACATTACTGCTACACTCACAGGCTTTACCACACCTTACACGCGTGACTGTCCTCCAGAGTGGTTGTACTCCAGCAGCCACGACTCAACTAAACTACTGTTACTAACTTATCAATCAGGTTCTTCCTGATCGCGGCCTGCAGACCCACATAGCCATCACAACTCCACAGTCACCCCACACCCCATGAAGAGGCGAAGGAGGTCAATACAATACACAGTTTTTGGAGTAGATGTAAACGTGGCCTGAAATGAGTGAAACCAGTGGATAAGCTTCGAGAGGCGGGGCCAGGAGCTATGCACCGACCCCTGTAAATACAGCAAGGTGCGTGCACCCACCACCGCTGCTGAGCAGCAGAAAAATAACACTGTTGTCACACTTAACTCTTAAGAGTGACCTACAAGTAATGATTCCCTTCCATGAAAGCAATTTCTAAACGAGTTAGAAAATGAAGCAATTTATATATATATGCACTAATAACCATAATCAAGAGGCAATTTTAGTGAGAGCCACAATTTACGAGTGTTATGCTGCCAGATATTACATTATAGAGTATTGTTAACATCCAGTCCCTGGCCACAACCTTATTTGAAGACAATAACAGCCAAAACAATATCCAATAATATATTTTTAAAACATTTTCTTACCTTTGCATTTTATAAATGTGGGTTATTATAATAAATTAAATTATACACTAGCCACAGTGTAGCGTAATAACCGGAGTGAAACTTTATACACTTCAATCCCAAGGTAACAATAGCTTGCACTGTCCTTCCAGTGTGTCTGTTACTGTGCTCTTAACAGCGGTGCCCCAGGCTGGAATTTCTACCTTAGGACGAAGATACTTACCCAAGGACTTGATGTACTGTTGTACACTATTTTGTCTGACCCTGTGTTTAACGCCACCCCTGAATAATAATAATAATATAATAATAATAATAATAATAATATAGAGAGCAAGTGTTGCCATACACAGAGGCTCGATTGTCACCAACACTCGCGGCCCGGTCCCAGACCAGGCCTCGTTATTGCAGGTGTTATACACAAGATCCATGTTTAAACGGAGGCCTGTGTGTGTGTGTGTGTGTGTGTGTGTGTGTGTGTGTGTGTGTGTGTGTGTGTGTATGTGTGTGTGTGTACATAAGCACGTACGTACATACGTACTCGCCGATTTGTGTCTTGCTGTTTTACGGGGGTCAAATCTCAACCTTTTTCGAGTTGCTGCGACCGATATTAAGGCGTGCATGACTGCCTGTTGGTTGTTACAGGCGTGGAGCTGCGTAGTGATGCACTCTCTCGCACTCTGTATTCAGTATTTGGTAAAAAAAAAAAAAATGCTGACTACTTTGGTTTACATTTGGGGCCTCGTGTTCTGTTGTGACCTGGTGTTCTGTTGGAACGTTCAAGTAGTGGATGCCAAAGTTCTGGCGTCCCATATACGACCTTGCCGCAACCAAGACATTCTCACTTTTCTGCTTAGAAAAACTTAACAAGTTCCTCCAAACCATTCCCGATCAGCCGGATACACCAGCCTGCGTGCAGCGGACAACCCCCCGTGTGACGAAGCCATCAAGCAGGAGGAGTGAACTGATGATCGGGGCGCAGGGGCGATGATCCTCGGAACCACCACCGGGTGAGACCCGGAGCTAGCCACACACGCGCGCGCACACACCCGGAGCTGGCCACACACGCACGCACGCACGCACGCACACCACACACACACACACACACACACACACACACACACACACACACACACACACACACACACACACCACAACCACCATCAGTTTCACCAGAGCGTCGACTCGAGGCCCAGAAAGGCCATGACCAAGGCCAAACCCCGGTCAAGGTGTCTAACACCTGCCAAATGTAATCACGAAATGGAGCTATAATCATGGCTCCGCCGCTATTATTCCTCATCAGAGACCAATCAAAATCCCTTACCAGATGGGCTAGGCGTTGTGATTGGCCAGGGCGAGGGGGGGGGTTAACCCGCCGCCGACGACCAATCGGAGCGCGCTATCTGATAGAGCTGAGGGTTTCATTTATTTTAACGCCTCCGGTAATAGCCCTTCACTACGCGGCTGCCAGGTATATTGATGTTCGTGTTTCCCGCACCTGATGCGGGACGCCATCACCACGACGGCGACAAGAACGATAAAGCTATTGGGAAACAGAACGACAAAGACGACCATTACACCTATTTCAACTTCACAGCTGCTAAACACTAAACTCTTACCAACTCTAAAACACGATACCACCGGCGTATGCAATCCACAACTGGCAACTCCCACCTCTCATCTACTGAAGCTTAAGGGAAAAAAAAAAACAATCCGAGTTCAGCATCACTTCAAGTGGTGGGATGTTGGAGAGAGCATCCTGCGTGTACCAGATGTTGTTGTGGTTCCGCCGAGCCAGAGGCGCACGGCTGGACACACCAAAACAATAGCAACAGTATCTAAAAAGTAAGAGAAGCTCAGCCTGGTGAGGGAGTTGGGTGTTCGACCAGGAAGGTACGACCAGGAAGGTACGACCAGGAAAGTACGACCAGGAAAGTACAACCAGGAAAGTACGACCAGGAAAGTACAACCAGGAAGGTACGACCAGGAAGGTACGACCAGGAAGGTACGACCAGGAAGGTACTACCAGAAAGTGTGTGACAAATAGTTTGAAAACCGACAAGTTGAAGATTGAGAGATACGCAACATATGGGAATCTTTATTAAGATTCCCATATGCTGCATAAATGTCTCAGTCTTCACTACCAGAAAGGTACGACCAGGAAGATACCACGAGGAAGGTACATAAGAAAGGAGGAACACTGCAGTAGGCCTGCTGGCCCATTCTGGGCAGGTCCTTAACAAATGCAACCCATAAAGAGAATGTTTGCCCAGCCCACTTTAGTTCTACCCTAACATAAGAACATAAGAACCTAATCTGGCTATCCATTATTGCGGGTTCTCTCTTGGAGAGAGATCCTAAAAACCTTATTTATATCCCTTTTGTTAATACCCATCTTCCACTTATACACCTCGATCATGTCTCCCCTCAATCTTCGTCCTACAAGTGAATTTAATTTAAGGGTCTTCAATCTTTCTTCATAAGGAAGATTTCTAATGCTATGAATAAATTTAGTCATTCTTCGCTGAATGTTTTCTAACGAATTTATATCCATTCTGTAATATGGAGACCAGAACTGAGCTGCGTAATCTAGGCGAGGCCTTACTAATGATGTATAAAGCTGTAATATAACCGCTAGACTTCTGTTGCTTAGGGTTGCTAAGCTTGAGATACGGCGACTGACGGAGGAAAACAAGAGGATTCGAAGTAATCCTCCTGTTGTGAGTCCTCAGGTCAAGAGAGGAACCTAGTCAGTGGCCGGCCAACATGGAACAAAACTGAAAATCAAGAAGTCTGTTGGAGTGGCAGAAACAACGAAGATCCAGAAGATTGCTGTGGAGACTTCCAACCCATTTTCGATGTTACCAGACGAATGTGGGTTGTCTACTGGGGACGTCACAACGAGCATCAAGGGAGCATTGGCAGACATGAGTGAGACATTCCTTCATACCCCAGTGAAGACCATCAAGAATGTCACGACAAATTCCACAAATGAAGGTAAAAACATTGTTTTAGTTGGAGACAGTCAGGTTAAGTTTATGGATAGGGCCTTTTGTCTTAGGGACAGGAAGAGGAGGCTCAGGGCATGTTTTCCTAGGGCTGGGATGGGGGATATTGTTAGCCGTCTGGACGACATCATGGAAGGTAATGGGAGCAATCCTATTATCTGCCTCAGTGCAGGAGGCAATGATGTTGGCAGACATAGGAGTGAGGACCTGATTAGCAAGTACAGGTCAGCAATAGAGATAATTAGGAAGAAGGGTGGGAACCCTGTCATATGTGGTATTTTGCCAAGGAGAGGAGTTGGAAACGAATGGTTGTCCAGGGCAATTGGTGTCAATTGCTGGCTGGACAAATACTGTAAGGAAAATGTGGTAACATTCATTGACAACTGGGACCTCTTCTATGGCAGATATGACATGTATGCCAGGGATGGGGTTCACTTATTTAGGTCTGGGGTGGGGGCACTGGCAACGGCAGTGGAGGGAGCTGTTAGGGCTTTAAACTAGGAATATATAGAGGTATGGGTTTTGGCGAGGATACAGTGAAATCCCAGTGTAGTAATACTATGAGTTCTAGGGGAACTAGTAATAGGCAGAATGAGGTGTATATATTGGAAAGCCAATGGCACTAGGTGACAAGGATAGTAGTAGGTTTAGTGAAAAAAACAGATATGAGCAGGAAGGGTAAAGAGAAAGTAGGGTCTTTAAAATTATATTATGCTAATAGCCGTATTGCTAGGAATAAGATGGATGAGTTGAGATTAGTTGCTAGTGCAAGTAACATTGGTGTATTTGCAATCACTGAGACATCGTTTAATTCCACAAGTCGGGACATGCCTTCGGAATGTCACATTCAGGGTTTTAAATTGTTCCAAGTAGATAGAAATATCGATAAGGGAGGTGGGGTGGCACTGTATGTCCGAGATCACTTGAACTGTTGCATAAAAACGGGTATTAAGTCTGAGGTAACACATACAGAGTCTGTCTGGATAGAATTTTCAGAGGGGCAGAAAAATTGATTCTAGGAGTGATATACCATCCCCCAAACTTAGGGACCAAGGGAAATTACTGTGGGAGGAAATTGTTAAGGCCACAAAGCACGATAATGTAGTAATTCTAGGGGACTTTAACTTGAGTCACATTGATTGAAATTTCTTGACTGGGAATTTAGAATCAAATGACTTCTTAGAAGTAGTTCAGGAATGTTTTCTGAAGCAGTTTGTGACAGAACCTGCAAGGGAAAATAACCTTCTTGATTTGGCTCTGGCGAGCAAGGAAACCCTTGTTAATAATGTAGAAATCACAAATCAATTACCTTTAGCATAGAATGAAAGTACGATAGTAGGAACAACTCAGTAACAGTTCCAGATTTTCGCTTAGCAGATTACAATGGGCTTAGAGAACACTTATCATCTGTTGGCTGGGGTAACGAAGAGCGCTATCAATATGACAGTTTTCTGAACACCATACATGCTGCTCAAAGAACGATTATCCCGTATAAAGAAATTAGATCAAATAGAAATGACCCAAAATGGATGAATAATAGGCTGAAATATCTACTAGGGCATAAGAAAGGAATTTATAGGCGTATCAAAAGAGGTGAGGGTCATCTTATTAATCAGCATATTGACATTAAGAGGGACGTTAAAAAGGGGATAAGAAAAGCTAAACGGGACTATGAAATTAAAGTTGCTAGGGATTCGAAAACTAACCCAAAAAGATTTTTCCAGGTCTATAGAACGAAAGTTAGAGATAAGATAGGTCCCCTTAAAAATAACTATGGGCATCTTACTGACAAAGAGAATGAAATGTGCTCAATTTTAAATAATTTTCTCTCGGTTTTTACACAGGAAGACACTAACAATATTCCAGTAATTAATTTTTATAGTGGGCCTGAAGAAGATAAATTATGTAACATCACAGTCACTAGTGAAATGGTTATGAAACAAATACATCGACTGAAGCAAAATAAGTCGCCGGGTCCTGATGAGCTTTTTTCAAGGGTTCTTAAGGAATGCAAAATGGAACTCTGTGAACCATTAATATTTTTAATTTCTCTTCAAATAGGTGTAGTGTCTGATATGTGGAAGATGGCTAATGTAATTCCTATTTTTAAATCAGGGGTCAAGTCGTTACCGTCAAATTACCGCCCAATAAGCCTGACCTCAAATGTAGGCAAATTACTAGTCAATTATAGCTGAGATTATAAGAAGTCATCTCGATAAGCATAGCTTGATTAATGATACTCAGCATGGATTCACGAGAGGCCGTTCTTCTCTAACTAATTTATTAACTTTCTTCAGTAAAGCTTTTGAGGCTGTTGATCACGATAAAGAATTTGATATTATTTACTTAGATTTTAGTAAGGCTTTTGATAGAGTTCTGCACCAAAGACTGTTAAAGAAAGTGGCAGTTCATGGCATTGGGGGAAAAGTGTTCTCGTGGGTCGAGTTATGGCTCACAGACAGGAAGCAGAGAGTTTCCATAAATGGGGTTAAATCCGAGTGGGGATCTGTAACAAGTGGCGTTCCACAGGGATCAGTCTTGGGCCCCTTGTTGTTTATAATATATATTAATGATCTTGATGAGGGAATCACTAGTGAAATGAGCAAATTCGCCGATGACACAAAGATAGGTAGGATAATTGATTCAAACGTAGATATCAGGGAACTTAAGGAGGATTTAGACAAACTCTATTCTTGGTCAGAAAAGTGGCAGATGCAGTTCAATGTAGATAAATGCAAGGTTCTGAAGCTCGGGAGTGTCCATAACCCTAGCACTTATAAGTTAAATCATGTAGAACTTAGCCATACAGATTGCGAAAAGGACTTGGGGGTTATGATAAGCAGCAACCTTAAACCAAGACAGCAATGCCTAAGCGTACGTAATAAGGCAAATAGATTATTGGGATTTATATCAAGAAGTGTAAGCAACAGAAGTCCAGAGGTTATACTGCAGCTTTATACATCATTAGTAAGGCCTCACCTAGATTATGCAGCTCAGTTCTGATCTCCATATTACAGAATGGACAAAAATTCGTTAGAAAACATTCAGCATAGAATGACTAAATTAATACATAGCATTAGAAATCTTCCTTATTAAGAAAGATTGAAGACTTTAATTACATTCACTTGTCAGACGAAGAATGAGGGGAGACATGATCGAAGTGTATAAGTGGAAGATAGGTATTAATAAAGGGGATATTACTAAGGTCTTGAGGATATCTCTCCAAGAGAGAACCCGCAGTAATGGATTTATATTAGACAAGTTTAGATTTAGAAAGGACATAGGGAAGTATTGGTTTGGAAATAGGGTAGTTGATGAGTGGAACAGTCTACCTAGTTGGGTTATCCTCAACAAGACCAACACCAATCAAGTTGAAGAAAAGCCTCCAAGTTACATCGTTTTACCGGTCAGCAACGTTGCCAATAATGTTTCAAAAATGTTTGACAGAAAACTGGCTAAAATATCTACCAGCTCTTCAACTACTATTAGAAACCTGATACAAAAACCCAAGCATGATTCTCACACAAGTGCAGGAATTTACACTATACCATGTGGGGGGTGTGACAAGGTATATGTAGGGGAAACAGCCAGATCTCTGGACATCAGGATCGCAGAACACAAAAATGCTTGTAGAAATGATGACCGCAAAAATGCGTGTGTTCAACATAGGGACGATGTTGGACACCTCATGAAATTCAATGAAGCTAAACTAGTGATTAAAGAAGACTTAAGACGGAGAAAATGCATTGAAGCTGCCCTAATCGCTGTCAGTAACACTATAAAGCAAAAATCCGGTAGTTACAGTATCTCAAAATTGCTAATCAACAGGATATTACCAATTCTGGAAACTGCTGTTACATGATGTCAGCAGGCCCCTCTCCAGCCATCCGTCGCACCTCCTTAGTTCCACTACTACTACTACTACTACCACCTCTACCCACACGACACTTCACCTGACTCCTGCCATTATATATACGCGCTTTCTTAGTTTTCTCTGTATTAGGACTGAAGAAGCCACTCGTGGCGAAACGTTCCCTTTAATAAATGTCCTGAACTGTATGTCCTGAACTGTACATAAGTGTCTTTTTCCACATCTTGTCGGTATCATCATACCTTTTCCTCTCTGCTTTCTATTGGTAAGCCATGCCTCTATACCATGAGCTGCCACTTTTCTTAAGAGTCTTTTGTGAGGTATTCTATCGAAGGCTTTACTAAAATCCAAATAAACAATATCATATTCTTTTTCACTGTCTACTGCCTCAAATGTTCTATTGAAGAACGTCAGTAAATTTGTCAGGCAGGAACGATCTCTCGTGAACCCATGCTGAGATTCATTTATCAAGTTATGCTCTTCAAGGTGACTTCTAATAATGTCAGCTATAATTGATTCTAGTAACTTGCCCACTATAGATGTCAGGCTTATTGGACGGTAATTTGAAGGAACGGACTTATCCCCTGATTTGAATATAGGAACCACATTAGCCAGCTTCCACAACTCTGGCACAACACCAGTAAGGATGGACGCATTAAACACACTCGTTAATGGCTGACTAAGTTCCATCTTGCATTCCTTAAGTACCCTGGAAAACAACTCGTCGGGCCCCGGGGACTTATTTTGCAAGTATATAATTTATCTATCTGGATTAAGCGAATAATATTTCTGTTTCTTGATTATAATAATTATAGAGAACATTATTTTTTCACTTTCACTCGGTTATGATAATTACATATTTTTTCAACCTCTGGTTTCATTATAAAAAAAACCAGGTAATTCTATAAAAATGTGATTTAAATTCTTTTATTGCCAATTATTTCCATTTTGAAAAAAAAAATTAAACGAATTTATATTTGGAGATAAATCACTCTTAGTGAGTGGAAATGTTAATTCCAGTGTTAACTCCCCCAGTGTTGAACCTTCCAGTAATGAACCCTCTGGTGTTGAACCTTCCAGTATTTAACCCCTCTGGTACTGAACCCCCCCAGTGTCGAACCTTCCAGTACTGAACCTTTCAGTATTGAACCCCCCAGTGTTGAGCCTGTGGAAGGGCGCAGGCAGGCGCTAGTGGTGGGCCACCACGGGTGTACAAGGTGGATGGATACGGGCAGGAGAAGCGTACCTAGTACACCAGTAGTAGCAGTGTACTAGTACACTCAAGTCCACACTGTGGGATCCACCGTCAGGGTCCTCATACAGTACCAGGTTAAAACTTAGGGTCTCTCTCTCTGGTAGAGGGACTAATTTCAGTGTGCTGATCTGGAACAAGTTTCCTCCAACATTTTACGAGTGCGATCCATCTTTCTCAGTTGCATTCCAGGAAGGATAGCCTAAAGTATTTTGGAAACTCCAGTGGTTCAAGGTTTTGAAAGGTTGCAGGCAGGCAGGGAAAATTACCTATGTTTTCTCCAGATCTGTTATTTTACTATGTGCCTTAAACTGGACTATTTGACCTCAAGTGTTCCAGGGTGAAAGATCCAGTGTTCTCGCTCTATGAGTTCTAGTTATAGATCCAGTGTTCCAGTTACAACTCCAGTGCTTCAGTATAAGAGATCCAATGTTACCAATCTAGTGTTCCAATGTTCCCAGTCTGAGAATTCTAGCTTTCCCCATCTATGAGTGCCAGTGTTTTAAAGATAGCCAGTGCTACAGTGAGATAGATCTAGTGTTCCAGTCATTGAAAACACAGATAAACTAAAGAACATCATTACGTACTTGGCATGTTTTCCGTTGAAGAGTTTTGCTATCCAGGTATCCAGCCTACCACAATCCCCGCAGTAGTAATACTGTCTCCTGGAAGGTATCGTACTTTCCGGCATATAAGGCGCACAATCATGCGAGACACATATGATGTTTCCAAGCAGTTGTAAAGCAACGTTAATAAACAACTGCTAAAACGTAACTCTGTAGCACCACCAGCAGGTCTCACTTAGTACCCCCAGATGACTCTAGCACCACTAGCAAGTCTCACCTAGTACCCCCAGATGACTCTAGCACCACTAGCAGGTCTCACCTAGTACCCCCAGATGACTAGCACCACTAGCAGGTCTCACCTAGTGCCCCCAGATGACTGTAGCACCACCAGCCGGTCTCGCCTAGTACCCCCAGATGACTCTGTAGCACCACCAGCAGGTCTCGCCTAGTACCCCGAGATGACTCTGTAGCACCACCAGTAGGTCTCACCTATTACCCCCAGATGGTTCTGTAGCACCACCAGCAGGTCTCAGTACCCCCAGATTGTTCTGTAGCACCACCAGCAGGTCTCGCCTAGTACCCCCAGATGGTTCTGTAGCACCACCAGCAGGTCTTTCCTAGCACCCCCAGATGGTTCTGTAGCACCACCAGCAGGTCTTTCCTAGCACCCCCAGATGGTTCTGTAGCACCACCAGCAGGTCTTTCCTAGCACCCCCAGATGGTTCTGTAGCACCACCAGCAGGTCTTTCCTAGCACCCCATGACCTACCTTTGACAGTAACCTTCAGCATAAAAGGCGCAGGCTGATTTTACAAGACTTTTTGTAGGGAAAAAAGCGCGCCTTATATGCCAGATAATACAGTAAGTCTTCCTACATTATTATCTCAATATCTTTAGCATTCCAGTAGCGATCAGCAAGCTGGTTCAATTTTGCTTTGAACTTTCCACTTTGTCTTCGCTGAACTTGGCTGATCAGGCTCTGATCCATGGGTCTGGGACCGGGCCGCAGGGAGCGGTGACCCCTGAAAACATCCTTCAGGTATTCATGTATTCTTGCCCCCCCCCCGGACCTCCATTTCCTCCAGCTGCATCCATCCAAAACCACAGTGTCCTCTTGTTTGTACCTCTTACCTCTTTTCTTCTATCCCATACTTCTTCCCCACTCCACGACATACACTGTATCCACCACCATTTTAGTTTCTTCCCTTCATTTTCCTTTTTCTATATCACCATATTTTGTTCACTTTTCTTTCCTACGTCTCTGTTCCTTCCCTTGATCCTTCTTCCTCAGCTCGCCTCTCCCTCCCACCCACACTTGAGGGTGATATCTGGGCGGCCTCACAACCGGGATGAGAAAGAATAGCCTAATTTGGTGAGCTAGACCGGGTTAGTTGAGACAGGGCAGGCGGACCATCCCTTGATAGACTCGCCACAAATCAATATAACACCTCCCTCTATCCCCTCCATCTCTCCCTCACTTCCTCTACTCCATCTCTCTCTCTCTCTCTCATTTCCTCTACTCCATCTTTCTCTCTCTTACTTCCTCTACTCCATCTCTCTCTCTCACTTCCTCTACTCCATCTCTCTCACTTCCTCTACTCCATCTTTTTCTCACTTCCTCTACTCCATCTCTCTCTCTCACTTCCTCTACTCCATCTCTCTCACTTCCTCTACTCCATCTCTCTCCCTCACTTCCTCTACCCATCTCTCTCTCTCACTTCCTCTACTCCATTCTCTCTTTCCCCATCCTTCCCTCCACATCTCGCTCCTAACCCCCTTCGTCTATCGCTCTATCTCTATTCTCTCCATTTTTCTGTCTCCCCACAACCTCAATCTTCCCCTAACTCACCACCCCACGCCTGTTCCCTCCAACTCAACATCCCAAGCCCACTCCCTATTCTCCATCACCTCACACCATCACCTCAACCCTTACTACACCCCCTCACCTCAACCTTTACTCCGCCTTCCACACCTCAACCCATACTCCCCCTCATATCAACCCCTACTCCTCCACCTCATCTCGACCCGTACTCCTTCCCCTCACCTCAACTCCTCCTTCCCCTCACCTCAACCCCTACTCCTCCCTTCACCTTAACCTACTCCCCCTCACCTCAACCTCTGCTCCTCCCCCTCACCTCAACCTCTACTCCTTCCCCTCACCACAACCCCTACTCCTCCCCCTCACAACCCCTACTCCCCCTCATCTCAACCCGTACTCCTCCCCCTCACCTCAACCCCTACTCCCCCTCACCTCAATCCCTACTCCTCCCCCCACCTCAACCCCTACTCCTCCCCCTTCACCTACCAGCAGCCTACACCAGATGTAAACTAAATCTGGATAAACAGACGGACGAGAAGAACAAACAAAAGAGAACAGAGGATATTTGATAAACCCAGGAAATGAATTTTAAATTACGTGGGTAAGCAGAGAGAGAAAGATAAGAAGTCAAGAACGAGAGAATAGGATAATAAAGAAAGGAGATAAGAGAAGTGGAGTTGATAAGGAAATGAGAAAGAAGTCGCATTAAGCCCAAGGAGTTACGTGCACAAAAGTGTAACTGAATTAAAGTGAAGGACGATAAATAGAGGAGAGTACGATAAATAGTACGGAGGAGACAGAAAGTGAGGAGAGAAATGAGAAGACTGAGACGGATAAGTAAATGGAATGAGTCGGTATAGCAACAAAAAAAAAAAAAGAAACGGGAGGAATGAGGAAGATATGGAGGACTCAGAGGATACAGGAAGATAATGAAAAGAATCAGGAAGATAGGAAGGACAAGGAGGGGAAAAAAAGGGAAGGATAATGGATCACAACAGACCGAAATGTTTTATGTAATATCGTGGATTCCGGGAAGGAGGAGGTCACCGCCCTCGAGCCCCGGTCCCACACTAGGACTCCCAGCTGGCGCCGGTCCCACACTAGGACTCCCAGCTGGCGCCTCCCACCGGCTCCGCTGGCGTGTCACACTAGGACTCCCAGCTGGCGCTGGTCCCACACTAGGACTCCCAGCTGGCGCCGGTCCCACACTAGGACTCCCAGCTGGCGCCGGTCCCACACTAGGACTCCCAGCTGGCGCTGGTCCCACACTAGGACTCCCAGCTGGCGCCGGCCTGACTTATTTTCCTTATACCTGGAGTCTACCTGGAGGGGGTTTCGCGGACCAACGTCCCCGCGGTCCGGTCCGTGACCAGGCCTCTGTTATTTACCTTTGATATACCTTTGAAGAGTTTTGAGAGTTTAACTACTCTCAAAGCCCGGCCATGGGCCAGGGTCGTCCGGTGCTTGCCGGATCAACCAGGCTGTTGCTGCTGGAGGCCCGCTGCCCCACATATCCATCACAGCCTGGTTGATCAGACACCTGGTGAAGATACTTGTTCAGTTTCCGTGTTTCTGATATCTTCTGGTAAGATGTTGAAAAGTCTGGGACCCCGGATGTTGATGCAGTGTTCCCGTATTGTCCCCACCGCACCCCTGCTCCTCGCTGGGTTTATTTTACACTTCCTCCCATACCTCTCACTCCAGTATGTTGTTATGGCAGTGTGAAAATTTGAGACCAAGCCCTCGAGTACTTTCCAGGTATATATTATCATGTATCTATCTATCCTCCTCCGCTCCATGTTCAAGACTTGAAGGCGTTCCCAGTAATTTAGGTGCTTTACTGGCTCAATGTGAGTAGTAAACGTTCTCTGTATTTGTTCCAGCTGTGATATTTCTCCTGCCTTGAGCAATAATCTAAGTGAGGGAGCACTAGCGATCTGAAGAGTGTCACCATCGGCATTATTTCCCTTGTTTTGAAAGTTCTCATTACCCACCCCGTCATCCTCCTGGCTGTCGTGATCTTTGTCTTACGGTCTTTACAAGTTCAGCTGATATAATTATTCCCAGGTCTTTTACGTGTTCCTTACGTTCTATTTGGTGACCCTCTTTAGTTATATATATAGTGCTCCTTTTGAGTTCTTCATTCTCTCCATACCTAAGTAGCTGGAACTTATCACCACTGTACATCACGTCGTTCTCCACTGCCCACTGGAAAACCTTGCTTATGTCTTCCTATACTTTTTCAGTGTCCTCTACCGTAGTGACTTTCATGTTTATTTTAGTGTCATCAGCATATGATGATACGAAAGTGTGACGGGTGTTTTTATCTATGTCAGCTATAAGGATGAGAAACAGCAGAGGTGCCAGGACAGTGCCTTGGGGCACTGAGCTTTTGACCTCGCTAATGCTGGATCTTGCCCTGTTTACTACTACTTGTTGTGTTCTGGGTGTTATGAACCGGAAAATCCATCTGCCTACCTTCCCCGTAATGCCCATGGCCTTCATTTTGTGCGCTATCACTCCATGATCGCATTTGTCAAACGCCTTTGCAAAATCTGTGTAAATCACATGTGCGTTTTGGTCGTCTTCCAATGCGTCAGTAATTCTGTCATAATGGTTCAGCAGCTGTGACAGACATGATCGTCCTGCTGTAAAACCATGCTGGTTCGGGTTGGTTGTGCTGGTCCATGAAATTTGTAATCTGCCGTCTCATCACTCTTTCGAAGGTTTTTATGATGTGAGAGGTTAGGGCTACTGGTCTGTAATTTTTAGCTAGTGCTCTACTACCTCCCTTATGCAAAGGAGCTATGTCTGCACTCTTTAAGGTCTCCGGTATTTCACCTAGATCTAAGCTCTTTCTCCAAAGAATACCGAGGGCTCGTGCTAATGGTACTTTGCACTTCTTTATAAATAGAGCATTCCGTGAATCTGGTCCAGGTGCTGAGTGGGCATGTTGTCCATTTCTTTTACGAAATCTATGGGATTTGTACTAATGTCTGTTAGGTGGTCTGCGCGGCCTTCTGCTGGAGTGAAAAATATTTCTGCATTTTCTACCTTGCTGTCATTTAGTAGGTTACTGAACACCGACTCATACTGTTCTTTCAGGATTTCACTCGTTTCCTGTTCGTCGTCAGTATACGAATCTCCTCTGAATAATGGTCCAATTCTACAGGTGCTGGTGCACCTCTCCTTACTGAGAGGTAATGAAAGAAGGTTGGAGTGCGCGTGGCGCTTGCGCAATTTTCCCAAATAATTACACCATATATTGTACACTATTACTTGAGATTAATTAAAATTACTCTTATGCACAATTTCAGTTCACTGTATCACTGCCCATTCACATCCTTATTCCCTCGTTACATCACTTATACGATAGTTCAATATTCATCTGATTGTTTAGTCCACTTCTCTGTCGATCTCTGGCAATAATTATTCGTTGGTGTTTGACCCATGTATATATGCCATATATGATACACTATGTATTGGGTATTTGTCAGATTGTTGTAATCCACAGTAAAGATCACTATATCACTGAACATCAATACCTCGTCACTTACTATATTACGTATGACGAATGAGTAACAATCCTTCAGTATACAACAACACGACCCACTGAGTGGAAACACCTAGTTCACAACCCGCTCCCCTTCTATAATTTTACTAATTATATCTTCTATTTTACTGCGGTTTTAACAATAGTTTTTTTTCGTTTCTTAACTTTTCTGCTCTTGAAATTTATGCTAGTACCTGATCTTTCTTATTTCCCCTCACTGATCAACGTTCACTGATAGTCACAAACTGTTCCCTGTGTGACACCCTCCAGTAACAGCCGTTATTCTCAGGCCCGGCACTCTACACTTGACACTATAATCTATAAATAACAAAAAAAAGGTACAATACCGTGACTGGAACAATATACAAATAACCCGCACATAGAAGAGCTTACGACGACGTTTCGGTCCGACTTGGACCATTTAATAAGTCAGACCGAAACGTCGTCGTAAGCTCCTCTTTCACTATAATCAGTGAAGAGAAAAAAAAATTTATCTTCACTGATCACTTACATTTCCTTTATGTGGGGATTAAATGAGTATATGCACTTTAAGTTTTGCACACGCCTATTTTCCGTCTATTAAAAAAAATTCTAGTGTGTTCTTGCCTTGCCTTCAAAATTATTCTTTTTTTTTTTCATTGCTGCTGGTTGCAATAAATCTTCCTGTCTGTCGTGCAGTTATATAATTTTTAAAGTGATGACCAGGTCCCTTCATGTTCTAAGAAATACCTGTAAAGCAACTAGTGTCTCTAAGTTAAATATATTAACTCCGTGATGCATTTGGTTACTCACCTTTCAACCTTTTCTATCCTGTTGCAGGCTTGCAGCACCGCGTTAATCTATTAGCAACGGCCATGAACAACGGCCAGTAACAACAGCCATTAACAATAGCCAGTAAAAACGGACAGTAATAGTCGCAGGTACCACTCGTCAAATTCAAAAAATTGTACTCAGTAATGGCTTCACCAAATTACTAAGTACACTAATTACTAAATGTACAAGAGTTTACAACAAAAGTCAGCTTAAATAAAAGCTATCGAAGAGACTCGGAGTGTGAGTGGAAGGAACTATTTCCTAGACCAAGTAAGAGAAACATCCTCCCAGCAACTTCCCTCTCACTAGTCCTCACCCTTCAACTTCCTCCCTTAGGTTCAGGTCTTCTCCATGTGGTGGCCCGGCAGTGGCTTCAGAAGGAGTGTCGGAGTTTGTACAAGTGATGTACCATTTACAGCCCTATGGCAGTGGCAGCCCTTCCTTTCCTAAGAGGTTAATTAAGGTGCCGCCACACAGCTGACAGTCACTGGACAACCACTAGATGGCCCTGGTCGCCGCGCTTACAGTTAGCGAGGATAACTACAAGAGTGTGGTTCGTTGTCTTGCGTGCGCCGAATATTCAGCGCACGCAACAAAGCACCACTGGTGGGTGAAACATCGTCAAATAAACGTTTTTCCCCAGCTCAAAGTGCGAATTTCCAACTGTCGGCTTACACTAGTGTGTGGCTGTTGATGAGCAGACAGTGTTCCTTTGTTGCACCACGCGCACAATAAGAGAACACTGTGTTAACATCCGTGATCCAAGATTCTTTATCCAGCTAAGATCATATATGTATATCTTTGATATACCTTTAATGAGTTTCAAGAGTTTTTCTACTCTGGCAGCAAACTTAAAAGTTTTCAAAATAACGGAGACCTGGTAACCTCCACCAACTGCCAGATGAGCCAGACTGTGGAGATTATATACATGAGCAGGGCGCTAACAGCAACAGCCTGATCAACCAGGAAGCCTGATCTCAAGCATGTTATATTACATGCTAAAGCGCCTATTCGTAACATTCAAATATTCTTTCAAAGATTCACAGTGTTTGTGCCCCCCGAGTTGTGTTTGCATGGGTCGAATCATAGTTTCCGGCTTTACCAATTTCTATCCTCTTGGACACTATCATACCTAACTGACTCAAGAAATCGTAATGACACGATTGCAAACAAACCATACCCCCGGCCGGGATTGAACCCGCGGTCGTAGTCTCAAAACTCCAGCCCGTCGCGTTAGCCACTAGACCAGCTAGCCACAATACCTACTCTGGAAACCGTGTATGGTGTTTACCTCCAATTCCTTTTCTAGTTTAAAACTATACTCCGAGACAGAAGAAGTATTTCCTGACATCCCTAATGATCAAGAGCTTCTACACAGATCCATCAAGACTAAGATACTTACCTGGACTCTACCTGGAGGGAATTCCGGGGATCAACGTCCCCGCGGCTTCCATTATTATAATCATGAGGAAGCGCTAAACCCGTAGGATTATACAGCGCCTGTGGGGGGATGCAAGGTATTCAGGCTTAATTCAGGGAACTGGAATACAATCCAATTCCTTAGATCAAGAGCCCCTCTCCAGCGTCAAGGAACCTCCCTTGAGCGGCTCATTGGTTTCCAGACTGAGGGACCAATTACCTCATCTGTCTTCGTACTTCACAATACTCCACTGATAAAGCCACAGGGTGGCTTTATCAGCGGAGTAGCATTGTGTCTTCAAATAGACACACCCAGGTGCTGCAAGTGTCTAACAGACACACTCAGGTGCTGCATCTAACAGACGCACCCAGGTGTTGCAAGTGTCTAACAGACGCACCCAAGTACTGCAAGTGTCTAACACACACACCCTGGTGCTGCAAGTGTCTAACAGACACACCCAGGTGCTGCAAGTGTCTAACACACACACACAGGTGCTGCAAGTGTCTAACACACACACACACAGGTGCTGCAAGTGTCTAACACACACACACAGGTGCTGCAAGTGTCTAACACACACACACAGGTGCTGCAAGTGTCTAACACACACACACAGGTGCTGCAAGTGTCTAACACACACACACACACACAGGTGCTGCAAGTGTCTAACACACACACACACAGGTGCTGCAAGTGTATAACACACACACACAGGTGCTGCAAGTGTCTAACACACACAGGTGCTGCAAGTGTCTAACACACACACACACAGGTGCTGCAAGTGTCTAACACACACACACAGGTGCTGCAAGTGTCTAACACACACACACACAGGTGCTGCAAGTGTCTAACACACACACACAGGTGCTGCAAGTGTCTAACACACACACACAGGTGCTGCAAGTGTCTAACACACACACACACAGGTGCTGCAAGTGTCTAACACACACACACAGGTGCTGCAAGTGTCTAACACACACACACAGGTGCTGCAAGTGTCTAACACACACACACAGGTGCTGCAAGTGTCTAACACACACACACACACACAGGTGCTGCAAGTGTCTAACACACACACACACAGGTGCTGCAAGTGTATAACACACACACACAGGTGCTGCAAGTGTCTAACACACACAGGTGCTGCAAGTGTCTAACACACACACACACAGGTGCTGCAAGTGTCTAACACACACACACACAGGTGCTGCAAGTGTCTAACACACACACACACAGGTGCTGCATGTTAACAACACACAAGGGCTGCAGTGTCTAACACACACACACAGGTGCTGCAAGTGTCTAACACACACACACACAGGTGCTGCAAGTGTCTAACACACACACACACAGGTGCTGCAAGTGTCTAACACACACACACAGGTGCTGCAAGTGTCTAACACACACACACAGGTGCTGCAAGTGTCTAACACACACACACAGGTGCTGCAAGTGTCTAACACACACACACAGGTGCTGCAAGTGTCTAACACACACACACACAGGTGCTGCAAGTGTCTAACACACACACACAGGTGCTGCAAGTGTCTAACACACACACACAGGTGCTGCAAGTGTCTAACACACACACACAGGTGCTGCAAGTGTCTAACACACACACACAGGTGCTGCAAGTGTCTAACACACACACACAGGTGCTGCAAGTGTCTAACACACACACACAGGTGCTGCAAGTGTCTAACACACACACACAGGTGCTGCAAGTGTCTAACACACACACACAGGTGCTGCAAGTGTCTAACACACACACACAGGTGCTGCAAGTGTCTAACACACACACACAGGTGCTGCAAGTGTCTAACACACACACACAGGTGCTGCTATGCCTCTTCGCTCTCTTTAAGCGTCTTAAAACATCCTGTCATTTATCTCTGATTTACCTGTGACCTGTTTCTGGAACTTTCATACACAGGCGACCAGGCTGTTGCTGCTGGCAGCCCACCACCTCACTGCCCATATCCAGTATCAAGTTCCCAGAGTATTTTCTACATCATGATGATGTTCCCTTTGCTCGTCTAGGATGTAAAAGTTCCGAAAGTTCTTGTAGTCCAAACGCCATAGTGCGGCGCTGTAACAGCGTGTGCACGTGAGCGTGTGCACGTGAGCGTGTGCACGTGAGCGCGCGTACTACACCCTATGTTTATCTTTTAAGAAAATCTGTGTGCATTTTTGCGCGTCCGTGTGTACACAAGACTTACTGTGGATATTTCACTACAACGCGGAGATGCAGCGCTACCACGTGTGTGCATCCAGGAGCAGTGTACGCACCACACTCCGTATACACTAGCATGTACAACTGTGTGTGTGTACTCACCTAATTATGGTTGCAATGGTCGAGACTCAGCTCCTGGCCCCGCCTCTTCAATGATTGCTACTAGGTCCTCTCTCTCCCTGCTCCATGAGCTTTATCATACTTCATCTTAAAGCTATGTATGGTCCCTGTTTCCACTACCTCACTTGCCAGGCTATTCCACTTCCTGCCTACTCTATGACTGAAGAAATACTTCCTAACATCCCTTTGACTCATCTGGGTCATCAACTCCCAATTGTGACCCCTTGTTTCTGTGTCCCCTCTCTGGAACATCCTGTTTCTGTCCATTTTGTCTATTCCACGCAGTATTTTGTATGTTGTTATCATGTCTCCCCTAACCCTCCTGTCCTCCAGTGTCGTCAGGCCGATTTCCCTTAATCTTTCTTCAAAGGACATTCCCCTTAGCTCTGGAACTAACCTTGTCGCAAACCTTTGCACTTTCTCTAATTTCTTGACGTACTTGATCAAGTGTTGGTTCCAAACAGGTGCTGCATACTCCAATATGGGCCTGACGTACACGGTGTACAGTGTCTTGAACGATTCCTTACCAAGGTATCGGAACGCTATTCTCAGGTTTGCCAGGCGCCCATATGCTGCAGCAGTTATCTGGTTGATGTGTGCTTCCGAAGACGTGCTCGATGTTATACTCACCCCAGGATCTTTCTCCTTGAGCGAGGTTTGCAGTCTTTGGCCACCTAGCCTATACTCTGTCTGCGGTCTTCTTTGCCCTATTCCGATCTTCCCGACTTTGCATTTGGCGGTGTGTGTGTGTGTGCGCGCGCGCGCGCGAGTGCGTGCCCGGGAGGAATGGGACGAAGGTAGAACGATGTACATAAGTAATTAATCATGTGGAGGGGTGAGGTGTTGGTGTTGCAGGTGCTGGTTTGCAGGTGCTGGTGTTGCGTGCGGTGTTGCAGGTGTGGGTTGGGCAGGTGCTGGTGTTGCAGTGCTGTGTTGCAGGTGCTGTTGTTGCAGGTGCGGGTGTTGCAGGTGCGGTTTGTAATGGGGTGTTCATGACTGCTGCAAGTTTTCTGTTGCAGGTTTGGTGTTGCAGTTGGTTGCAGTGTTGGTGTTGCAGGAGTTGGTTTTGCAGGTGTTGGTGCGCAGGCGTTTAGTTGTTGCGGGTGTTGGTGTTGCAGGTACTGGTGGTTTAAAGGGCAATGTTTGTTGTGTTTGGTGTGTGTGTGTGTGTGTGTGTGTGGTGTGTGTGGTGTGTGTGTGTGTTTGTGTGTGTGTGTGTGGGGGTGTGTGTGTGCGCGCGAGAGAGAGAGAGAGAAGAAGAGAGAGAGAGAGAGAGAAGAGAGAGAGGAGAGGGGAGAGAGAGAGAGAGGAGAGTTTTAATCTCTCATCTTACATGTTGGTGAAGCAGAAAGAATAAAGACTAGCGATCCTGGCGAGGAATGCAACGAGGCAATTAAAGTAAGGCACACCTGACGAGGGAACTACTTAACGAGGTAGTTACGAGCAATACGCCTGGAAATGGAAGAACATAATGGAGCAGTCAGCTGTAAATTACCTCGGACCGATTTCAAGATTTCTTCCTTGTTGACGTGCGTTCTCGGTCAATATGAAGACTGAGTCTCAAGTCGCACAGCCTCTGGTACAAGTCGCACAGCCTCTGGTACAAGTCGCACAGCCTCTGGTACAAGTCGCACAGCCTCGGGTTTAAAAGATTCGCACCAGCCTCTGGTACAAGTCGCACAGCCTCTGGAAAACAAGTCGCACAGCCTCTGGTACAAGTCCCCACGGGCCTCTGGAAACAAGTCGCACAGCCTCTGGTACAAGTCGCACAGCCTCTGGTACAAGTCGCACAGCCTCTGGTACAAGTCGCACAGCCTCTGGTACAAGTCGCACAGCCTCTGGTTACAAGTCGCACAGCCTCTGGGTACAGTCCACCCTTTTAAATTTCCCGCCACAGCCCTGGTCCGTCGCACAGCCTCTGGTCTCGCAACAGCCCCTGGTAACCCAAAGTCGCCAGCCTCTGGTACAATCGCACAGCCTCTGGTACGTCGCACAGCCTCGGGTACAAGTCGCACAGCCCGGGGAAAGCCCGCACAGCCCTGGACAAGTCGCACAGCCTCGGGTCAAGTCCACAGCCTCTGAACAAGTCGCACAGCCTCTGGTACAAGTCGCACAGCCTCTGTACAAGTCGCACAGCCTCTGTACAAGTCGCACACCCCTCGGGTACAAGTCGCACAGCCTCTGTTACAAGTCGCACAGCCTCTGATACAAGTCGCACAGCCTCTGTACAAGTCGCACAGCCTCTGTACAAGTCGCACAGCCTCTGTACAAGTCGCACAGCCTCGTACAAGTCGCCCAGCCTCTGTACAAGTCGCACAGCCTCTGTACAAGTCGCACAGCCTCGGGTACAAGTCGCACAGCCTCTGATACAGTCGCACAGCCTCTGATACAAGTCGCACAGCCTCTGGTACAAGTCGCACAGCCTCTGGTACAAGTCCGCACAGCCTCTGGTACAAGTCGCACAGCCTCTGTACAAGTCGCACAGCCTCTGGTACATCGCACAGCCTCTGGTACAAGTCGCACAGCCTCTGGTACAAGTCGCACAGCCTCTGGATACAAGTCGCACAGCTCTGGTACAAGTCGCACAGCCTCTGGTACAAGTCGCACAGCCTCTGATACAAGTCGCACAGCCTCTGGTACAAGTCGCACAGCCTCTGGTACAAGTCGCACAGCCTCTGGTACAAGTCGCACAGCCTCTGGTACAAGTCGCACAGCCTCTGGTACAAGTCGCACAGCCTCTGATACAAGTCGCACAGCCTCTGGTACAAGTCGCACAGCCTCTGGTACAAGTCGCACAGCCTCTGGTACAAGTCGCACAGCCTCTGGTACAAGTCGCACAGCCTGTGTGTGACTTGGACATAAGATCTTCATTGGGTGAAACATTGTCCCGTTGCGGCTTTATCTTCACACCAATCCGCAAATGCGCCTTTCCACCCTCATTTTCTTGGCGATTGATCAAGCAAGTTATTCCACATGCAAGCCCGTAAGGCTCATATAGGCTGGCTGATCAAGCCCCACCTGCAAAAACTTGTGTGAAATTTGATCTTGAAAAACATCCTATGCTTATTCCTGCAAGTTTCCTTCTATTTGCTGGTACCAGGTGGAAGAAGAGTCGCGGCCCGCAGATGTTGACACAACGCTCTCCTACTGTGCCCGTAGCGCACCAGCTTTTCACTGAGCTCAACACTTCCATATTTATCATCACAAGTTGTGGTAGTATGTAGGGTTGGGACTAAGCACTTTCTCTCTACACTCCAGTGAGTACATTCCGAATACATTCCGGTAACTGAAATGCTAAGTACAGCAAGGCGTTCCCCAGTAGCTGAAACGCTACAACTTCATGCAGACAACCCTACCATCCGCTCAACAGAGGAGTGAGGAAGGCGTGGGCAAGAGAGAGTAGGTCGAGTACAAATCATGCTCAACTACCATCTCCAGGGACAACTATCCACAACACTGATTGTATACACTGACAGTCAACACACATCCCCTGCAGACACTACCACGCAACACCAATCCTGAGAATGCACTACCACTCCCAAACGAACCACACATCACTGCAGAAACACACTCACCTGAGCGTCCAGACACACCGACAATCACAGCACAACCACTACTCACGTCTCACACAACACCACAATCACTGCAGCATACATTATGGTCCAAAGCAGCACCACAATCACTGCAGCACCATACCACGTCACAACACCACCAAAAATCACTGCAACAACCACGTCCAAAACCACCCACCGAAACACAACCACGCCAAACCACACACACTACACGTCCAAACAACCACACAATCACTGCAGCAACCACTAACCACGTCCAAATCAACCAACAATCACTGCAACAACCATCAACACGTCCAAACAACCACCAACAATCACTGCAGCAACCACTACCACGTCCAAACAACCACCAACAATCACTGCAGCAACCACTACCACGTCCAAACAACCACCAACAACACTGCAGCAACCACTACAACGTCCAAACAACACCAACAATCACTGCAGCAACCACTACCACGTCCAGACAACCACCAACAATCACTGCAGCAACCACTACCACGTCCAAACACACCAACAATCACTGCAGCAACTACTACCACGTCCAAACAACCACCAACAATCACTGCAGCAACCACTACCACGTCCAGAACAACCACCAACAATCACTGCAGCAACCACTACCACGTCCAACAACCACCAACAATCACTGCAGTCAGCAACCACTACCACGTCCAAACACCACCAACAATCATCTGCAGCAACCACTACCACGTCCAGAACAACCACCAACAATCACTGCAGCACCACTACCACGTCCAAAACCACCAACAATCACTGCAGCAACCACTACCACGTCCAAACAACCACCAACAATCACTGCACAACCACTACCACGTCCAAACAACCACCACAATCACTGCAGCAACCACTACCACGTCCAAACAACCACCAACAATCACTGCAGCAACCACTACCACGTCCAAACAACCACCAACAATCACTGCAGCAACCACTACCACGTCCAAACAACCACCAACAATCACTGCAGCAACCACTACCACGTCCAAACCACCAACAATCACTGCAGCAACCACTACCACGTCCAAACAACAACTACCACGTCCAACCACCAACAATCACTGCAGCAACCACTACCACGTCCAAACACACCAACAATCACTGCAGCAACCACTACCACGTCCAAACCACCAACAATCACTGCAGCAACCACTACCACGTCCAAACAACCACCAACAATCACTGCAGCAACCACTACCACGTCCAACAACCACCAACAATCACTGCAGCAACAACCACCTACCACGTCCAACAACCACCAACAATCACTGCAGCAACCACTACCACGTCCAAACAACTACCACTCCAACCACAACATCACTGCAGCAACCACTACCACGTCCAAACAACACCAACAATCACTGCAGCAACCACTACCACGTCCAAACAACACCACAATCACTGCAGCAACCACTACCACGTCCAAACAACCACCAGCAATCACTGCAGCAACCACTACCACGTCCAAACAACCACCAACAATCACTGCAGCAACCACTACCACGTCCAAACAACCACCAGCAATCACTGCAGCAACCACTACCACGTCCAAACAACCACCAACAATCACTGCAGCAACTACTACCACGTCCAGACAACCACCAACAATCACTGCAGCAACCACTACCACGTCCAAACAACCACCAACAATCACTGCAGCAACCACTACCACGTCCAAACCAACAATCACTGCAGCAACCACTACCACGTCCAAACAACCACCAACAATCACTGCAGCAACTACCACGTCCAGACAACTACCAACAATCACTGCAGCAACCACTACCACGTCCAAACAACCACCAACAATCACTCAGCAATCCACTACCACGTCCAAACAACCACCAACAATCACTGCAGCAACTACCACGTCCAAACAACCACCAACAATCACTGCAGCAACCACTACCACGTCCAACACCAAACCACCAACAATCACTGCAGCAACCACTACCACGTCCAAACAACCACCAACAATCACTGCAGCAACCACTACCACGTCCAAACAACCACCAACAATCACTGCAGCAACCACTACCACGTCCAAACAACCACCAACAATCACTGCAGCAACAACTACCACGTCCAAACAACACCAACCATCACTGCACAACCACTACCACGTCCAAACAACCACCAACAATCACTGCAGCAACCACTACCACGTCCAAACACCACCAACAATCACTGCAGCAACACTACCACGTCCAAACAACCACCAACAATCACTGCAGCAACCACTACCACGTCCAACAACCACCAACAATCACTGCAGCTAAACCACTACCACGTCCAACAACCACCAACAATCACTGCAGCAACCACTACCACGTCCAACAACCACCAACAATCACTGCAACAACACTACCACGTCCAGACAAACCACCAACAATCACTGCAGCAACCACTACTACGTCCAACAACCACAACAATCACTGCAGCAACCACTACCACGTCCAGACAACCACCAACAATCACTGCAGCAACACTACCACTCAGACCAACACCAACAATCACTGCAGCAACCACTACACTCAACAACCACTACCACGTCCAACAACCACCAACAATCACTGCAGCAACCACTACCACGTCCAAACAACCACCAACAATCAACTGCAACAACCACTACCACGTCCAAACAACCACCAACAATCACTGCAGCAACCACTACCACGTCCAAACAACCACCAAACAATCACTGCAGAACCACTACCACGTCCAAACCACCAACAATCACTGCGCAACCACTACCACGTCCAAACAACACCAACAATCACTGCAACAACCACTACCACGTCCAAACCACCAACAATCACTCACAACCACTACACGTCCAGACAACCACCAAGAATCACTGCAGCAACCAATACCACGTCCAGACAACCACCAACAATCACTGCATCAACCACTACCACGTCCAAACAACCACCAACAATCACTGCAAACCACTACCACGTCCAAAACCACCAACAATCACTACAACAACCACTACCACGTCCAGACAACCACCAAGAATCACTGCAGCAACCACTACCACGTCCAAACAACCGCCAACAATCACTGCAGCAACCACTACCACGTCCAAGACAACCACCAACAATCACTGCAGCAACCACTACCACGTCCAAACAACCACCAACAATCACTGCAACAACCACACCACGTCCAGACAACCACCAACAATCGCTGCAGCAACCACTACCACGTCCAGACAACAACCAACAATCACTGCAGCAACCACTACCACGTCCAAACAACCAACAATCACTGCAGCAACCACTACCACGTCCAAACAACCACCAACAATCACTGCAGCAACCACTACCACGTCCAACAACCACCAACAATCACTGCAACAACCATACCACGTCCAAACAACCACCAACAATCACTGCAATCACTACCACAGTCCAAACAACCACCAACAATCACTGCAACAACCACTACCACGTCCAAACAACCACCATCACTGCAACCCTACCACGTCCAAACAACCACCAACAATCACTGCAACAACCACCACGTCCAGACAACCACCAACAATCGCTGCAGCAACCACTACCACGTCCAGACAACCACCAACAATCACTGCAGCAACCACTACCACGTCCAAACAACCACCAACAATCACTGCAGTAAACACTACCACGTCCAACCACCAACAATCACTGCAGCAACCACTACCACGTCCAGACAACCACCAACAATCACTGCAACAACCACTACCGCGTCCAGACAACCACCAACAATCACTGCAGCAACCACTACCACGTCCAGACAACCACCAACAATCACTGCAGCAACCACTACCACGTCCAAACAACCACCAACAATCACTGCAGTAAACACTATCACGTCCAACCACCAACAATCACTGCAGCAACCACTACCACGTCCAAACAACCACCAACAATCACTGCAGTAAACACTACCACGTCCAACCACCAACAATCACTGCAGCAACCACTACCACGTCCAGACAACCACCAACAATCACTGCAACAACCACTACCACGTCCAGACAACCACCAACAATCACTGCAGCAACTACTACCACGTCCAAACAACCACCAACAATCACTGCAGCAACCACTACTACGCCCAAACAACCACTACCACGTCCAAACAACCACCAACAATCACTGCAGCAACCACTACCACGTCCAAACAACCACCAACAATAACTGCAACAACCACTACCACGTCCAAACAACCACCACCAATCACTGCAGCAACCACTACCACGTCCAAACAACCACCAGCAATCACTGCAGCAACCACTACCACGTCCAAACCACCAACAATCACTGCAGCAACCACTACCACGTCCAAACAACCACCAACAATCACTGCAACAACCACTACCACGTCCAAACCACCAACAATCACTACAACAACCACTACCACGTCCAGACAACCACCAAGAATCACTGCAGCAACCACTACCACGTCCAGACAACCACCAACAATCACTGCAGCAACCACTACAACGTCCAAACCACCAACAATCACTGCAACCACTACCACGTCCAAACCCAACAATCACTACAACAACCACTACCACGTCCAGACAACCACCAAGAATCACTGCAGCAACCACTACCACGTCCAAACAACCGCCAACAATCACTGCAGCAACCACTACCACGTCCAAGCAACCACCAACAATCACTGCAGCAACCACTACCACGTCCAAACAACCACCAACAATCACTGCAACAACCACCACGTCCAGACAACCACCAACAATCGCTGCAGCAACCACTACCACGTCCAGACAACCAACAATCACTGCAGCAACCACTACCACGTCCAAACAACCAACAATCACTGCAGCAACCACTACCACGTCCAAACAACCACCAACTATCACTGCAGCAACCACTACCACGTCCAAACCACCAACAATCACTGCAACAACCACTACCACGTCCAAACAACCACCAACAATCACTGCAATCACTACCACGTCCAAACAACCACCAACAATCACTGCAACAACCACTACCACGTCCAAACAACCACCAACAATCACTGCAACAACCACTACCACGTCCAAATAACCACCAACAATCACTGCAACAACCACCACGTCCAGACAACCACCAACAATCGCTGCAGCAACCACTACCACGTCCAGACAACCACCAACAATCACTGCAGCAACCACTACCACGTCCAAACAACCAACAATCACTGCAGCAACCACTACCACGTCCAAACAACCAACAATCACTGCAGCAACCACTACCACATCCAGACAACCACCAACCATCACTTCAACAACCACTACCACGTCCAAACAACCACCAACAATCACTGCAACAACCACTACCACGTCCAAACAATTACGCTACAAAACTTTTTATTTTTAAACAGCCTCCACCACCTCCCTCCAACAGTGGTGAAAACCTGGACAAAATATATTCACAGCTGATATAAAAACATTGGAAGGGGAGGGGAAGGAGGGGAGGGGAGGGGCAATTGTCATCATGGGGGGAGATGTTATTGTGGACTCACCCAGGAGCGTAAACCTGTGCTGTCCCCCCAGGGATGATGGGGGAAAAGGGCGAAACCTGCTGGCTAATCCCGGAGGGAAGCGAGTATAGTTAACTAAACCTGGTGTCAGTTGTGTTCAAAAGGGTGGACATGTCTGTCTGTCTGTCTGTCTCTCTCTCTGTCTCTCTCTGTCTGTCTGTCTCTCTCTCTCTGTCTGTCTGTGTCTCTCTCTCTCTCTCTCCTGGGTTCCAATTGGTGGTAAAAGCCTGTTTCTTTTTTTTTTTACTCCGGGGTTTTGAAAGCGAAGCTCCCAATGGTTCAGCGCTAATACACCTCTAAGTCTGATTTAAAAGCCGCGTTCTCATTGGTTGAAAGCTTTTACACGCCCGAAGTTCGAGGCTTAAGGGTGAACTGAGACTGAGAAAGACCTAGTGTGCCGCCCTTAGCTACCTGTATCCCATCTCCTGCTAGGTGTGTGTGTATTCACCTAGTTGTGGTTGCGAAGATCGAGTCACAGCTCCTGGCCCCAGTGTGTGTGAGTGTGTGTGTGTGTACTAAATTTTGACTTGCAGCTTCTGGCACCGCCTCTTAAATAATCATCTGCTGTTGTTAGCTCCTGGCATCTTGGTCTTCTACCATACCTACTCTTGAAGCTGTGTAGCACGAGTGTGTTTCCACCACCTCTTCCAAATCCTACGTTTCCACTAATCTTAGAATAAAATATTTCCTAGTTTCCCAGAGGTGTGTTTATATTCGTACTTCCAGTCATATACCCCACCCCTCATCCCTGGTCGTGTCTGTGATTTACCTGTGACCTGTTTCGGGAGTGCTTCGTGGCCCAGCTCGGGACAACTTGTGACCTGACTGATGTCTGTTAGAAGACCCACAAGTGAAGAATGAGACACTTGTGCAATAATTAAAAATCTTTATTGAGGAACGTTTCGCCAGCCAGTCAGTCCAATACGGAGAAGAACGGTGAAAGATGAGGAGCAGAATTTCATCAGTCCCTCAAGCTGGAGTGGATGAACACATCGCCTCCAGGCTGAGGGACTGATTACCTCATTCTCCTTCTCATCTTCCATCGTTTTTCTTTGTATTGGACTGAAGAAGCCACTGGCTGCCGAAACGTTTCCTCAATAAAGATTTCCAAATGTTACACAAGTGTCTATTTTTTGACTAATGTCTAACAGTCACTGTTCACTAGTATGGCTGCAAACATCTAGACTTTCTAGTGTGACGGTCGACACTGGTGTTGCTAGCACTGCTAGCACCAACAGCTTGGTGTGTCCACAAAGTATATTGGTTACATGTTGCAAGGTGTATGGGTAGCGTTGACTATCTTCCCATACACCTGAGCTACAGGGAAGGGATCAAGTGTGGGGAGTAATGTGGATGGAAATTACACACACACACGCACGCACACGCGCGCGCACACACACGCGCACACACACACACACACGCGCGCACACACGTACACACACGCACGCACACGCACGCACGCACACGCACGCACGCACACGCATACACACACACACACACACACACACACAAAGGCAATGGGGCCAGATAACATCTCTCCATGGGTCCTGAGAGAGGGAGCAGAGGCGCTATGTGTACCCCTAACAACAATATTCAATACATCTATCGAAACAGGGAGATTGCCTGAGGCATGGAAGACAGCAAATGTGGTCCCAATCTTTAAAAAAGGAGACAGACATGAAGCACTAAACTACAGACCAGTGTCACTGACATGTATAGCATGCAAAATCATGGAAAAGATAGTCAGGAGAAGAATGGTGGAACATCTAGAAAGGAATGATCTCATCACCAGCAGCCAACATGGTTTCAGAGACGGGAAATCCTGTGTCACAAACCTACTGGAGTTCTATGACATGGTGACAGCAGTAAGACAAGAGAGAGAGGGGTGGGTAGATTGCATATTCTTGGACTGCAAGAAGGCTTTTGACACAGTACCACACAAGAGATTAGTGCAAAAACTGGAGGAGCAAACAGGGATAACAGGGAAGACACTACAATGGATCAGGGAATACTTGTCAGGAAGACAGCAGCGAGTCATGGTACGTGGCGAGGTGTCAGAGTGGGCACCTGTGACCAGCAGGGTCCCACAGGGGTCAGTCCTAGGACCAGTGCTGTTTCTGGTATTTGTGAACGACATGACGGAAGGAATATAGACTCTGAGGTGTCCCTGTTTGCAGATGACGTGAAGTTGATGAGAGGAATTCACTCGATCGAAGACCAGGCAGAACTACAAAGGGATCTGGACAGGCTGCAGACCTAGTCCACCAATTGGCTCCTGGAGTTCAATCCCACCAAGTGCAAAGTCATGAAGATTGGGGAAGGGCAAAGAAGACCGCAGACGGAGTACAGTCTAGGGGGCCAGAGACTACAAATCTCACTCAAGGAAAAAGATCTTGGGGTGAGTATAACACCAGGCACATCTCCTGAAGCGCACATCAACCAAATAACGGCTGTAGCATATGGGCGCCTAGCAAACCTCAGAACAGCATTCAGACACCTTAATAAGGAATCGTTCAGGACCCTGTACACCGTGTACGTTAGGCCCATATTGGAGTATGCGGCACCAGTTTGGAACCCACACCTATCCAAGCACGTAAAGAAATTAGAGAAAGTGCAAAGGTTTGCAACAAGACTAGTCCCAGAGCTAAGAGGTATGTCCTACGAGGAGAGGTTAAGGGAAATCAACCTGACGACACTTGGAGGACAGGAGAGATAGGGGGGGGGGGACATGATAACGACATACAAAATACTGAGAGGAATTGACAAGGTGGACAAAGACAGGATGTTCCAGAGATTGGACACAGTAACAAGGTGAAGACACAGATGAATCACAGGGATGTTAGGAAGTATTTCTTCAGCCACAGAGTAGTCAGTAAGTGGAATAGTTTAGGAAGCGATGTAGTGGAGGCAGGATCCATACATAGCTTTAAGCAGAGGTATGATAAAGCTCACGGTTCAGGGAGAGTGACCTAGTACCGATCAGTGAAGAGGCGGGGCCAGGAGCTCGGACTCGACCCCTGCAACCTCAATTAGGTGAGTACACACACACACACACACACACACACACACACACACACCACATTCGTTGTCTCACTCACAGTAGCTTACACTCATCCTCACACTTACTAGTTCTCCAAATCTCATTCACTTTTACTCACACCCCCTTCCACTCTCGTTCTAAAAATCATTCTCACTCTCACTCGTTCTCAAAAATCATTCTCACTCTTTCTCACGCATTTCTCCTCTTGTCCGCTCCTCTGCTTTACTTATCCCTGCACTTCCCTGCAGTGTGAGTGCAAGTGTAGCAACATTTGCCAGGTCCACCAACAATATGCACACCATGGCTGGAGGCTCCGCTTAAGTCCTTTGCAAGGACTATTCTGCCTGTATTTTTCTTACCATGGTGGTGCTAGTATTAGCTGTGCTGGAAGTGACTTTTCATGTAGTGGAGTGGGGAGGTTGTGGTGTTGGGGAGGTTGTGGTGTGGGGAGGTTGTGGTGTTGGGGAGGTTGTGGTGTGGGGGAGGTTGTGGTGTGGGGGAGGTTGCAGTGTGGGGGGGTTGTGGTGTGGGGGAGGTTGTGGTGTGGGGAGGTTGTAGTGTGGGGAGGTTGTGGTGTGGGGAGGTTGTGGTGTGGGGAGGTTGTGGTGTGGGGGAGGTTGTGGTGTGGGAAGGTTGTGGTGTGGGAGAGGTTGTGGTGTGGGGAGGTTGTGGTGTGGGGGAGGTTGTGGTGTGGGGAGGTTGTGTGTGGGAAGGTTGTGTGGGAGGTTTGTGGTTGTGTGGGGAGGTTGTGGTGTGGGGGAGGTTGTTGTGTGTGGGAGGTTGTCTGTGGGGAGGTTGTGGTGTGGGGAGGTTGTGGTGTGGGGAGGTTTTGTGGAGGAGGTTGTGGTGTGGGGCAGGCTTGTGGTGTGGGGAGGTTGTGGTGTGGGGAAGGTTGTGGTGTGGGGAGGTTGTGGTGTGGGGAGGTTGTGGTGTGGGGAGGTTTTGTGGAGGAGGTTGTGTGGGGTGTGGGGAGGCTGTGGTGTGGGGAGGTGTGTGTGGTGTGGGGAAGGTTGTGTGGGGGGTGTGGGGAGGTTGTGGTGTGGGGAGGTTGTGGTGTGGGGAGGTTGTGGGTGTGGGGGAGGTTGTGGTGTGGGGAGGTTGTGGTGTGAGGAGGTTTGGTGTGGGGAGGTTGTTGTGGGGGAGGTTGTGGTGTGGGAGGTTGGTGTGGGGGAGGTTGTGTGGGGGAGGTTTGTAGTGTGGGGAGGCTGTGTGGGGAGGTTGTGGTGTGGGAGGTTGTTGTGGGGAGGTTGTGGTGTGGGGGAGTTGTGGTGTGGGGAGGTGTGTGGTGAGGAGGTTGTGGTGGGAGAGAGTGTGTGGGGAAGTTTTGGTGTGGAGGTGTGTTGGAGTTGTGTGGGAGAAGTTTGGTGTGGGGAGTTGTGGTGGGAGATTGTGTGTGGGAGAAGTTGTGGTGTGGGAGATTGTGTGGGAGAAGTGTGTGGTTGGTGGAGAAGTTGTGGTGTATGAGGTTTGTGTGGGAGGTTAGTAGGTAGAAAGTTTGGTGGGAACATTACATGTTATGGTATGTTCAAGTTAAAGTACTAGGTAGTGTACTTTCGTCTTGAGAGATCTCAAGTGCTTTAAAGTGGTCAGTAGAATCTGGGTGACAGTAGCTTTGAGCAGTCACGCTTGCTAGAGACGTGAGATAGCAGCATCCTGACGGATACACTATTTAGCAAATATCCTAAATTTGCTTACAACATAAGTTGACTGTAGATATAAATCTTGATGTACTCTTAACTCTTTTGGGGGCCTAATTCTTATGCCTTTTGCGTATTCATATGCTCTTGCGCTACCGTCCACAGGATAGATACGGGGTGCATAATAAACTAGCCGCTTCGGAGGCAAAAAGTTAATTTGAACGCGAGAGACAAGAGCTTTGAAGTGTATCACTGAAAAGTCGTAGAAATTCTTGGCTCTAGCTACGGTAGTTCGTCTGACATGTATTCTTAATTAAAGTATTTACCTGTTCCATCTATTGTGTGATGAAACTTGACTGAGTTTCATATCCTGTATCTATTTTGAGTTCTTATTTCTTAATTAGGCAAATGGAATTTGCTCCCGTCAACTGTATCTGCAGTTTTTACTGACTTTTACTGTGGCTTGTTGTTCTATATCTACTGTGAGACAAAGACCACATGTGCCAGGGCTGTGCCCTGTGGAACAGATTTCTACTGTACTTGGACTGGATTTAATTTCTTCGTGATCTACAGGAAAACAGATTCTCAACTCTCTTACTTCACCTCTTATAACTCTCAACTCCATTTTATAAGGTATCACTTCATGGCAACATTTGTCAAATGATTTTGAAAAAAACAATTTTGTTTTTCTTTAGTATTTTCCTCCAGTGCCTCAGTGATTTAAGCATTGATCAAACAGCTGTAAGAGTCAGTATCTTCCTCTTGTAATATCATGTTGACTTGGACTCTGTAGTTCAGACTCTTCCATAAAACCACTAATTTGTTTTTTTAGTTCCCTCTTAAAGACTTATTATGTGTGATGATGGCGCTACTGGTATGTAATTTTTTTGCCATAATTCTGCTACTTCCATTGTAAAGATTATTTATGTCCGCAGTTTTCAAGACATTTGAATTTCACCAGAACCTAATCTCTTGTTAGCGGTACTTCGCAGAAGTATTTAAATATAACATTCAAGGAATAAATTGCAGTGTATGGGCAAGCTGTTAATTGTTTTTTACCGAGTCTGTAGAATCATTGTTACAAATATTAATCATCCTTTGCAGACGATGTTGTAATTTGTACGGGAGTTTGATCCGCCGAGAACACACACAACCTACAAGTTGACATAAACCAGGTCTTCCAGCGGCCACATAAAATGTTCAATATGAACATATTTTACTTATTCTGTTATTGAAAATCTGAGGAAACAAATAACCTTGAACACAATAGAGAACAAACTCAAATTTCTCAATCGATCTTATATTTAATCACAACAGTAACACTATCACAACCGCAAGGAAAATAATAAGCTGGATAAGTAGAACCTCTAGAACACTAGACTCCAAGCCGATGAGGCACTTGTACTTTATAAACTGGAATATTTATGTACAACAGCCCCCTTAAATTTTAAGGCAGACGAAATTAATTATCTGGAAAATGTACAGAAAGCTTCCAGTTCTGGCTTAAATTCAACCTAAATTGTTGGGAAATCTTAAACCCAATTATACCCACTACAGAAACAGTGTATAGTGTACCTCTCCATCACTTCATCTAGTACGTTGTACTTACTCTCCACAGTAGTAGCAAGTATTCATGCTGTTTTATATTACGTCTTTACTCTTACACCCAAGTACCTGTTCACATTATTTTTTTCACTTTCTTTTGCAGTTTTCAGAAAATTTTTATTTTTTGTTGTGAGTGCAATTTGTAATGACACGTGACACAATGGACACGTTAGATCACAACACAGTCTTCTGTACCCCATTTCTACATGGTACCTCCAATACCCTCTTCCCCAGCAACAATGTCCTCTTAGTATACTCATTTATTTTCTGGCTGTGGATATCTACATTACGTTTAACATTTATGTTCCACGTGAAAACATTTACATAATTTGGAATTTATAATAACTCCACCTGTGAGAGTTTTCGGTGACTGTTTATCCCCGTTTGTCTAGGGCTTCTTTTACCTCTGCTATTTCCCCGTTTATCTCTGCTACTTCCCCGTTTATCTCTGCTACTTCCCTGTTTATCTCTGCTACTTCCCTGTTTGATTGATGATAGTGCATGGTGATCAACCTCCCCCCACGACCCAGTCTCAGACTAGCCTTACTGGCTGACTAACTGACCGGTCAAGCTATCTGTGCTAGCGGCTAGCTGTTCAGTTTAAGCACAACTATCACTAGCATAACTACTACTACTATTACTACCACTACTACTATTACCACCCCCTTTATCACCGTCACTACTACCACCACCATCACCACTACTGCCATTTACTACAACCACCACCACCACTACTACTGTTACTACTACTACCAACACCATCACCACTACTACTACTACCACCACCACTACTACCACCATCACTACAGCTACTACTACTTCTACTACCACCACCACCACTGCCACCAGCCAGAATACACACGACGCTCGTGCCCTCAAGCTCAACTGTCTCAAACATTTACATACGTACGTTTAAATTGTGCCCAAGGAATTAAGTTTTCCACTAAATCGTTACTGGAGATCCCGCCCACATTCCTTTTTCCCCTCCCTCCCTCCCTCTCACTGTCTCTTCCTTCCCACCACCTCACCCCTTCCCTCCAGTGGCTCTTCTATCCATATTTGCGGTTTTTCTATCCTCCTCCTCACATTTCCCGTTTTCCTGACAGTGAATCTTCATCTCCTCTCCCTCTCCCATTACCTCCCTCCCTTTCCATTATTGTTCCATCCCTGCCACCCTCACCGTCGCCAGAGAGACGGACACCTGGCACTTCTGACTTGTAGATTGGTCTGGTGGCCAGGCAAGACCGAACAAGGCCTCCAAGACTCGTTGTCTGACACAATAAGTCTGCACCAACGTACAGGCGCACGCACACACACACACACACACACACACACACACACACACACACACACACGAGCGGCCGCGCACATACGATAAAGCTCATGGAGCAGGGAGAGAGTGGACCTAGTAGCGACCAGCGAAGAGGCGGGGCCAGGAACTATGAATCGACCCCTGCAACCACATATAGGTGAGTACACACACTTCATCCACTTTCCTAACAATTAAAAAACAATCAGGTGCCACAGTAATACTAGCGACTGCTTTCTGCAGTAACCATTACGCTTTCACAACCATCACAAACACACAACTCATAACCTGGTTAATGCACTTGCTCTGTATCTGTTTTTCAGTTAGAGGGGGTCGAGTACTGGTTCCTGACCCTGTCTCTTAGGCTGTGTCAGTCGGCATTGCTCATTTCTGGCCTCTTAACTCCTACTGTATCTACTCTTCAAACTGTACATGGAACTAATTTTTACCGCTCCCATATACAACAGTGTACTTAACTGGTCATGTTTGCAGGGGTCTAGTCACAGCTCCTGGCCCTGCCTCTTCGCTGATCGTACCTCTTCTTAAAACTATATATGTCTCCTGCCTACACTACATCAATCTCATCTGTGTGTGTGTGTGTGTGTGTGTGTGTGTGTGTGTGTGTGTGTGTGTGTGTGTGTGTGTGTGTGTGTGTGTGTGTGTGTGGGATACTAACTAATAGTTAAGGTACCATAGAGGGTACAGCATGGGGCGGAGGGGGTGGTTGTATGATGGTGCAGTGCCACCACACTGACTAACTGGCAGTTAAGGTGGCACCCTGGCGGAACTGGTGGCGCTGATGGCACTTAGTGGGGGGTGCCCCCTCACAATCTTCCTGGGCTCCCTCATGACCAAAGTTTGCATACTTCTCAATTTTCAACGCTCTCATAAACCCATAAAGTTCGACGTCCTGGTCTCTGACACCAAAAACTGTTGGCCACGCTCCGCCAGGCTCC
>NC_069402.1:29691869-29714672 GCF_026875155.1 Cherax quadricarinatus
GTCTCGAAGGCAGCCCAATGGGTGGTCAAGGAATGTAAGGGAAGCGAAGAGAGAGGTGGGGGTAAAGAGGATATGTGGGGGTAAAGAGGAAAGAGGTGGAGGGGGGAAGGGGGGAAAGGTGTGTGGGAAGAGAGGAGATCGGTGTCGGTATGGAGGACATATGGGGGGAAGTGAGGAGATCGGTGTCGGACAGAGGTGTGGGAAGGAAGAAGAGAGAAGAGAACAAGTTTGAGAAGAGCTGAAGACATGGAATAAGAGGCCGCCCAACAACACTAACTCCAGGAGCAGGTAACAAGGACAACAAGAGAATGAAAACAAGGACAGACGAAAATCATTTGTAAGAGATGCAACAAATATGACAAACTGACTGATTGTTAATCAACAAGGCCGACCTACTGACCAACAGGAGCAAACTGCTGACCAACAGGACCAACCTACTGCCCAACAGGACCAACCTACTGCCCAACAGGACCGGCCTACTGACCAACAGGACCAACCTACTGCCCAACAGGACCAACCTACTGCCCAACAGGACCGACCTGACCAACAGGACCGACCTACTGACCAACAGGACCGACCTACTGACCAACAGGACCGACCTACTGACCAACAGAACCTACCTACTGACCAACAGGACCGATCTACTGACCAACAGGACCGACCTACTGACCAACAGGACCGACCTACTGACCAACAGAACCGACGTACTGACCAACAGGACCGACCTACTGACCAATAGGACCGACCTACTGACCTACCGACTGGCAGTCTTGATTCAAGAGAAGGAAGGCAGGTGATGGAATAAACAAGGGGTTTCAGATTAAGACATGAGCGGTCCCAGATTAAGACACGAGTCGCCAGGCAGGTCTGGGACCATCATCCAGACCTACCTGGGGTTGCAGTGATATTGGTGGTTGTGGTGAGGGGTGGTGAGGGGTGGTGAGGGGTGGTGGTGGTGGTGTGGTGAGGGGTGGTGGTGGTGGATGTGGGTTGTGGTTGTAGTTGACGTGGCTGTCTACTTGTATACTTCCTAATATCACTTTGAATTATCTACCCTGTTTGTAATTATTTTTCCCTTTTACTAAATCTTCACATATCAATGTTTGTTACTTCCTCGTATGTCGTGATTTTGTCTCCACTAGTCTTCAACTCTTTCAGACATGTCGGGTTTAGTTCTCTTAAATCTCTTCTGCACGTACCTTAGGGAGTAGTCTGAATGCACACCATCGAACTTCAAGTTTCTGAACATGTTGAACAGGTGGAGGGCTGAACGCTGGTGCTGCGTAATCTAGTGGGGGACTGACTATGCCGTGTACAAAGTCGTGAAGAATTCCTTATGGAGCTCCCTGACCTGAAGGCTATTCAGGGAATCATTTGCTTCACAAAGGGTGCCGAAGTTGAAGATTGAGACACTTATGCAACATATGGTAATCTTTATTGAAGAAACGTTTCGTCACAGTGGCTTCATCAGTCCAATACAAAGCAGAAAGGTGTAAGCAGAGGAGGAGTTTGAGGTAATCAGTCCCTTAGCCTGAAATCGATGTGTTCAGTCCATCACTCTTGTAGAAAGTACTGAATAGGGTCAGAGAAGTGGCTTATATACTGTAGTCAGGTGAGTGGAAGCAGGAAGAGGCGGGATCATAGTGGAACCATCCACTAGTGTAAGTAGGTCTTCGTCCAAAAGTTGGGCAAGTGTTGAAGAATTCTTTGTTGCAGTGTCTGACAGATTTATCACATCTGTCAAATGTACCAAAGTCATAAAAGGCTGATGTGCTCCTCTGGTGATATGTTCAGTGTAATGTCCACTCCCACACCCCTTTCTTTCGTTAATGCTCGTGGTTTCTCTAATAACTTGTTTTGGGAGGAAAAAAAGATCTAATCTTGGCAGATTTCTGGCATCCTTGTGGCGTTTTTATCATGCTGTCTCCCCAGTTTTCCATTATTGCCCTCGTCAGTTTTTCTCTCTACCTTTCATAGATGTGATTCGAGGGCTCCTCTACCCTGGCAGCTCTGCCTGAGGCCAGGTCTGAAGCCAGGCCAGGCTTTCCGATAATGCTTGGGGAAGGATTACTATTACCTTCCTGGTGGTGTTAATACTGGCATTATTTCTCTTGTTTTAAACGTTTTTAATTTTCCACCATGCCATGCTTCTGGTCTTCACTGCGTTTATTTTACTGTGTACAATAAAATATAGGTCAGATGACAATATTATACCTAGGTCATTGACACGTGTTCTTTATTCTATGGGAGTGACTATGTTGTTTATAAGAACATAAAAAAGAAGGAACACTGCAGCAGGCCTACTGGACCATGCGAGGCAAGTCCATGCCACCCTCCGGCTTAGACCGATGACCCATCTAGTCAGGTCACATCCACTTAAGAAAGGAGCATCGGCATCACACCTAGTAGCACAAGCTAGTCAGGTCCAACTCACACCCACCCACACCCACTCATGTATTTATCTAGCCTATTTTTAAAACTACACAACGTCTTAGCTTCTAAGACGGTACTCAGGAGCTTGTTCCACTCATCCACAACTCTATTACTATTATTAGCACGCTATTTACATCCCCTTTATTTATTCTTGTTTTCCATTTATACACCTCAATCATATCCCCTCTAATTCTACGCCTTTGCAGAGAGTGCTGATTCAGGGCTCTCAGTCTATCCTCATAGGGAAGATTTCTGATACATGGGATCAACTTTGTCATCCTCCTCTGTACGTTTTCCAGAGCATTTACGTCCATTCTGTAATATGGTGACCAGAAATGTGCAGCATAGTCTAAATGAGGCCTAACCAAGGATGTACTAGAGTTGAAGAACAACCTGAGGACTTCTATTATTTATACTTCTTGATATGAAGCCAAGGATTCTATTAGCTTTATTGCGAACACTTATGCACTGTTGTCTTGGTTTCAGATTACTTCTAACCAGAACTCCTAAATCCTTTTCGCAATCAGTAACATTAAGATGTACATTTAGTTTATATGTGGCATGGTTATTTTCCTGTCCAACATTTAGAACTTTGCATCTGTCTGTATTAAACTGCATCTGCCACTTCTCCGACCATTGCATCAGTCTATTCAAATCATCCTGGAGTGCTCTAGTGTCCTCATTAGAATGAATCAGACGACCTATTTTGGTGCCATCAGCAAATTTGCTAATGTCACTATTTATTCCCTCATCTATGTCGTGTATGTAAATTGTGAACAAGGGGCCCAACACTGACTCCTGTGGAACACCGCTTGTGACGTGCCCCCATTCTGATTTCTCCCCATTTATGCAAACTCTTTGCTGCCTATTTGTCAACCATGCCTCTACCCAGGAAAAAAATTCTCATATCCCGTGTGCCCTAAGTTTCCTCAATAGCCCCTGATGTGGAACTATCAAAAGCCTTACTGAAGTCCATAACACAATATCATATTCATTACCATGAGCTACCTCAAATATCTTGGTGAAAAAAGTTAGTAAACTCGTAAGACAGGAACGCCCCTTTGTAAAACCGTGTTTAATTCATCAATCAATTTATGCCTTTCAAGATGGGTACGAATTACCTCGGCAATTATTGACGCCATAAATTTTCCCACTAAGGAGGTAAGGCTTATTGGGCTATAGTTCGAAGCTAAGGACCTGTCACCTGCCTTGTAAATAGGTATTACATTTGCATATTCCACTTATCTGGCACTATGCCAGTTTGTAGAGATATGTTGAAAAGATTATCCGAAGGTTTGCTAAGTTCCTCATTACATTCCTTTAAAACCCTTCGATATACCTTTGAAGAGTTTCGAGAGTTAATCTACTTTTTTGAGCCCGGCCATGGGCCAGGCTCGTCTGGTGCTTGCCTGGTCAATCAGGCAGTTGCTGCTGGAGGCCCGCTGCCCCACATATCCATCACAGCCTGGTTGATCCGGCACCTGGTGAAGATACTTGTCCAGTTTCCTCTTGAAGGCTTCTACACTTGTTCCAGCCGTGTTTCTGATATCTTCTGGAAAGATGTTGAATAGTCTGGGACCTCGGATGTTGATACAGTGTTCCCTTATTGTCCCCACCGCACCCCTGCTCCTCACTGGGTTTATTTTACACTTCCTCCATATCTCTCACTCCAGTATGTTGTTATGGCAGTGTGCAATTTGAGACCAAGCCCTCGAGTATTTTCCAGGTTTTATATTAACATGTATCTCTCCTCCGCTCCAGTGAATACATGTTCAAGACTTGCAGGCGTTCCCAGTAGTTTAGGTACTTTACAGGCTCAATGTGAGCCGTAAACGATCTCTATTTGTTCCAGCTCCGATATTTCTCTTGCTTTGAACGGTGCCGTCAGCACTGAGCAATATTCTAAGTGAGGGAGCATTAGCGATTTGAAAAAGTGTTACCACTGGCATTATTTCCCTTGTTTTGAAACTTCTCAATACCCACCCCGTCATCTTCCTGGCTGTCGCGATCTTTGTCTTGTTTTGGTCGTTAAAAGAAAGGTACTGCAAACAATTCATCAGGGCCTGGGAATATACAGAATCTTCGAGTTTCTCACCGTTTCCATTTCTGAGCAAGTAGTGTGTGTTCCCCAATGGTCATCACGTTGTTCCCGTCACCGTACATATAACTTTAAACCTCGCCCACCACTCAACATCCACAGTACCCTCTCCCACGTTCACCTCTCCCACAACACCTTCGCCCACCACCCACTGAACCCACGCCCACCCCGCCCATTAGATTCTGGCCGAGTATCCTGCGTTTAGGGAGATATGTCAGTGTGGGCAGCGAGGCTGAGTTATCATTATGGCACCATCTTGCCCCGCTCATCACCAGCCACACGGAATAACAACAAATTGGCCCCTGTGAACCACCATGTTAATGTTGACTGGCAGACATGCACGCTACCCCAGCAACCCAGGGGCAGAGGGAAAGGATGGGGCAGACACGCCATCCACAACCCGGGGGCAGGATAAGGGCAACCTGCTGCAGCATAGTTCCACCAAGATGGAAGACCCTTGGATCACGGGAAAAGATTTAGGCGACAAACTTGTCGAGAAAAGCAAGGACTCCCAAAGTGAATAGCTTTCCTTTTCCGGAAACTCGGTATTGCGATCCAGAGAGGAAATGCTTGCAGCTTCCTGGGTACACTGCCTACTTTTCGGAAACTGGATGAAGTGTTCAAAACATACGCCACTCTATTAACCAACGTCTCTTTTAAAATAGTTTTGAACAAATACCTAAACCGTTACTTAGCGTGAGATTAATCTCTTTGATCGATCTTCTGATTACTTCCATAAGATAGAAATTGTAAAATCCTATATTCTGTCCTCGACACTCCATAACAGGTCACACGTAAATCATAGGTAAAATAATTTAATATACGAATCCAGTTTGATGGAATTTCTTGCGTGAATTCATTATTTGTTAGACCTTAAAATCCTGAAAGTTTCATTCATCTATTTCCACTTTAGTAATTTCAATGTTGCAACAATGCTTTGAGGTTTAGCAAATATAAATTCAAGCAAGAAATCCCATCAGACTGGATTCGTATATTTCTGAATTATTTTACCTGTGAATTGTTATGGAGTGTCGAGGACAGCAACAGCAACTACACTTGTTATGGTAACTCATAAACAGCTCCACAATATCATAACTTTCCGCTCTCAGTTCTGCCCGAGTTGAGCACCCAGTGCTGCGCTGATATTGTCAAAGTATTTGTTAATCTTGAACGTAACTCTGATTTACCTACTGAAAACTTCAATGTTTGTAAAGGCACTGTGTATGGAAACTCGTCTGGTCGTGTAGGAATAATTTACTTTAAGAGGAAATCGTACGTTGTTGCAGCAGGCTGGATACTCCAGCCTGCTGCAACATTACAGCTCTTCAGTTCTAACTCCAGCTGTCGGCTTTTAGGTCTAATGTTTGCAGATATAACATTGTACTTCGTTAGGCTAATGAGGTACAGTTTTGTCATAACAGATTACAATTTTAATGTGCTTAAACAGGTCTTTTTTTTATAAGGGATTAACAATTTAACCCTTGTTTCACTGTTATATCTAGGAAACATCAGTGTGAGGTCTGTATTGGATGCCTACCAACAGGATTTTCCATAACACTGAAGCCCTCAGTAAGCTCTTAAATCCCCCAGATTCATTCAAATCTATGGAAGAGTATCAGAACAGAGCTGCGAGTGTAACAGGCGGCTCACTTGAAGCTGACAAGGCCTGAAATTCTCATACTGAGGCAAACTCAACAGCAAAACGTTAGTGGACATCTGGACAACAGAAATCTGTACAGATAGATGAGGGTAATAGAAGCAGCATTGGCAATTCCAACACAACTCATTCGAACCCCATTGCGGTGAAAATTGCCCCATCAATTAACCAAGGAAGATTAGTAGCTGACAGCTGCATTTCCATCACCAACCAGCGATACTACCACCCTTGCTCTGGCTGTCAACTCAGAGTCAGGGTCACCTCCACCAGTAGCTGCCGTGGGTAGCAATCAGTTCTCTACCTGCAGATAGTTCAGGAGATCAGCAGTAGCACAGGGGTACACAGGGCACGGACGATGGACGAGCGAGAGCCAGACCCTAGCACTGGTAAAAGAAATACATGTAGAACAAGGGTTGGACGAGGGAGAGCCAGACCCCCAACATTAGCGATAGTAATATATGTAGCACAAGGTCTGGATGAGGAAGTGTCAGACCTCAGTAACTGGTACACATCTGGTAGAGAGGCTGGATGAGGGGCGAGGAAATGAATGAGGTTTCCACTATCAGACCTCTCATCTTCCCCGACACAGCCCCGAGCAGGTCTCCACCAGGTGCATAAGCACCGGATACATAAGCATCAGGTACATAACCACCAGGTTCACCAACGCAATCAAGGTCAGGAGGAAAATTTACGAAAATAATCATGAGGGGAAATCAGCAGCAAAACACCAATAGTGCTGCAACCAAAGACTAAAGGGAAGCGCACAACAGACAACAAGTCGAGACATCGGATGTGATTACTGCCACAAGCAAGGGCACCCAGATGGTACCTCTGGCACTCGACATAAGCTGGATATATCTGTAATCTAATTCCAGTATTTTTCTGCCCTCGTAGCCAACCTTTAAGGCGCGACCAGTGAATATTTAGGAGCAATCTCTCTTAAACTAACAGGACTGTAAATTTAATGACCATATACTCGCATGGGCGCACACACACGCACATACACACCATACATAGCTTTTAAGAGTAGGTACGAGAGGACCCACGAGGCTGGGAGTGACTATCAGGCAAGCGACAAGTTGAGAGGCGAGACCAGTAGCTAATGTTCAACCCTACAACCATATATAGGCAAGTACACCACCACAAAAATACACAGATATTCAGGCAAGGTTCAACTGCCACTGTCCTCACAAGGTTCAGTCGCCACTGTCGTCCTGTTGCCATTCTGGCCTGTACACCACTTATTTGTTTAGTGTTTTTCGTAACAAAAGTAAATCAGGTGCCAGGAAGTATCGTTGTATCACAATCTGAGTCATACAAGGCGAAATGAGATCTTTTAGTTCTTTTCCGGATTTTATTTAAGAATATACTAAGTTTTTCAGGGCACTTAGTAAAATAAATAAATTATACAACCTCCTTACTCTTAGGAGGAGCGTAAACACTTTAAATAGGCCTTTTCTTTCACTTATATATATATATATATATATATATATATATAATTATATATATATTATATATATTTTATCACACTGGCCGATTCCCACCAAGGCGGGTGGCCCGAAAAAGAAAAATTTTCCCACCATCATTCACTCCATCACTGTCTTGCCAGAAGGGGTTTTTACACTACAGTTTTTAAACTCCCAACATTAAACCCCTCCTTCAGAGTGCAGGCACTGAAACTTCCCATCTCCAGGACTCAAGTCGGCCTCCCGGTTTCCCTGAACCCCTTCATAAATGTTACTTTGCTCACCCTCCAACAGACGTCAAGTATTAAAAACCATTGTCTCCATTCACCTATCAAACACGCTCAGCATGCCTGCTGGAAGTCCAAGCCCCTCGCACAACAAAACCTCCTTTAACCCCCTCCCTCCAACCTTTCCTAGGCCGACCCCTACCCCGCCTTCCTTCCACTACAGACTGATACACTCTTGAAGTTATTCTGTTTCGCTCCATTCTCTCCACATGTCCGAACCACCTCAACAACCCTTCCTCAGCCCTCTGGCAAACAGTTGGGTAATCCCGCACCTCCTCCTAACTTCCAAACTACGAATTCTCTGCATTATATTCACACCACACATTGCTCTCAGACAAGACATCTCCACTGCCTCCAGCTTCTCCTCGCTGCAACATTTATCACCCACGCTTCACACCCATATAAGAGCGTTGGTAAAACTATACTCTCATACATTCCCCTCTTTGCCTCCAAGGACAAAGTTCTTTGTCTCCACAGACTCCCTAAGTGCACCACTCACCCTTTTCCCCCCATCAATTTATGATCTCCTCATCTCTCATAGACCCATCCGCTGACACGTTCCACTCCCAAATATCTGAATACATTCACCTCCTCCATACTCTCTCCCTCCAATCTGATATCCAATCTTTCATCACCTAATATTTTTGTTATCCTCATAACCTTACTCTTTCCTGTATTCACTTTCAATTTTCTTCTTTTGTACACCCTACCAAATTCATCCACCAATCTCTGCAACTTCTCTTCAGAATCTCCCAAGAGGACAGTGTCATCAGCAAAGAGCAACTGTGACAACTCCCACTTTATGTGTGATTCTTTATCTTTTAACTCCACGCCTCTTGCCAAGACCCTCGCATTTACTTCTCTTACAACCCCATCTATAAATATATTAAACAACCACGGTGACATCACACATCCTTGTCTAAGGCCTACTTTTACTGGGAAATAATTTCCCTCTTTCCTACATACTCTAACTTGAGCCTCGCTATCCTCGTAAAAACTCTTCACTGCTTTCAGTAACCTACCTCCTACACCATACACCTGCAACATCTGCCACATTGACTCCCTATCCACCCTGTCATACGCCTTTTCCAAATCCATAAATGCCACAAAGACCTCTTTAGCCTTATCTAAATACTGTTCACTTATATGTTTCACTGTAAACACCTGGTCCACACACCCCCTACCTTTCCTAAAGCCTCCTTGTTCATCTGCTATCCTATTCTCCGTCTTACTCTTAATTCTTTCAATAATAACTCTACCATACACTTTGCCAGGTATACTCAACAGACTTATCCCCCTATAATTTTTGCACTCTTTTATCCCCTTTGCCTTTATACAAAGGAACTATGCATGCTCTCTGCCAATCCCTAGGTACCTTACCCTCTTCCATACATTTATTAAATAATTGCACCAACCACTCCAAAACTATATCCCCACCTGCTTTTAACATTTCTATCTTTATCCCATCAATCCCGGCTGCCTTACCCCCTTTCATTTTACCTACTGCCTCACGAACTTCCCCGACACTCACAACTGGCTCTTCCTCACTCCTACAAGATGTTATTCCTCCTTGCCCTATTACACGAAATCACAGCTTCCCTATCTTCATCAACATTTAACAATTCCTCAAAATATTCCCTCCATCTTCCCAATACCTCTAACTCTCCATTTTATAACTCTCCTCTCCTATTTTTAAACTGACAAATCCATTTGTTCTCTAGGCTTTCTTAATATATATTTCTTTATATATTAAAATATATATATATATATATATATTATATATATATATATATATATATATATATATACACACACACACACAACAAACACTGATCTCCGACTGAAGGAGACTCGAACCTACGAACCTTGGACAAGTGTGGGTAGATTGGAAAAAGCACTGCGTACCTTGTTCCAAGGTTCGTAGGTTCGAGTCTCCTTCAGCCAGAGATCAGTTTGTGTATATTTCGCCTGCTCTTGCGAATTCTTTGCATATATATATATATATATATATATATATATAATATATATAATATATATATATATATATAATTTTTTTTTTTCCAACAAGTCGGCCGTCTCCCACCGAGGCGGGGTTTGACCCAAAAAAAGAAAGAAAAATCCCCAAAAAGAAAATACTTTCATCATCATTCAACACTTTCACCACACTCGCACATTATCACTGTTTTTGCAGAGGTGCTCAGAATACAACAGTCTAGAAGCATACATACATAAAGATACACAACATATCCCCAAACTGCCAATATCCCAAACCCCTCCTTAAAGTGCAGGCATTGTACTTCCCATTTCCAGGACTCAAGTCCGACTATATGAAAATAACCGGTTTCCCTGAATCCCTTCACTAAATATTACCCTGCTCACACTCCAACAGATCGTCAGGTCCCAAGTACCATTCGTCTCCCATTCACTCCTATCTAACACGCTCACGCCACGCTTGCTGGAAGTCCAAGCCCCTTAACCCACAAAACCTCCTTTACCCCCTCTCTCCAACCCTTTCGAGGACGACCCCTACCCCGCCTTCCTTCCCCTATAGATTTATATGCTTTCCATGTCATTCTACTTTGATCCATTCTCTCTAAATGACCAAACCACCTCAACAACCCTCTTCTGCCCTCTGACTAATACTTTTATTAACTCCACACCTTCTCCTAATTTCCACACTCCGAATTTTCTGCATAATATTTACACCCAAAACATTGCCCTTAGACAGGACATCTTCACTGCCTCCAACTGTCTCCTCGCTGCTGCATTTACCACCCAAGCTTCACACCCATAAAAAGAGTGTTGGTACTACTATACTTTCATACATTCCCTTCTTTGCCTCCATAGATAACGTTTTTTGTCTCCACATATACCTCAATGCACCACTCACCTTTTTTCCCTCATCAATTCTATGATTAACCTCATCCTTCATAACTCCATCCGCCGACACGTCAACTCCCAAGTATCTGAAAACATTCACTTCTTCCATACTCCTCCTCCCCAATTTGATATCCAATTTTTCTTTATCTAAATCATTTGACACCCTCATCACCTTACTCTTTTCTATGTTCACTTTCAACTTTCTACCTTTACACACATTCCCAAACTCATCCACTAACCTTTGCAATTTCTCTTTAGAATCTCCCCATAAGCACAGTATCATCAGCAAAAGTAACTGTGTAAATTCCCATTTTGAATTTGATTCCCCATAATTTAATCCCACCCCTCTCCCGAACACCCTAGCATTTACTTCCTTTACAACCCATCTATAAATATATTAAACAACCATGGTGACATTACACATCCCTGTCTAAGACCTACTTTTACCGGGAAGTAGTCTCCCCTCTCTTCTACACACCCTAACCTGAGCCTCACTATCCTCATAAAAACTCTTTACAGCATTTAATAACTTACACCTATTCCATACACTTGTAACATCTGCCACATTGCTCCTCTATCCACTCTATCATATGCCTTTTCTAAATCCATAAATGCAATAAAAACTTCCCTATCTTTATATATATATATATATATATATATATAATATATATATATATTATATATATATATATATTAATCCAACTTCTTTAACATGGCACCACAATCTACAACTGTCTGGCCTGTCTTTAAACAATAACATAAATAAAGAGGATATATGTCACTTCCTCTACATTGAACCAGTTCACAATGTTAGCAACGGGTTAGAGTTAATCACAAGACTTAGGCAGTCAATTACTGTATTGGAGATCTCTCGGTAACACCTCAATTACTGGGAGCGCTTGAGGTTCCTAAACCTGTATTCCCTGGAACGCAGGAGGGAGAGATACATGATTATATACACCTGGAAAATCCTAGAGGGACTAGTACCGAACTTGCACACGAAAATCACTCACTACGAAAGGAAAAGACTTGGCAGACGATGCACCATCCCCCCAATGAAAAGCAGGGGTGTCACTAGCACGTTAAGAGACCATACAATAAGTGTCAGGGGCCCGAGACTGTTCAACTGCCTCCCAGCACACATAAGGGGGATTACCAACAGACCCCTGGCAGTCTTCAAGCTGGCACTGGACAAGCACCTAAAGTCAGTTCCTGATCAGCCGGGCTGTGGCTCGTACGTTGGTTTGCGTGCAGCCAGCAGCAACAGCCTGGTTGATCAGGCTCTGATCCACCAGGAGGCCTGGTCACAGACCGGGCCGCGGGGGCGTTGACCCCCGGAACTCTCTCCAGGTAAAACTCCAGGTACCACTATTTTCCATAGAGAATCAGAACTAGTTAGTGAAATCCCGCTCCAAAGACTATTCTGGAGATAGTACTGAGGGACTAGGAGAGCCTCTTAAGTAATGCTCACTACCCGAGGTGAGAGCAAACTGCCCTGAGTAGAACGCACAAGTTCGACGACAACTCGGTAAAAGTGAGGGTGGAGAGGTAAAAACGATCCACTAGGTACTTCACGCCTATCCTTTGAACTCTTCCACTCGCCTAGTTTCCTACCTAAACATATACATAAACAATACCCAGTCATATAATTTAGAGTCATATAATTTAGTCATATAATATTATAAACTAGAGCAATCTTTAATTTAGCTATTATTAAAGAAACCCTGAGTATAATATTAAGTGAAAAAATCTCGTATTAACATTAAATTATGACCAAGAGACATAACCCCTCCTCACAAGGTTCAGTCGGCACTGTCCTCCTCACAAGGTTCAGTCGCCACTGTCCTCCTCACAAGGTTCAGTCGCCACTGTCCTCCTCACAAGGTTCAGTCGCCACTGTCCTCCTCACAAGGTTCAGTCGCCACTGTCCTCCTCACAAGGTTCAGTTGCCACTGTCCTCCTCACAAGGTTCAGTCGCCACTGTCCTCCTCACAAGGTTCAGTCGCCACTGTCCTCCTCACAAGGTTCAGTCGCCACTGTCCTCCTCACAAGGTTCAGTCGCGCCACTGTCCTCCTCACAAGGTTCAGTCGCCACTGTCCTCCTCACAAGGTTCAGTCGCCACTGTCCTCCTCACAAGGTTCAGTCGCCACTGTCCTCCTCACAAGGTTCAGTCGCCACTGTCCTCCTCACAAGGTTCAGTCGCCACTATCCTCCTCACAAGGTTCGGTCTCCACTGTCCTCCCCACAAGGTTCAGTCGCCAGTCCTCCTCACAAGGTTCAGTCGCCACTGTCCTCCTCACAAGGTTCAGTCGCCACTGTCCTCCTCACAAGGTTCAGTCGCCACTGTCCTCCTCACAAGGTTCAGTCGCCACTGTCCTCACAAGGTTCAGTCTCCAATGTCCTCCTCACAAGGTTCAGTCACCACTGTCCTCCTCACAAGGTTCGGTCGCCACTGTCCTCCTCACAAGGTTGTTGCCACTGCCTCCCCACGAGGTTCAGTCGCACTGTCCTCACAAGGTTTTAGCGCCCTGTCCTCCCCACAAGGTTCGGTCGCCCTGTCCCCAACAAAGGTTTTGGTCCCACTGCCCTCCTACAAGGTAACCCCTCTTCATTGTTTTCCCCCCCGGGGTAACCTACCCATCCAACCCCAATTCCCCACCTGGAAAATTAAAAAACATTGGCCCCCCTTTATCCCCCCCTTTCCCATCGCCTTTTTCCCAAAAATTATAAAAAAATCCCACCAAAAAGATCTTTAAATTTATCTAAATTTTAACTTTTTAAAATTTGTTTATTGAAACCCTGATTTAAAAAAAAAACCTTTCCTTAAAAAGCCCTCCCCTTTTCAAATTCTATCCATTCCCCCCTTACTTATTAATTCCCTTTTAAAATTAGTAATTTCCTCCTAAAATTTGCCAGGTTCCTCAAAAGGTTTATCCCCCCTAAATTTTTCCCATTTCCTTTTATCCCCTTTCCTTTATAAAAAAGGAAATTATCCCCATGTCCCCCTCCAAAAGGGTTAGGGCCCCCTTCCCCCTTTTTCCAAAATTCATTTATTTTAATTACCCAAACCCCCCCCAAAAAAATTATCCCCCCCTGCCTTTTAACAATTTTCAACCCCTTTTCCTCAAATTCCCGGGCCCTACCCCCTTTTAAAATTTTTACCAACTGCCCCCCACAATTCTTCCCCACCCTCACAAGGTTTTCTTCCAATCCTACAAAGTTTTTTCCCATTCCTTTCCCCAATTCACGAATTCCCCCTTTCCAATTTCATCCCCATTTAACAATTCCCCCAATTTCCCCCAAAATTCCTTCCCAAATTACCCCCAAATTCCCCCCATTTTAACTTCTTCCCTTCCTCCCCCAATTTTTTACTGACAACCCATTTTTTCCCCCCTTGGCCCCTTTCCCTTAATAAATTTTCCCCCTTTTTTATAATTTAAAATTATATTCCCACCATAAAAACCCACTGTCCCACAAGGGTTTATTGCCACGTCCTACAAGGTTTTGGCCCCATGGTTGGGTGAGGGTTTAAAGGGCCCCGGTCCTTTGGTTTCCCCATTTTCCCCCTTAAAGGTTGGGGAGTTCTTCACCGGGTTGGCCCCAGGTTTTAAATTTCCCCCTTTCCTCCCCCTTGGCGAATTCCCCCCTTTGGCCATTATTTAAAATTTATTTATTTTTATAATATTAATTTATAAAATTATATTTAAATATTTTTTAAATATTATATTTAAATTTTATTAAACAATTTCCCTTTAAAAAGGCACCCACCCCCTTAAAACTGTCGGCCCTTTTTCCTTTAACAATTCCCCCATTTTAAAGGGAGGATTTAAATTGTATTTCCCCTTTTAAAATTAACCATGTTCCTCAAAGGTTACCCCGGGCCCCCCTAAAGGATGTTAATCAAAAGGGTTGGGCCCCCCAATTCCTGGTTTGGATTGCCCTTCTCAAACACCCAAATTTACTAAAGGTTTGGGTTCCTCCCCCTGTTTCCCTAAAGCAGGAGGGAAAGGTTCTTTGATTTTTAAAAATTTGGAAATTCCTTTAAGAGGGGCTTAGCCCCCCTTTTCCACAAAATTTCATCCTACGAAAAGGCGAAAGCCTTTAAAAAGATGCCATTTCCCCCTAAAAGGGGGTTTCCCCACGGGCCCGTTAAAGGAGCCTCCTAAAGTTTTCAGGGGCCCGGAACTTGGTTCCCCAACTGCCTCCTCCAAATTTTGGGGTTTCCAAACGCCCCTGGCCCCCATTTTTTCCTTCAAAGGTTGGCACCTGGCCGCCCCTAAATTTTCATTTTCCTTTATCACCGGGGCCCCCTGTCCTTACGGTTTTTTTGGGTTTCCCAGCCCCCAAAAAGGTTGGTTTCCCATTTCCCCTTCCAAAAGGATTTTGGGCCGGTTTTTTTTTTTGGGGGGGGGGGGGGGGGGGGGGGGTTTTTTGGGACCCCGGCCTCCTCCAAAAAAACCCAGGCCTCCCATTTTTTTTTCATGAGCCCCCCAAAAGGGTTAGTGAAATTCCCCTCCAAAGCTATTCCCTTAAAGGGTTACGAGGGGAAAAAGGCCCGGAGGCCTCAAAAGGTTGGGCTACCCTACCCCAAAGGTTTGGGGAAAAAACTGCCCAAAATTTTTTTGGGAACCCCCAAAAGGGTTCAGAAAACCCCTTTAAAAGGATTGGGGGGTTTAAAACGCCCCCCACAAGGGTTTCTTCCACTTCCTTTTAACTTCTTCCATTTCCCCAAAAGGTTTTCACCCCCAAAAACTTTTAAACAATTTCCCAGCCCTATAAAATTTTTAGAAGCCCTTAAAATTTAGCCATTATTTTTAAAATTAGTCCCATTTTAAATTTATTTATTTTAAAGGGAAACCCTTTTTAAATTAAGTAAAAAAAATCTCGAAACCCTTTAAAATTTAAAAAGGGGAATAACCCCCTGGTTTCAGTCGCCACTGTCCTCCTACCAAGGTTCATTTTCCCACGGGTCCTCCTCACAAGGTTCGGGTGAAAACCCTGCCTTTTAAAAGGAAAAAAGGTTTCAGGTTCGCCCACGGTCCTCCCCCCAAAAAAGGTTCATTTGCCATGTCCTCCCCACAAGGTTCGGGTTCGATTGGTCCTCCCCCAAAAAGGGTTTATTAAAAAAGGTTTACAGGTTCAGTCGCCCCCTGTCCCCCAACAAAGGTTCGTGGCCAAAGTCCTCCCAAAAGGGTTCGGTCCCACGCCCTCCTCCCCAAGGTTCATTTGCCACTGTCCCCTCACAAGGTTCATTTTGCCACGGGCCCCCCCAAAAGGGTTTCTTTGCCACTGTCCCCCAAAAGGGTTCCGGGCTCCACTGCCTTTTCAAAAAAAAGTTTCGGTTGCCCACTGTCCTCCTCACAAGGTTCAGTTCCACTGTCCTCCCACAAGGTTCGGGTTGAAACTTCCCTAAAAACAAGGTTTCATTTTTCCCCCACTGTCCTCCTCACAAGGTTCAGTTGCCACTGTCCTCCTCACAAGCCCGTGGCCGGGCTCAGAGTAGATAAACTCTCGAAACTCTTCAAAGGTATATCAAAGGTATATCATGGTTCAGTCGCCACTGTCCTCCTCACAAGGGTTCAGCCCGCCTTGTCCTCACAAGGTCCAAGAAAAATTAGGTCAACTTTCCGGTGCCAATTTAGGGCCCTTTTAAAAACAGGAAATGAATTTTCCAGCGAGGGGGTAAGAGTTTCAGGTTCCAGTCGGGAACCCTTCCCACCCGGGGCTCCAGCCGGGAAACCCCCCCAATACATACCAGAGGCTCCACCCTAGGAACCCCCCCCCCCCACCCGAGGCCCCCCCCAAAAGGCCCAGGGAACCCCCCCCCCCCCGGATACAACCCAAAGGCTCCAGCCGGGAAACCCCTAACACCCCCGGGGGCCCCAAGGAAGGATTCCCAAATAAAAACCCCCGGGCCCCACCAAATCCCCAACACCCCGAAGCCCCCCAAAAGGGCCAAAGGAACCTCCCCAAATAAAAACCCACCCAAAAAGGGCTCCACCCCGGGAACCCCCCCTTCACACTTTCAGAGGTTTCCAGCCCCGAGGCTCCTCTTTTTTAATTTTAAAAACAGAGGGAAAGGGGGAGCTCCATCACTTAGCTTTAAATAATAAAAATTAATAACAGCAGAAAATTTTAAAAATTTTTTCCCCGTCTGTAAGAAATCTTGTAGGTGTATTTAGAGCACCCGGGGAGAAACCCCTGCCCGGTAAAACCCCCCTGACTACAATGACAGCAAGACTCACCGTCCTACAGTGACAGCAAGTTTCCTACCCTCCAAGGGCCCTCTAGTGAGGTAGACGGGCAAAAAACCATAAAACAAAAATATGGGAGCGCGGGGCTCCCGGGTCAGAAGCCCGTAAATAAAACCAAACGAAATTTTTTAAAAATTTTAAGAAAAGGGCTTTAATAAAACAGTTTTTTCCAGGGATACTTTTCCAAAACCCGCAGTTTTCTAGCGAGCTGTTTTGTGGGGGGGCTCACTGAAAGGCGAAGGAAACACCAATGGTTGTTACGGGGGGTTTTATATTATAAATATGTGGAGGGGGCCCACCTTTGTGGCGCCCCCTTGTCCCAGGCCCTAGAAAGGGGTACCGGGACTATAAAGGAACATTTACATAATTTACACAAATTTTCCCTTTCTTAACAGTTTACTCGGGGAAAGACGCAGAGAAATGTCCCGGTTTTACACAAAAAACCCAAGCACAAAGGAGAGAGAAAGCTTAGGGACGCCCCGTTTCGGTCTGACTTGGCCTTTTTACAATTCAAAAGTGGGAAACCAAAAACGTCGTCGTAAATCTCCTTTTCCCTATGTGCGGGTTATTTGGTACTATTCAAGCAGGGTTTTGTCCCTTTTTTTGTTTTTTTTGTACTTTTTTTATTCGGCATGGGGCCCTGATGTACCGGGGCCGGGTTTTGAGAGTTTTTCTACCCAGCAGCCCTGGCCCTGGGGCAGTCAGGCTCATCTGGTGCCGTTTGTCGACCAAGCTGTTGCTACTGCGGCCCCGGGGCCCCCCACATACCCAAACAGACTGAAAAGCCTAAACCCAGGGTTTTTACAATGTTTATTTTATTAAGCCAATGGCCCCTCTGTTTTTCCACTTGGTCTATTTACATTTCCTTCCATAGCCCAAAACTCCGGCACATTTGGGAAAATAGGACGAACACCTAGTATAGTAGTATAGATATATAGTAGTAGTATATAGTAAAGGTGGGGGAGGAAGGAGGGGGGGGTCTGGGGTGGTAGTCAGCAAGAGAAATGGGGAGACGAGAAAATCCTCTCCCCAGAACAAAATGAAGGGTTTTATCTACTTCAAGGACGAATAACAATATCCCCCAAAAGAAACAAAAAAAAAATATTCATCCGAAAAAACTTTAAATTTAAATTAAAAAAAATAAAAACCAAACGTAAACGAAAATAAAACACACACCGGACTCGACCCCCCCAAAACCCAACTGGTGATAAAAACACACACACACATAAACACAACACACAACACACACCACACACCCCCACACAACACACACACACACACAAAACAAACCCACACACACACACCAAGGGAGTGGTGGAAAACCTAGAAAGGGAAGATCTCATCAACCAACCAACAGGTTTCAGGGGTGGAAATCCTGGTTTACAAACCTACTGGGGTTCTAGACAAGGGACAGCTAAGACAAGAGAGAGGGGGTGGGTGATTGCATCGTCTGGCGCAAGAAGGGGTTTTGACACAGTACCACACAAGAGATTAGTGCAAAAACTGGAGGACCAAGCAGGGATAACAGGGAAGGCACTACACTGGGTCAAGGAATACTTGTCAGGAAGACAGCAGCGAGTAATGGTACGTGGCGAGGTGTCAGAGTGGGCACCTGTGGCCAGCGGGGTCCACAGGGTCAGTCCTAGGACCAGTGCTGTTTCCTGGTATTTGTGAACGACATGACGAAGGAATACACTCCGAGGTGTCCCTGTTTGCAGATAACGTGAAGTTAATGAGAAGAATTCATTCGATCGAAGACCAGGCAGAACTACAAAGGGACCTGGACAGGCTGCAGACCTGGTCCAGCAATTGGCTCCTGGAGTTCAATCCCACCAAGTGCAAAGTCATGAAGATTGGGGAAGGGCAAAGAAGACTGAAGACGGAGTACAGTCTAGGGGGCCAGAGACTACAAACCTCACTCAAGGAAAAAGATCTTGGGGTGAGTATAACACCAGGTACATCTCCTGAAGCGCACATCAACGAAATAACTGCTGCAGCACATGGGCGCCTGGCAAACCTCAGAACAGCATTCCGACATCTTAACAAGGAATAGTTCAGGACTCTGTACACCGTGTACGTTAGGCCCATATTGGAGTCTGCAGCACCAGTTTGAAGCCCACATCTAGCCAAGCACGTAAAGAAACTAGAGAAAGTGCAAAGGTTTGCAACAAGACTAGTCCCAGAGCTAAGAGGTATGTCCTACGAGGAGAGGTTAAGGGAAATCAACCTGACGACACTGGAGGACAGGCGAGATAGGGGGGACATGATAACGACTTACAAAATACTGAGAGGAATTGACAAGGTGGACAAAGACAGGATGTTCCAGAGACTGGACATAGCAACACGGGACACAGTTGGAAGTTGAAGACACAGATGAATCACAGGGATATTAGGAAGTATTTCTTCAGCCACAGAGTAGTCAGGAAGTGGAATAGTTTAGGAAGCGATGTAGTGGAGGCAGGATCCATACATAGCTTTAAGCAGAGGTACGATAAAGTTCATGGTTCAGGGAGAGTGACCTTGTAGCGACCAGTGAAGAGGCGGGGCCAGGAGCTTGGACTCAACCCCTGCAACCTCAACTAGGTGAGTACAACTAGGTGAGTACACAGCTGGAAGTTGAAAATTCAGACCAGTCACAGGATGTTAGGAAGTATTTCTTCAGTCACAGAGTTGTCAGGAAGTGGAACAATCTGGAGAGTGATGTAGTGGAGGTAGGATCCATACATCGCTTTAAGAAGAGGTATGAAAAAGCTCATGGAGCAGAGAGTGGACCTAGTGGCGACCAGCGGAAAGGCGGGACCAGGAGCTATGAATCGACACCTGCAACCTAAAACAGGTAGGTACACACACACAGTCACAAATATGTACACACACGCACGAGCACATGCACATTAACACATTAGGCGGGACCAGGAGCTGTGAACCGACTCCTACAAACACAAATAGGAGAGTACACGCACACGCGCCTGCGACCAATTTCCAAAGGTGTTGTACCCGTCACGGTCACGTCAGAGGCCAGGTGAGCCTGGCCCATGGCCGGGCTCTAGGAGTAGAAAGACTCTCGAAACTCATTAAAGGTATATATGAATGGCATATTTCAAACAGGTGAAGCAGACTGTTGCTGCTAGCAAGAAGCACGTCATCCACCGCTCTATATACTACACACAAACAGAGGGATACGTTGCAGTGCCCGGTTCTTTAAGTGTCACACTCTTCCTTAGTCATGTTTCTGACAAGCGTACTGTTTTTAACGAATCAAGCCACAAGGGGTGTAATACTCCGCTGCCAGACGCTGCCTTCGCCTTCATGTTATATGCCTATTGGCGGTTATAGCTTAGTGTTCTTCACTACACCTTAATGTTCTTAACTATAGTTACTACATGTAACTTTCATATAATATTAAGTAAACTGAAAAACCCTAAGTTGGATAAGTCTTGCCGGGTCCTTACATCGTTCAGAAATCGACGCGCGTCTCACTCGTTAGAAAAAGTATCGTTATTTTTTTTTTTTGATGAGTAAGGATGGTGGTTGTTGAGGTGGAAGAGAAACACCTGCACGTGCAGTGTGGTATTTGATAAATATTGCTTCATCAACATGGAAACTGCAACCTGCAACTTTTTCCCAATGTGCAACTCGAAATGTAAGAGCCAGAAACACTGGCTGTGGCCCAAATTACTAATTTTCTGTCTGTAATGCATATATATATATATATAATATATAAAATATATATTTTATATATATATAATATATATATATACACACACACACACATACAGTGGAACCTCAAAAATCGAACTGCTCCCAACACAACCAATTGGGAATGGGGTATTTTTGTAAGTGCTTTTATAAGTGTATTTTTGAGGGTCTGAAATGGACTAATCAATTTTAACATTTATTCCTGATGGGAATAAATTCATTCGGTAAAGGGCACTCGAACAGCCTTCTGGACCGAAGAAAGTTCGATATTTGGGGTTTAAAAACTGTATATATAATATATATATATATATATATATATATATTTTAATATATATATATATAATATATATATATATATATACACACACACACCCACATATATAATATAAATATATTATATATATATATAAATATATATTTTATATATATATATATATATTAATCTTTTTTTTTATTACACTGGCCGATTCCCATCAAGGCAGGGTGGCCCGAAAAAGAAAAACTTTCACCATCATTCACTCCATCACTGTCTTGCCAGAAGGGTGCTTTACACTACAGTTTTTAAACTGCAATATTAACTGTTCCAAAACCAAGGGCTGGCATGCAAGACACAATGAGGTCAACGACATCATTAAGAGAACCCTTGCTACAGCTGGATGCCCTGCCGAGAGGGAGCCCCGATCACTTGCAGCAAACAATACCCACAACCCAGCAAACCGCCCCGACGGGATCACCATCTATCCTTGGAAGAATGGCAAGCTCTTAGCATGGGACTATACCTGTGTGTCCACACTGGCTGACACCTAATCCATCACAGTGGGGGCGACAGGGAGGAATGCTGACACGGGAGGAGTAAGATCGGAAGTACAGGGATATTAGCCAACATATCAATTTGTCCCAGTGGGATCAGAGACCTTGGGATCATGGGGAACAAATGCCACACGTTTCCTAAAGAATTGGGTTCCAGACTCATCGACACCACCAGGGACCCAAGGGGAGCCACTTTTATGTTCCAGCGCCTCACGTCGCCAAACCAGAGGGAAATGCTTGCTGCGTACTTGGCTCACGTCCAGCCTCGGAGGAGCCGGAGGAAAATTCAAGATCTTTGATACATTGTGCCATTGTATTCATGTTTATTTTTTTTTTTCTGTAAATGTATTTCGTTTATTTAAAAAATGTTCACAAAGAATAAAAAATATATAGGGGGTGGTAGGAGAAGAAAATATTCAAACAGCTCCGGGGAGAACCTTGAGTTTCCCTGAGGTACGTTTTTTGTCTTCTCTGAGGATGAGGGTCCCCATTCCAGCTATAGAGGTGGTGCTATATATATATATATAATATATATATATATATATATATATATATATATAATATTATATATATATATATATATATATATTCCCTGCCGAATAGGCAGAACTTGCCATCTTGGCTAAATAGCAATGCTCATCTTGCCATATAGGACAAACGAAAATTTTTGTATGCATAATTTCGCCAAAATCATTCTGAACCTAACGAAAAAAATATATTTCATTGTGTTTGTTTAGTATTGAATTACTGTAAACAAATCTAAAAAATATTTAGTTGGGTTTTGGCTAAAATAAATTGTTCTTGTTATAATAAGGTTAGGTAAGTTTTCTAAGATTCTTTTGGAGTAAAATAAAAAATTTTTTCATTAACATTAATGAAAAAAATATATCTTAAAACGTATAAGAGAAAATTTTAAAAGGACTTAATTTTAAATGATTTTTTGCTAATTGACCAGTTTTAAAATATTGGGCACGACATAATATATATAATGTCGTGCCGAATATGAAAAACTGGTCAATTAGCAAGAACTCTTTTAAAATTAAGTCCTTTCAGCAGGCGTGCTGAGCGGTTTGATAGGAGTGAATGGAGACGAATGGTTTTAATACTTGACGTGCTGTTGGAGTGTGAGCAAAGTAACATTTATGAAGGGGATCAGGGGAAAACCCGGGAGGCCACTTTTAGTCCTGGGGGTGGGAATCTGCCTGCCTCTGAAAGGGGGGG